>JAUBNQ010000009.1:6789594-6807775 GCA_032353495.1 Ctenopoma kingsleyae
AAAAAAAACAGGAAGGGGGGAAATACTTTTTCCACAGCACTGTAATTTTGTAAAAGATAATCTCAAAAGAAATTTTGTACCCAACATTTATACCATTTGTTGCCTCCTGCCTTTCAGTTACCCAGGGGTGGTTTACAAACCTCAGTCTCACACCAACACAGACCCAGGCAATCAGCAGTCAGAGGGCGGCAAGAGAGACCGTTATGTGTAACTGACACCGACAATTTATGTTTGCTAAGTACTTCCTGTACTTTTATCTTTTGTGTTTTGTAAACTGTTTTTTTATTGGCCAAAACTTCATCTTTATTTTCTGATAATAAGTCTATATGTCTCAAGTTTAAACAGGAGCCTTGTGGCTGTAATAAAGGAGTCGTGGCAAAAGATGAAATCTCCAACACTTGCAGATTATCAAACATCTTTAAAATTTAGTTTTCACATGCACATCATCAGTGGTTACTAAATGTCTATAACTGCACAGATATTGTATGTAATTGAAGTTTTGTACTTAAGTTTCATCAATTCATTTAATGTTTTAAGGTTTGAAAATAAAACACTGATTTCAGTAGTGTGTGCCAAGTGTCTCCCGTTACTGTCGCTACTGATGGAACAGGTTCCTGAGTACCAACAGAAAATGTTAAGGAGGACGTGTCCATCTATCAGCACACTGGATGTAAGTGTGTAACACAAATTGTTAAGCATGGAACTGAGTCAGAAAAACCTTTCACCTCACTGTCATACTTGGGTTACATATTGATTGATATTGGGAATATGATCTTAAAATTTAAAGTTCTCCTCCACTAAGAATGTTTTTTTTAGTTACTTCACTTGGATGGTTAACTTCTGCTGTATAAAATGTTACACAGTGGCATTTGAATATTTGTGAATCCTTTAGTATTTTCTGTATTTTTGCATAAATATGACCTAAAATGAGCAGATTTTCATGGACATCCCAAAACTATATAAAGACAACCCAATTAAACAACTGAGACAAAAAATACACTTAACTAGGAAAATGATCCATTGCACATATTGTAGATGGAACAATTATGTGAACATTTAGACTATTTGATTCCAGTGTTTCAGTCAATAGGACGACACTCGTGTGAGTCTGGGAGGCCCTGAAATCTGGGTCTTTGCTATCAAAGTCTGATCTTAACACAGATTTGTAGATCTGTGTCGGTTTGAACAAAAAAAGATTCCTGAATACTTTAGAAATAGAGTTGTTGATGCTCACATCGGTTACAAAAGAATTTCTAAATAGTTTGGACTCCACCAGTCAACTGTCAGGCAGATCGGACCAGGACAACTTGCACACATGCTGTGAAGTTATGAATTGAGTAGCATAAGCAGGTTCTCTACATGAAAATGTGAAGGTATCCATCTGTGAACTGAAACTCATATTTAAGCAGAAATAGAGAAAATTGTCAAGGGTTCACACACTTTGTTGTTATTCAGCATACAGAGGGCTAAGAATACTGTGGGTAATTTTTAATAAGGAACTTTTTTGCAGGCAAGGCATATCAGACACATATTACAGCAGAATAAATGTAAACATCTATCATCATCACCATCATTTATCTTTAAGGTTACACACAACATTATGGTAACCCAATAAATAGCCATGATAATTTTGTATACAGGTATGGTGCGTATTTACAGCACCACTGAGCTGCAATACCGTGTCAGACCAGTAGATATCAGCAAATCTATGTCTTTGAACTCAGCCCAGAGTCAGGCATCTGTGTAGACAATCTGAATCTGAATCTGTGGACATTTTGTCTGGATAAAAGGACACACTGTTGACAGAAAATCCATCAGACACTTTGTTTATTGTTGCATATTTTAACTTTCACCTCACCTTCTCAGAAACCAGCATCCAGAAAAAAATAATCCAGTTTCTCTTCAGAGCAGAAGATGCAGAAAAACACAAATATACATCAGACCTCACATCCCAGCACTGGTTTACTGTGAGGTCTTCACTAATGTGTGCCTCAGCAAAGACATCTGCCTTCGGAGAGCAACTAGGATCCATTCATTCATGCTTCAATCCCAGTCACAATGTTAGGCATTATAAAAATAATTATACAAGAATATCGAACAAACGGGGGGGTGGGGGGGGGGGGGTGGGGGGTGACAAACTCCCACAGCAAGAAAACAAAACAGGTCAACCTAATGGATTAGATTTCATCCATGATTTACCTGTGATGTTCATCATTATTTCAGGTGTGACTGTGTTGTTTCTCTTTTCTCACATAAATTATTTGGTCAAACCAGACAAGAAATTCATGATTTTCAGATACAAAACAGTCAGAGCAGTCATTTAACAACAATCTATCAAGGCCAAGTTGTGTACAAATTTGTAAATAACTAATGGAGCCAGTTCATCCAAATTACAAAAAAAAATCTGCCTCTAGTAATCTCTAGTAAGCAGTTGATTAAATTTGCTTCTATCACAACCCAGTGCAGGAGAATATAATTTAACTAGTTGTCATTACACACTGAAAATCTAAATTTACAGTTGCAGAACATCCTAGAAAGTGTCCATGTTACTCAGCTTTATTTCTTCATAAACTCGTTCCAATGAACACTGTTGACTGTTAGGTGGTTCATCTGCAGTAATCAGGACACATAAGTTGCTGATGAATATTTGATCTGTTATTTTTCAGTGCTGGGAGCACCACAAACAAAATTTAACTTGCCTAAAGGTAGAGGCATGAATCTCAAAGGCTGACATCTCAAAGCTTTGGAACATTAAAGAGAATCCTATCTGCAGGACTAGATAAAAACAAGACACAGTAAAATATACTTTGTTTATAATTTGGGTGAACTGACCCTTTCACTAGACAAAAAAAAAAAAAAAAAAGTTGGATTCTTGTTTATATCCGATCTAATTTCTCACTAAGGAACTCCTCCACGCTGTCTGTGTTCCACTTGAGGATGCTGAGTTCTTCAGCAATGTTCCCATTATCGTCCAAAAGCTTTAGTACAGGATCTGAGCCTCTCACGTACTGTAGTGAAGGGGGGGTGTTTGTGAAAAAACAAGAACATGGGTGTTAGGAAGGCAAGTTTCAACAGAAAACAGAGTTAAATGTTTGAGTCAATCTGATTATCATAATCTGATTTATCTTTGAGTTTGTATCAGAAATCAGAAACACAATTCATCATCTGTACCTTGATCTGAAGACCCTTGAACATCTTCGGCTTTTCGCTCCTGACAAAAGCTGAGGAGATAAAACACTGGTGAGATAAATGTCACACAATCGATCAGTCAATTAGCTTTTCTATTTTAGTAACGACATCTGTAATTGGTGACAACTGAAAATCCTCCTGGGAATGCAGTGTTTACAATGTTGGCCACAGCTGAAGTAAACAAATGACGCCATATGGCACACACGACTGAAGCGAGCTCCAGTGCCTCCATCAATGTAACCTGACACTGAATTCACCAAATGTTACACCGAGCAGAGACGGGAGGTCTGGTCCCAAGACACAGGATAAAAAAGCTTATTTGAGAACTGGACCTGAGGCACATTAGACCACCTACTGGAAAAAGTGATGTAACATTAACACTCATCCCCATTGAGTAAGACAAAAACACTTAAGGAAGACACGTGTTTTTATGGAAATAGTTATTTCTAGGCAATGGGAACAAAATAACTGTCAGAGCTCCAGTAAAGAACTCACCTTGGACTTGAGGGAACCTCCCCAGTTTTCATCCACACACCTCGAGGATGGCTCCAGCATAGAGCTGCACAGAAACACATTGGAAGATAGTCACAGAGGAGTTCTTCCCCATAGATCAATGCCCGCACACAGAGACAAAAAAAGGCTGCTGCTGGTGTTAGGATGCCTGGCCTGAAGGAGTAATTTGATTCAGACAGACTGATTCATAAACGTGTCCGGCCGACTCCTTGGGGGTCATTAAACTGTGAGCATGTGCATATGGAGCACGGCTGATGGATGGCAGTTTGTGCAGGGCTCACTTGTAATCAAACCTCCAGCACCAATATACAATAAGTTAGAGGAAATTGGAGTGTCACAGCAGTATTTCAAGACTGTGCTCTACTCGCCATTTCAGGGAGACGAGTTGTAAATGGTCTGGTCGCCCAGTTCCCACAGCAAACTTAATCACGCATGCAAAGCTGAGAACCTCTCTTCTTCCTTTCTTTTTAAATTAAATTTTCAAACTTTTCATTTTGCCACACACAGCAGATCACACACAAGTCAGGACTCTATTGCTACTGGGAGATAAATGACAGACAGCTCGACATGAATTGACTGGAGCATTTTAATATTTTGAAATGTTTTTATACTATTAGCCAGTCACCCCGTCTATCAGTGATGTCAAAATCAATGAAAAACAAATATTAAAAGTATACTTTTCTTACAACCTCATTATGTAAGAAACTCATCTGACTAAGGGTTTACAGGGTTGATTGAGTAACTAATAGTAAAACCTCACAGATGAGCTTTCTTATTACCTAAGAAAATCAAACATCAACATAAATGATGTAGTACTTTCAATAAAAAGAATCAGCCAAACTAATAACACAAAACATCCTGATAAAAGTATAGCTGCCCTTTATATTTAGCTAAGACCTGTGATATTTGAGATCATAATGAAGACTCTAAATGTCAGAAGATGTTGGCTTAAAGAATCTTTACTTAAAAGGAGATTATTCTGGATCTTTTAAACCTTGCTCTAATATTAAGGGATAAACGGGTGATATCTTACGATTTTTCTATAGTCAGATATTGCCATGAGAAGACTAAAAGGAACAGCACATTAACCTGTCTCGCCATATTTTCTGACTTACTTGGCATGTGTGTGGCTCTCAGCCCTAAGCCCATTAGTTCCTTTCAACAAATCTTTAAAAAGGGGTCAAAATAAATTAAATAACAAATTAAATTTTTTTAACAAAGCTAAATACAGTCAGGTTCACCAAAAGTGCAACTGAATGCCATTTTCTCTGTTAAACCTGTCAAAGACAGGTACAATTTACTGCCACAACAGTTTCACTTGTATTTTATAGATGTGTAATGTTGTCCTACAAGAAATTTAGGCTTTTTAAAACCTTATCAGGCTATTTTCAGGTAATTAATTAAAGTTTGTTAAAGATGTTCAAAGTCTGCAGATGCCCTATAAATACAGCTTTTACTCAAACAAGGTTAAATGATGCGTCTTGTGCGGTCTGTTTTCAGCTGCAGGAGCTTAAGTAAGTATTTACCTCACCAGCATGATGTTTGTAGGGTTGAAACAAAATAAGGTAAATCATCTCCATTATTCACTGTAATAAAGGACTATGATAACAAGTACCACACTGTAGCTCACTCACAACAATGGAAATATACTGAACCTTAGCTATACAGACAATAAGATGAAAAACGTACAATATTGTCAAATGTATCCTTCATGTCTTTAAAAACCCTGAAGTAGAGACTGCTCATTGTCTTGTTGTCATCTATAAACCACACCGACAGACTCTCAAAGGTTCCCCTGCTCCATAGAGACCTACTGTAAAGTGGCACCCAGGGGAGCTGGTGTGCTGCATATGCGCGGGTTCTCTGCAGTGAAGCACATATTTGAAAATGAGTAACCGAAATGTCCTCCATGCTCAGTAAATCTTACTAATCGACTAGGCTCTGCAATAAGCCATTTCTCAGAAGGTTTAATGACACGGCACTGATGTCAATGCAAGACTGAAAGAATTCTTAAGGCAGATAATTGCTGCTGTCTGAGAGGAAAATGTGCTTAGTTACACTGTCATTTCAACTGGTACCCTCAGAGAGCAGCTGGAGACACACACTTGCTCCTTTAAGTGACATTTTCATTCAAATTGTGAGGAAGAAGAGGAGTAATCTTTCCGTTAAGTGTCTGTCTGAAAAAGAGTTATCATCAAGAGGTGTAATGAGGTGTTCATTACGTTTTTCTAAGGTGCTGTTGCTAGGATACCACACACGCTCTGGGAGCTTTGCTTAAATCAAAGAAGAAAAAAAAACATTGTTTTTCCACCACCACTCGACTTAGTGTTTATCTGCCAGAGCACAGCAGGGACTCCTCTTGAATTAGCTGTAATCAACAGAGCAATGAGTGCACAGTAACACCTCCTCACTGATCACACAAGACTCCTGTTATTACAAAACCTGACATTTCGACCTCACAGGGAGTGTCAAGCTGGGGTTAAGGAGCCTCGACTATGAACACTGGAGAGACAGATTGAGACAGACAGCAAGTGACATAGTTTGTGTGTGGCAGCTCAGATCTGATACACAGCTGCAAACTGTGTCAACAGACGCAGTGACAGCAGGGCTAAAATTGGGTTGTTATGAGTAGCAGCTCAAATGCCTGGGGTTGTCAATAAATGTCACACACTGTGACACAGACTGGTCCTCTGAGTTCTACTACTATTCACTGAGGAGTCAGTTATTGGTAAAGCTAAACACATGCAGATCAGCTCAGAAATTCTGTTGAGCATCATCAAGTTTTGTTTTATCATTTTAATGTATGCACTTAACCTTATGACACTTCTTTCCTATGTCACTACAGCATGCTGCACACTCTGAATCTATACAGACAATTTAACTTTGTGATTTCTTGAGCTCTGCTGTTCTCTTTACCTTGCGGGCTTCCATCTGGGCCTCCTGCTGGCAGCAGTGTCGGCAGTCGGGCTGGAGCTTGTTAAGGCTGAACTCCCCAAGCAGGTCACAGGAGCTGCACAGCAGGTTGCTGGAGAAGCCCAGCTCCCTGCATGCCTCTGACGACAGCTCAGCACCGCACGCTGACAGCTGGAGAGAGGAGACAGAAGGAATACAGTTTGAAAAAAATTATTTACTTGCACGCATCACATTTGAAAATGCACAGGGACAAATAGCGACAAAGCCTGAAATTAGGGCTTGATGTCATGAATAATTCTGTTTAATGGAGCAATAAAGACCACTGATGATGCGAGTAGTTTGTAATTGTACAAAACAATGAACAGTTGTGCAGAGTATAAAACTGTATGCTGTACACTGTTTTACCATTTAAAAGGATGGTAGTGCTGCAGCTACAATGTTGTCAGATTGTTGTATTAGTTCCTGTCAACTGCTTTAAATTATGTTAAAGGTTATGATAAAAGTTACTATGATATGGAAATGTTAACGATTATTTAAAAATTAGCTACTGAGGTATGCCCATCTCTTTGCTACAAAAAATACATAGCTTCTTTGCATTGTATTATAAACTTCTTTCAAAATTTCCAAATGACAGAAAATGACACAAAAGACCAGCTATTTGTTTTGTCCGCGTTTCCACGTCATGGAAGACACTAAAGACACTACCAGGCTTTCTCAAACTTAGAACATTCACTAAAATAATCTCATATTTATCCGTGTGGAAAGGATTTTGTCAATCTACACTCTTCGCTCGCTTCTGTAACTTTAGCTAGAACAATTAACTTTTTAGCTAGCTGCAGACGATTAGGACTATAAACATGACACAATTTTTAAAAAGGGATAAGCAGCTAAATTTGGAATAACAGAGTTATTTTCATTTTACACATAATAAAAATTTGTTAGCTAAGAAATAAACAGAGGAGCCTTCACTTCCCCATCAGGATTCACGGGTTTTGACGATAAGCCACGTCATTTTGGAGCCCGGTTAGAGCAGGATGCGGCTCACAAAAACTGAACGTATCTTTGCACAGTTGACAGCGACGCTAA
Source organism: Ctenopoma kingsleyae (assembly GCA_032353495.1). Classification (NCBI taxonomy): domain Eukaryota; kingdom Metazoa; phylum Chordata; class Actinopteri; order Anabantiformes; family Anabantidae; genus Ctenopoma; species Ctenopoma kingsleyae. The sequence goes on from JAUBNQ010000009.1 coordinate 6,797,296, forward strand.
ACGTTAATGCTAATCAAAAAACACACCTGAAAGCAGCAAGTACTGCTCATATTTACTGTTAATAAACTCACCGTTTTTAAAAAAGAGAGGAGCCAGAAGAGATACACCTCTCCCGACATTTTGGAAGCTGCTTTGTTAGCGAAAACTACTCCGAGGACCCCTTCAATTCCCTGAAGGGAAGCCCCGTTGCGCCTGACCGTTATTCTTCATATACGATAGATAATATCTCCATTCATGATATTTGACAATTTTTTGCATAGATTTGTGTATTTGTGTTATGTTAAGATTTCTCTGAAGTGGTAAGAAGAGTTCTGTTGTAACTTATATATCATTTAGTTCTGGCATCTACTAAGCTCGACTCGTTATTTCTTCCTCGCCTCGTCTGTCATCATGGTTCCAGAGAGAAGTGCGCCATCTGGTGTCTGAGCCCGGCACAGTTTGTCAGACACTGTCCAATCCTCGTTGAACAGACAGTGCTCGCCGACGAATAGTAAGCCTCGGCTGTGTGGTGGACTTTTGGTACATCCAATGGTCTGAGTGGAAGTAATAGTCCGTCCGTGGTGCGGTGGCGGACGTAGTGGATGGGACAGGACAGCGCTACATGGGGAACACAGACGACAGCGTCTGCTACCACCGCTCCTAACGTTACACCTCGGAGACTGAAATCCGGTCTTTGGTGAAAATCTCTAGGGCTTTTCCACTCTCCGCTGTTGGTATTTTATTAGAGGAAATAACCAAGCCGAATGTGAACACTTCGCATTAGAGGGTCTGAACATCGGGAGACATCCACACACACAGAGGGAGAGAGGGCCATGCACAGACACTCAGCCGCTTTGTAATCACCGTCGTCGCTGTGTGTGCGTTTTCAGTGTGTCCTCCTCTCTGAGCATGGACTGACCAAATCCCTCTCTGGATGATTTGATGGGGCTGCTCAGATTCATGATGCCGCCCAAGTTGCAGCTTCTGGCGCTGCTGGCGTTTGCAGTGGCCATGTTCTTTCTGGAGAACCAGATCCAGAAGCTGGAGGAGTCCCGGGGAAAGCTCGGTAAGTTTATGCGGCTGTAACCCGGTCTCATCCCGTCGCAGCACTCTAGGAACAACCCAGGCTGTGTGTGAGATCTCGCTCTCTCTCTCTCTCTCTTGGATCATCATAGATGTGTGCATCCCCATTGTTGTGCATATGGGTCAATAAGAGAGGCAGCGTGCTGAGAGCTCACTGCTTTATCCAACACCACACATGCTTCATCAGATGGTTCAGACAATGGCACAGTCAGTCCGTGTTTAAAGATGTCGTAGCTCTCTTACTGAACTTTGCATGACTTTTTGGGTCTTTGCAGTAATTCAGTGCCTACATATTGTGTTTGCCTCTTATCTGGGCAATGCAGTGTGAGGCTGAGGAGGTGCTGCTGTCCTCAGCCTGTTACCAGGTGACAAGGATTGACTGAGCGCTTGGATACTTTAGGGTTGCAACTAGCAATTGTGTGTTGTCTGTCAGTCTTCCAGGTCACGTTTATCACCAAAAATGCTGTTCAGTGGCATTTCATGCTGGAAAAATAAAAATAAATGAAATATAATAATTAATGGTCAAAATATTAATAAAATGACTATTTGATTAGTCCACTAATTGCTGCAGTCATGGTGCATTTAGGATGAGAACAGACAAACAGACAATTAAAAAATGTAAGACATAAAATTGAGCTGTGCCAGGGTGGTGGTCCATGAGTTGAACTAAACTCTGGGATAGTCACTGAGGAATACAATCGCCGTGCTCATAAAATATGAGTAAACATGTTTTTGTAATTTTCAGTAATATTATACATGTACAAGAACACCTTCTGTCTTTAAATCCTCTCCTGTGCCTTTTTTCCCAAACTCTTTCCTCTGATTGAAACATGGCTGGAGATATGTTACAATCTCATTGCTAGCTCCCATCAGCGGCTCATTCCCAGTAAGGATCTGGGACACTGCAGGATTATCTCTCCAGTGCCTCCACTGTGGGGATTGTTTAAAGAACAGGAGAGCGATGCAGAGACCCAGAGGGTACAGCCAGCCTACCTCAGGGGTTCACACATCATTTTTTGCAACTTTTTGATGAGAGCGGGAGCCTGGCACTGTGGAGAGGGCAGCCAACAAACCTTTTTCACGGCAGACATTTTGACATGTTATGGCAAGAAAAGCACAGGTGTAATTAATAACATTGCAGATGGCTGCAGTGAATTCCATTTAGGTGAGACCATCCCAGGGTCCTGTTACAGTCCACGCTGACTCAGACAAATGGCTTCATCTAATGGAACAGAGAAATCATCGGTGTTAGTACTAACACCTTCTTCTGCTACGACAAACGCAAATGTCTGCTGTGAAAAAGGTCCCTTATCTTTTAACTTTGAAACACACCAACACAAGTATCGTTCTGACAGAGTAATGTTGGGGTGGGTCTGTGCCAGAGAAATACACATAGCCTCCAAACTGTATGCATTCCTAAAAACAATAAAGGTTTAAATTGCCCCACCTAATGTGTGCAGAGTTACAGAGCTGTCAGTCAAACAGAGTTGATAAGTTGATCAGCAGATAATTAATTCATTTAATCTTTTAATCCCTGTCTTGTTTTCTAATCTATTTAGGAGTAATTGATTGTCAGGCACATTTCTTCTCAGTTTACTAAACAGTTAATTAACTAACAATATTTCAGCAATATTTAGACCCAGTTGGTTGATTAACTGTCACTGCTTGTCATAAAGAAGCAAACAAAAATCTTATTCTGCTTTTCTTTCTTTTGTGTGTTAGTAAACAGAGTCTGTGGTTTTGAGAATCTGACATTTTCAGGTTGTCTTTTGGGACATTTTGACGTTGTGAGAGATCAACAGCAAACAAATTGATTATGAGAATAATCAGAAGTTTAAATCCACTGATCCCTGAGCTATAGTTTGGCGATTAATAGACAGACTTTGTCAGATGGGTCATAAATGAGGCTGTGTGGGAAGTTTCCAGGCGTTGAGATTAAATAAAATGGTTAACAGTCATCTTAATTGAATAAAGTGCCCCAGCTGAGTTTTCACACGTTGGAACGATCAGGCTTCCTGCAGGTATAGATGGGTATATTGGCCTGTGACATGGTTTACTGCTGCTTTAAAGGGCTATACTTTATACCCCATGAAGATCCAGACTCTCTCACTGGCTTCACTCACATACAAACACAAAATACACACACTCCCGATGCTGAGGCAGAACCCGAGAGGCCTTTCCCCTGGCTGCCCACCACCATGAGAATCTGTTGACTTGGCAAAAAGCCCATTGATGGATGACTGGTCTGAGCAGACGTCTGTATACTGGAGCTCTGAATTATTTGCTGCATAGCCAAATAATTGTGACTGAGTCTTTCTCAGGCATGATGCTGACAGACAGCCATAGTGCAGGTCACATTACCAGGTACACCAGCTGCAGGTCCATCTGTGCTACAATAAAAATCAGCGGAACAGCTATAACAAGGACAGGTGGTGTCCAAAATCAAACCAGAACGAATTACTCTTATACGGGGGGAAAAAATCTTTTAGAAGAAGCTTTTTATGTCGCCTTCTTGTATCTTGTTTTCACATGTTCACAATTATCTTCATGGGGGTTGGAATGGCCAGCGTCCTCTTCTCGCAGTGTGGGATCCTATTGTCTGACATGCCGGTTGACTCATTTCCCCCATTAGACACCTCCCGCAGGGCAGACAAGCTGTGATTTGCTTCCAAGCTAATCGTCATCCCAAGGTTTCACAGAGAAGTCTCCTGCATTACAATCATGCCGCGATGCAGTTGTGTTTCCTGCTGGGGGCCTAATCCATTATTCTGACAGTATTTCTCTCCGGCTGCTCTCCAGCACTGCTGCTGGCTGGACCAACAGTAACGTGCAGCGATGGATGGAAATACAGTTTCTTTAATAAAGAGCCACAAACAGGATTTGCTATTAACTGTCTCAGTTCAGGCATTTTCAGAGGCTCGCCTTGAAGAATTTCACACTACTTCATGTTGACGTTTGATCCTGGCGTTCCTGAGACATTTTTTGTGATGTCAGTTTCATTCGATTTGACTGATCAACAGTGATTACATTAGAAAATTTGTTGATCAGTTGACCAACTGAATATTCCCTAGTCTGAATCTTAAACGGCACTTAAAAGAGAATAATCAGAAGATTCTTTTGAAGTTTTCTTTGGTTTGTGCAGAATAATTTGGCTCTGATGTCTTTTGGCATATCCCTTTGTTCAGGATAAGCTCAGTAAGGACGATAATGCCTCCAGCATGGAGGTATTAATTGCTGGTAATATTCTAATAAATCAATTCAGTAACACTTTCTTCTTCCTCTGGCTGAAAGCATGTTCATTACAAATGTGAGTGCATCATTACTGTGGCATCTGTTGTTGCTACTTGCTTTTATAGATTGAAGCCTCTCAGAACTTATTTCCCCAGAGAGTATATTCATAAAAAATACAAAGAAAACATGAGTTTTCATTGTAGGAATCCCAGTTTTTTTAAAACAGATTTTATTAACTTTTTGATGCTTTAAAATCAGCCCAAAACAAAACTCATAGTTAAAGTTGGCAGGTTAATTCTACAGGGAGTTATGGTTTATTGAGAGCTGCATGCATAGAAATGCTGCTTATGAAACAGTCACCTAATGACCCATGTAGCTGGACTAATGCCCTCTTCACCTCTCTGCCCTGCAGGCCATGTGATGGCTGTGTATCACCCAGCTGGACTCTTACTCAGTGACTTTCTTCCCACAGCGTCATCTCCTTTTTTTTCTGCTGGCCGTTATTCAGCCTGATTAAAGGAATTCAATTTCCATCTGTTGCGTGGTGATATTTAGTTCCAGACACAAGCGGCTCTGTGATGAGCTCTGAGAGAGAAGAGAGATCCTCTTGAATGCAGAAGAAGGAAAGGGGATGCATTGTCGGAGTGTTTGCAGAGCTGACGCATGACTTTTAAGCATTCATTTATTGCCGCAGCTCGTTGCTCCCGGGACTCTGCTTGAATTTGACTTTGATTGTCATGCCAGTCACTCGCTGCCTCGAGCCCACCCTCATGCTCCACCACAGAGGGAGCTGCGGTTGTGGTCAGGAATTTGCTCTTGAAAGGACATTGGTCAGACTTCATGCACACACTGGATGGACTTTGATTGGACAACTTTATACGTTGGAGCTGCCCTGCCGCTACTGCTCACACTCCTGCTGAAGATCATTCACCCTGTCACTGATCAGGCCTTGAGCTGCAGTTGTGTTTGAATTCTTACTTTATTGATGATCCTAGTGTCTACCTGGTTTCCTTTGACTCCTACACATTTGTCAAGTGTGTGCCAAACTGATGACTGTGCCTCATTCAGACGGCTGCAACACCAAATGGGGGCTTCCTCTTAAAGCCAACTGGTGACTCGCTGCCAGCTTTCAACTTGACCGAACCCTGATTCCTTTAACAACTCAAGGTGCAAACGTCAACCTACCAAATGTGTAACCCTCACGTTACTCCTTCTTCTTGTTTTCTTATCCTTTATGTTGACATCGCGCTCAGATTCCCTTTGAACTCACCTTGACACCCCACGTCTCTGTTTTTAGCTTCCCTAAGGGGTATAAAGGGTGCATGAGTCATTTGCTTTCACTCTACACTTTGGCATCTGCTACTGTAAGCACCAAGTAGCGTCTCTCGCCTGGACCAGCCTGCTCAGTCACTCTCTAAAACATGCCATTTGAGGGGCTAATGGAGGGCAGCCCACTGTGTAGATGGGCGTAGGTGTCAGGGATGGATTTGTTGTGAGAGGTGAGGAGGCAGAGTGCTAATGGTCATACTGGGCTTTTGGTGTATTGTTAGAAACAGGCTTTGATTGGGGCAGAGGATTTATGGCCTCTGCCGCGCACTTTGTCTGACAGGGAACGTGATCCTGCAAAGTGGCGTGCACCACAGCAACTGGAGCCGACTCGCCATTTGCTGCCGAAGCAGGATGACAGACAGGCTAATCGAGGTGTTATGGACGGTTTCACACCCTGGATGTAATTGGAAGCTGTTCTAGAAGAACACCCTGCTCTTATACCACCCATCATTCCCCTTACCTGGACTCGCCCCAGTATTTACCTCCTACCTCTTCATACAGACACACTTTCTCCTTGTCCTCCATGTCACTGTTGGGCAGAGGTGTCAGCTGTCTCGGCTCCAAGAAAAGGGCTTCAAATATCACGTGGCAGTCTGATCTGCAGTCACTATAATCTGCAGACCAGATTATATTGACTGAACATGCAAGACACGTTCTGAGCTCTGTCTGAAGGCTGAAATATAATGTAGTAGAAGTGATAAGTCAGATGTAACTCTGAGAACGGTCAATGGGACTTTTTCTTATATGTGGTGTGAGACAATCAGTTTTTAATAATCTCATGTTCTATTTTAACAATCACATAAGCTAATGTAGACTTTCAGGGACTCGCACTTTGCCATGTTTTGGTTAAACTTTGTGAGTTTTTGTTCAGTTGTGTCACTTTCATCTCTTGTTCTCCGCAGAGTTAGCAGGACTTCTTTCTCCACAACCTCATTCAGTTCATCGCCTGACAGGAGAACTGCTGAGAGACTAATAAACCTCAGTCATCATGATAATAACTTATAATGACAGTATCTCACTCAGCTCTTTCTGGATCAATGGCTGTAAACAACTTCTTTATTTGTGCGCTGAGTCTCTTTTGTGATATTCAAATCCCTCTTGTGTTTTGCTAACCCCACTGGATGAGCGCCTGAAAAGAGAATATCCGCTACTGGCTTAGAAAATAAGGTGCTATCAAAGAAGGAGGAAGTGTGGCGGGAGGAGGGTGATGTTAGCCAGAAAAGAAGAAATGAAAGAGATGATTTAATTTACATGGCGACAGAAATATTTAAAGCCCCAGCTGGTGAAAATCATAAGCCCCTGCTAAAGAAAGGAATGAAGAACGCACGCCTGCAGCATTTTTACAACCAATTTCATCAGAGCACAGAGGGACAAAGAAAGAACGAAGATGGTGGAGCCTCCGTGCCCTTCTTCATCCTCCCCCTCTGGTTCAACTTCGCTCCTATTAGCTGTAGAGCTTAGGGACGAACTGTTAATATGGCGTTACTACACTGTTTTCATTCTTCACCCTGTCACACTTCTCCACCTCTTCATTTCAGTCTGTGCTACCTTTTCTTTCTGTCTCTCTTGGTGTCTGTTTCTTTGCATGTGTCTCTTTCCCTCTCGTCAGTCTGCTGAATGAGAGAGAAATTCAACTAGAAGTTCATTAGACAGAATACAGATAAGTACATGGCAAACAGCTGTGGGGTGTGTGTGTGTACCTTATTAATGCAGTATCTGAGTTGCTGAATATTCAGCTCCCACACTCAGACTGTCCCCTGCTGTGTGAGGATCAGTAGATTTATATGTGTCTGCATCTCTTTCTGAGGAGTTCAACACTGTGCAGCGAGTCAGTAATGCTACACAGCAGACTGAATGATCAAGGTGCATTTTTTTAATTTTCTAGCATATGCTTCCTACCTTGCCTTTGATCAGTATTAATGCCCCAGTCCAGTGTACTGAAGTAGTATTTCTGCCGATCCTGACCTTATTAAACGGATTGGGAATAACCCAGACATGATTGAGCCACAATAAATACTGTGTCTGCTGTAAGTGCAATTTTTAATTGTTGTATAACATTGTTCATCAAAATATTGTTGCTGTTTCCTCTTTACCACCTATCAATTTTTTCAGCCAACTAGAAAATAGAAAATATGTCAGAAAATTGTAAACATGCTCATCACAACTTCTAACTGCACCATATAACATCCTTTCACTCTGGGTTTTGTGTGATAAATTGTCCTAAATGTTTTAAAGATTGAATAGTCTTTAATAACAAATATTTATGTTGACTTTATTACAAAACTGTTTTTTTGCTGAGGCCTGAATGACTTTTTTTTAAACATTGCACCTTTTTTGAATAAGTGATGGAGACGTATTACATACAACACACGTCTACGATTGAGTCGAACTGTGGATGTTGTGGTTATGTGGGATATGCTGTAAACATTCAGCTGTCAAGGGTCTCCAGGCATATGTACAGAATACAGAATATAGAGAATTTAGAAGTTTCAATATGAAGTGTGAACTATAACACGCGACAGCAACAAGTGTGTGAACGTGAGCAACTTCCTGTTGTTTTCATAGCGCTGCTGTGAACACATGCTTTGTATTACACAATGAAAAGAACAGAATCTCCGCTTTCAGAAACGGATGTCAAATGTCATTGAAAGTGTGTTAAAGATGAATACAGTTCAAACATACGTTTACATAAACGGTTTCTCTCATCTGAACACCTAGAGTATTAGATTTGAATCAAACTGTAAAACGGAAATATAATTTTTGAGAGCGACTGTTTTAGTACCACTTTGAGAAATGCATTTACAGCCTTATGTGACCTTCCACACTTGGTAAAGAAACAAAGAGCACTGGCAGGAAATCTGTGCTCCATATCGACCAAAACCCTGAGGTTAGGTCCCGTACTGGAATCAGTATCTGGGAAGTAAAAGAGCAGCCTGTCATCCTGATACAGCTATTGTCTGATGGTGGATGCAGAACAACATCTTTGCAGGATATGTGGCCTTCATATTCTAAATATAATGACATGAAAGAAGAAAAGCAGAGTACTGCGAGATGAAAGTAGAACTGATAAGCCTGTGAGAACAAGTCTCGCTGCAGAGGTGTTCTGTGGAACGCCGTCCTCACGTGGTAGCACATTTCTATGTGGGACAGATTCTCAGTAGTGTTCACCTTTCCTTCCCACTCGTCATTAAACCTATGAATAGCTGTCATCTGCTCTGTCTAATAGAGTTTTCCCTGGACTCCCATATATGCATTATTAATTATCTGTTATGGGGCTGAGAGACGCGGAGTAAAAACGAACATCAGATATCTGGGTTGCAGTTTGCCATCAGATCTGCGCTGTTATGCAAACATTGTTTGTTGTTATATTAGGATATTGTATTGTATTTCAGTGTGAATCAATATGTATTCAGCTCCTGTCTAATTTGTGCATTTTCGTCTCCCACACTCGCACAGATTTAACTGCTTTGTTTGTGAGGCTGTGACTAAAGCATTTAGTGGTAACAGAAACATTGCTGCTGTCCTTTGCTTTTAACAAATGCATTTAATAGCTCTTTTTTTCTTGACAAGAGTAAGCCGGATATTTTCTCCTCCCTTTGTAGCGCAAAAGCTTCTGAAAATGTTGGCTAATTCCCACTGCTTAGTCATTGACAATCTGTGCCAAGATGAGAAATGTTCCAATCAATCTCTACCCTCCCCTCCACAATCTGCGCAACCTGTCAGACCCGCCTTTACTTAACAAGGCAGGGGAATGATGGGATCTGCCATCTGTGTAAATTGCTCCATAATCTCATCTGACTGGCTGTTTCTGATGAAGCAGACAGAACGTGGCCCCCTTTACTCTTTCTGTTTTCCCAGACATTATTGGCTCCCCTGTCAGACAGCACTACTGCATTCGATCGCACAAAAAGACATAATAGGGGAGAAAGTGGCAGGTTGAACCATGATGATTATCATCTTCATCTATCCCGGATGGTTGTCATTAGTGTAGAGACATGGCTTACATTTAGACTATGAATTATAAATGAGCCACATGTGGCTGGGGCTTATTTAGTGTACTCTCAAGTTTAGACAGACAGCTTGTATTTTATCAATGCTTTATGAACACCGCAGAACAAAAAATGCACCACCCAAAGCTGTAGCTCACAGATTTTGGGTCTTTTCTCCGAAAAAGGTCTTTTCTTAAGTTCTTACTGTTAACAACTTCTTCCTCAATGATACTCAATGGAGTAATTATGGTCTCAAGACCCATGCCCCAAACCACTTAACCACTTTGAACTGTCTGCACAGTGTTGCCCTTGTCAGTGCTAGACAGGATTTGTCTCTTCTCCATATCTGAGGAATGCTTTGTTGGCTTTCTCTGACAAAAACACAGTTGTTTTCAACATGCTTCTCCATTTTGGAGGAGATAAGTTATCTCCAGGTTCTTGGGAATATATAACCTTTGCATAGATTGTTTGTTCTGAATTAAACAATGACACCCAGCAGCAGCAGCAGTTCTCCAGAGGATGGAGCATCTCCCACATGCTCCTGCGGCGCAGTGGTTGGAAATCCACCTCATGACCTTAACAGCATGACACCCCAACCCCCCACCCCCTTTTCTCACCTTTCCTGCTCCTCTGTGTCTTCTGGTAAAAACAGAACTACCATGAAAGTCATAACAATGAGAAACTCTACAGCCTGGATTTATGGAGCCTCGCAAAGCAGCAGTGCAGAGACCAGGACAGGAAATATCACCACACTGTGAAACTTCTTATTTATGAGAATCTCCATTGTAGCTAGATGTTTTATTTTCACTCCTTCACCTCACTGGGTGCATCTGTTTACGTGAATTTTAATTGCACAGCCTTTCTGTTGC
>JAUBNQ010000009.1:6812548-6824714 GCA_032353495.1 Ctenopoma kingsleyae
GTATGTCATACTTTGTCGTACATAAATACATTTTTTAAAGAAGTTTTCTTTTCACGTATTCTGCTCCACAGTGAGGTCAGAGGTCATGTTCAGCTTCAGAGCAGCACACCTGGAGCTGGAGTTAATAATCAGCAAATCACTGAAGGACACTTTTGCTCGCTATTCTATAACTTTGTCCAGTCTATTAAAAGAAAATGTACAAAAACCTTAACTTCATACCCTGGCCTCACCTTTGTCTAACTTCCTGTTGTCGCCCCCACCTCCAGAACGAGCTATGGCCAGACATGAGGTACGAGAGATCGAGCAGAGGCACACACAGGACAGTCTGCGGGAACGGGACTCTACAGCAGCATTGCTGTCCAACAGCGAAGATGACATTGTAATCATCTATAATCGTGTACCCAAGACGGCCAGCACCTCCTTCACCAACATTGCCTATGACCTGTGTGGGAAGAACCACTACCACGTCCTGCACATCAACACCACCAAGAACAACCCAGTCATGTCCATACAGGACCAGGTTAGAGCACCAGCTAACACCACAGGCTTCTTTAACAAGTTTAACACCAATTTCCCATTTTAATTTGTAATGTAGAAGCATGATGTCCTTGTATTCCTCTATTATTTTCACAGTTTGATCATCTGTTTGTATGGAGGACGCACAGTAATAGTAATCATTATGGTTTGTTCAGGTGCGGTTTGTAAAGAACGTGACTGAATGGAGGGAAATGAAGCCCGCTTTTTATCACGGACACGTCTCCTTCCTGGACTTCACAAAGTAAACAAATGTTAATTTACCATCTCTTATCATATCTTAACATATCTTTATAATGGCAACATTAACCAATTTATTCACTCGGCTGTGGCTTTGTGAGTTGACTCCACCTTGTGGTCATTTAGGGCTTTTCATGTATGACCTGAAAGTAGTACAAAGTGACGTTGTTGGTTTGTTGTAGCATAAAAAGCAAATTGTTACCATTAAATCTGTATCTGCATATTCATTAAAGTCCTACTGAGTTTTCTAACCCAGTCATCGCCATGTCTCTCAGGTTTGGAGTGAAGAGAAAGCCCATCTATATAAATGTGATTCGGGACCCCATTGAAAGGCTGGTGTCCTATTATTACTTTTTGCGGTTCGGGGACGACTATCGGCCCGGCCTGAGACGCAGGAAACAAGGAGACAAGAAGGTTAAAATCCACAAATAATCTCATTCATTCACAATAGGAGGCCATATGAACACAGAAACAGTCTTTGTTCTACATATTGTTTGCAAAAGCTTATCTGCATTTAATATGAGGCTGTTTTGTTGTTGAGCTTTGATGGGAAGAGATCATTTCTTATCGGAAGAATCTGACTTTGGAAGATACGCATTACACATGGTCTCTTAAAGCCTCATATTACCTTCAGATAAAGTTGATTGGAAGTTGATTAAGGTGAATCTTAATCGTCAGTATGAACAAACAGAATGTGTTTCAGTGTTAATAAAAGGAACCTGATTATTGTTTCAAAACAAGTAAGTGTTTTCTTCTAAGATGCTCATGTACTGTGTTTGTGCTTCAGACGTTTGATGAGTGTGTGTCAGCCGGCGGCTCAGACTGTGCTCCTGAGAAGCTCTGGCTCCAGATTCCTTTTTTCTGTGGTCACTACTCTGAATGCTGGTAAGTATTCAAACGCCTGACACCATGCCACATTCAGACATCACTGATTTGAAATGGTTCTCTTCAGCTCTTCCACTGATGTTTGAACAGAAATAAGGACAACTTTATTTAGCTCTTATTAATTACTGTTTACTCTTGTCTAGTTGTTTATATGTTTTAAAGAATAAGAAAGTCTGATGAGATTCCAATCACTGAATTGATCCAACCTATAAGTATTGTCTGTGTAACCAAAGTCTGATGACGCTAATTTCTCTGGGCATCTAAATACAAAAAACACATTTATGATTAACACATCATGAACATGGGCACTGTTTAAAGTTATCCTAAACAGATGTAACGTTTCAGTTCATCAGTCTCTGCCACATTAATTCACCACAACTGCTCATCATTGTGGCACAGTGTGACTGTTATGTGGTGCTCAGCTTACACTCAGAGCATCCTGTGCATACACAAGTTATAGGGTCCAAGCCAAAAAAATCAGTATCACAAATGTTATCCTTTCCTCACCTCATGTAGCTCAAATAGTTCAGTAGGTATGTTGCATCAATTCTTCTTGCTTCATAGTCTTTTCTATGGCTTCTGTTAATCTCATTCTCTCGTGGTCTGCGATAGCTCTCTCGACACAATGATCAGTATTAACTTCTCTTTCTGCCCTCTCTAGTCTCTATCACCATCCATAATCTCTCCATGATTCTGCCCTTCGCCTTTTAACCATCTCTGCCTATTCAGGCAGGTTACTCACTGAAGAGTTAAGACACTGAAGAAATGATTTAGTTCACTGTGGTGCATTCATAGTATATTAAAGTAGCAGAAAGCACTTTAGAAACAATAAATAAATACTGGAGATAAATTTACTGCCAGTCCTCTCATGCTGTTAGTCTCAGCCAAAAAGTTAATTTATAGTTTTAAACAATCTACTTCCTTCCATATTGTATAATTTCCTGATAATAACAACATCTGCCAGGCTGCCACCAGCTTAATTTTTCCATTAACTTCCTGCCTTTCTGCTTTCTCCACTGCTCCACTCTCTTCATTCTGAGTGTCTCAACCCTGTCTGAACTCACAACTCACATCTCACTTAATTATTCTTCCTGTCACTCTTTGTACGTTTCAGCTCATCTCTGCTGCTCTTCTGTCACTCTCCTCCTATGTGTCATATCTAAGTCCATCCCCTCCTTTTCTGCTGTGTTATGAGCATTTAATATCCAGCAGAATAGTCAGAAATATTGAGAAAGATAACCACATATACAAACATAATGTCTGTGCAGGAATGTGGGCAGCCAGTGGGCTCTGGAGCAGGCGAAATACAACCTGGTGAACGAGTACATGCTGGTGGGGGTAACTGAAGAGCTGGAGGACTTTGTCATGATGCTAGAGGCTGCGCTGCCACGTTTCTTCAAAGGAGCCACTGAGTTGTACAAAACAGGTACCACGTCTGTTAAAAATTATTTGCTGTTGTCCTTTATGTTTTGGTTACTCTTACCAATACTTCAGCACACAACTCACATTGCAAAGCTGAATAACTGTGATTGCATATAACCGGTTTGAAGTGTTCCTGTGAGGTTTGAATTTTGATCAATATTCACTCGTGCTTCTCTGATGTAGCTACAATAAGTGCAGCCAAGTGTGAATCATGACAGAATAAAATAATTAAATCTGAATGTGATACAGATACGACTCATTTTCACCAGCAGATGGGCTCAAGTTAATCAGGAATTTTTTTTAATTAATTTGAATTGAATGCTGGATAATCTCACTATAAGGTTTAACAGATGTTTTTAATTTTAAAAACCTATCTAAAGAGAGATATAGAACATAGGGAATAAAATTGAGACATACAGTATTTACCCAAGGCACATGTCACATTCACTTTAAGCAATAGTTTGACATTGGGTTGGACGCTGGGAAATAGAAGTAGAAACAGGAACTAGCCTGGCTCTGACCAACACCAGCAAATACACCTACCAGCACTCTAAAGATCACTAAATAACATGTTACGTCTTGTTTGTTTAACTTGTTTGGAACAGGGTTTGTGGGGTTTTTTTCCAGGCACAGTACCTTCCTGGATTCTGCTGCTTGCACGGCAACCATATACACATACACATAGAAGTGACTGCATGTGACTGTTGGGATTTCTATGTAATTCTATATATAGTTATATTCCTTAAGGAGTTGACTTTTGTTGTGATATGGAGCTATATAAATAAACTGAATTGTATGAAGCCAAGAAATGGCACATAAGAAAAAACTTGTGTTTAGACTTTGGTTTAAAAAAGTACTGTTAGGTACTGTTAACTGTTGCATTAAGGATATTAACAGCTAGTGAGCTAATCATCAGAGGAAAAACTGATAGAATTGCTTACTGCTTAAGGCTCATATTTTGAAGATTCAATCAAGTTCAAGTTTAGCTGTGACATGTGGAGAGGATTCTATAAATAAAATGTGATTATTTTTTTTATGAGTAACAAGAATAACTACTCAAGCAAAATATAACTGTAATAATGTCTTAAGTAAAATTTTATATATTTGAATATATCTGTATATAAATGCATGAACACTTCATAAATGCCCCTGGCTCCTTTAAACCACTTCTCCCCTCATCACAGGGAAGAAATCCCACCTGAGGAAGACCAGTGAGAAGAAGCCGCCCACAAAGGAGTCCATTGCCAAGCTGCAGCAGTCTGCCATTTGGAAGATGGAGAACGAGTTCTATGAGTTTGCACTGGAGCAGTTCCAGTTCGTCAGAGCACATGCTGTCAGAGAAAAGGATGGAGAACTCTACCTGCTGGCTCAAAACTTCTTCTATGAGAAGATCTACCCCAAAAACTGAAGATGGGTACGTCAATAGAGGAGCATGGGGAGGACACTTTGTACAGGCTCAGATGTGCAGTCTGGTATGAAAGAAATGGACTAGACTACCGCTGACTGGTGACTGCTCTGTTATTCACATGTGTGCCAGCCAACTGGATAAGGAGCTCATGTTTCGTCAGCAGGTTGCGTCCTCAGCAGCTCCCAGGCCTTCACTCCCTTTCACCTCCATGATAAAGGTCATCAGCACAGAAGGCCTCCACTGGCACATTGTTGGAAACGTGCGCTCCAACAGCTGATCAGACCTTGGCTCCTGACTGGGCTTCACTGTTCCAGACTAAACCATTGGCTCCGTACTGTTTGGTTGTGTTTTGCTGTATTTTAACTCTTTATTATGGTTGTCTTTTGTATGTAAAGATGGTGACATTTTTCATGATGAAACGACATCCCCATGCTTCACCACCACTAACATAAAGAGATTTTACTGACTACTGTGCTGTATTATTGGACTTGAATGATAACTTCTAAGATGTGGATAACTGTTTTTATGAAATAAAAATCCTGTGACAATGGGACTATAGTATTGCTGTATTGTACAGTATCTTTATACTGTACTTGACTTTTGTTGGATCACTTATTAATGTGCAGCTTTGCCCAGAACCTTTTCCTGGGTAATGAAAGAATCTTTTAAAAAGTGACATTAACTGTGTAAGAACCCAAGGTGAAGATGCTGCTGCTGTAAATATCAAAGACTTTTCCGATGTATTTTATTTCCAGACAGTTCCTATACAATTTTAATCAGTTTTTAATTTTAGCTCCCATTGTAACAGCCTGCGCATTTTATCGGTTTGTACATGTCTTTCAGTCCTTTCATTTCTCTTTTTACTCTGCATTGTATTTTTCATTTTTTTTACCAGCTAAACCTGGGTTCCCACTAATGTGTTACCCTGCTGCTTAAAGAAAAAGCCCAACATTTTTGGACATATTTTGTTTTCTTGCTGGGAGCTCCATAAGACAACTGATGCTACTTTCATTCCAGTTCGATAAGTATAAAGCAGCACTGATGAGATAGTTAGCTTAGCGTTCAGACTGGAGAGGTGGGGAAACAGCTTGTTAATTGGTTAATTAGTGATCTTTATAGTGGTGGATGGTGGGTTATGTTACCAATATGTTAGGTTAAACAAAGCAAGGCTAAGTCTTCCTACTGCTTCAGGTCTTTATGCTAAGCTAACCTATTTGGCTGCTGAATTATATTAAAAGGATTGTAAATCTTCTCATCAAACTCTGCAAGTAAACATGCCTATGTTTCCTAAAATCTCACACTATTCCTTTAGGTCACTGCTGTTTTCTTTGCAGTTACAAGAGTTGATCTGAGTTTGATCATGACTTTGATTTGATCGTGAACTTTTTATCTCTAGTCTCCCCTTGATCAATCAATTGGCAACTGACAGAAAAGTCACCTCTGTCTTATAAAGGTGTCCTAACATAAAGGCAAAATATGGCCTCACCCGGACGAGCTGCACAGAATTATTCTCCTTCAAGTACATCACAACTCCTGAAGTATCTAAATATACAGATGGATAGGTAGTAATTCTGAGGATGTAGTTTCCTGCTCGGTTTTTGTGTGCCTTCTCTACACAGCAGCTTTGTCAGATGGAACATAAAGACAACATGGCTGTCACAGCTGTTTTCACCTTTTCATTGCCAAACAAATATACAGAACGTTTCAAAAATACTACTAGAGATGCATGTGTGTTTCTTAATTCAACACAAATGTTTGTGCATCATCCTCATCTGGTACAATGGAGCAGGCAGTGGTAAACACAGATAAAACTGGTACTGTTGAAATTATTTCTAGATTATTTAGGGCTGGCGTCCTGCAGAGGGAGATAAAGAGCTGCCAGTTTGCTCCTACCTGTCTGTGTGCATTCTATTGTCACATCCTTCAGTATCACGTCTAACAGGACATTTTTATTGTTAAATATAGTGATTGCAGGAAGATAAATATGTTAGCTCCATATTTGTATAAATTGTTGTTGTGGATTTTTATATATTTTAGGCACTAGTCATGCCTACCAGCTTCCTGGTTCTGACCCTCTGATCCAGATAAACATGGAGGGTGGCCCCTACTCTGTCACCTCAGTTAAAGGCTGTCACCTTGTTGCAGGGTGTATTTGGCATGTTTAGCCTTTACTACATATTTTATCCAACGAGTGGTCACCATCATGCTTGTAATCATTTGTGATCAAGTTTTAAATTTGACGCGCCTGATCGTGCTGCTAATTGCTTCTGATCTCTGAGGGTTGCATGTTATTAACCAGTAAACTACCCGAGTTGCCACTCAGCCACACAACTGACATCCACTTTCTCTATATGCAAAACATCATGCAGTAAAGGCAGGGTTACACCAACTTATGTGACTTGAGTATGAATTTCAAATATACTGCACAGTATTTTTAGACAGAAAGTAATTATTATCATGCTTTATAACAAACCCCTTGTATGTGTTACCTAATATGGATGTAATACATGTTATAGCTCATAACAAAGGACCCTATAATATCTGATATTCTGCAAAGCTCCACATTTTGAACTGCAATGTATAGATCTCTCTGGAAACACTAACATCTAAACCAAACATTTGTACCTAAAACTAAACATTATGCATAAGGCCTTTTCTGATTTGCTCTGGCAGTATTTAATACTTACCTGCCTAATAAAACTTTATAATAATTCCACAAAACCATAATTATTACATTTATTGTGGATAAATATACACAGTGTTAATAACATGTAATCAGTGTTGTATAGTGTTTACTGTTGTAGTGTTTATTCAGGCTGTGTTTAAACAGTTTGAATTACAGCTTGAGAAGGGTGGAATGAGATAGGAATTTATGTTTCTGATACAGGCAGATGCTAATAGATATTAATTAGCCCACTAGTACAGACACAACATAACACCACAGAAACTATCAAACTGCTGACTGGTCTTATTGATTGTATTGATCAATACGTGAAAGACAAACCTATCATGTCCTGTCCAGACCACCTGTCCTCGGTCAATCACTGGAGACGCAATGAGGCCTTTGTCTATGTGACTATGTGGACCTTAAGAACGACGAGCCGGTGCTGTTGTCCACACTGATAAATACATGAGACGTTGTGCCATAACCACAGAGTGGCCAGTCTCTCAGACAAATGTCTTGTAATGACTGTGTCCCTATATGTTATGTAATGCAGCAGTAAGACTTCTCTGAGGTGTGGCAGCTCATGCACTGACCCTGGTGGAGAAGACTTACGTGTTTGTCCTGTGATTTCTTTGCAGCAGCTCCTCCTGATCTATCTGGCTTGGCAACTCAAGAGTAAACTCAAACTCTTATTTAGTATGGTAGCTTATGTTTGCTTTGCAGCTCTGGTTCTTAGCGAGTTTGTTATAACATTAGTGCAGTCCTTCTGAATTATACTCTCGTACAGCTTGGTGATCAGTACTACACCATACATGGTGATCAGTACTAGAGTTCTGAGGTATTTGTATTTTACTTGAGTTTTTCTACTTTAGGCTAATTTATGCATGCCAGCTGTAGTTACTGGTACAAAAATACTTCTATATATGTCACCATTTACAGACAACGAGGGTGAAGAACAAGAAATGTAGGATTCAGTGTTTGGCTCAAGTCTGGATTTTCCAACCTCCAACCTGCTCTGATTTTATGTCCTTCTTGTCTCTTACCTGTCTGCAAAGCTCATGTTAGTGCAATGCTAAGAGCATCCATTAAAGTCCCGTTTTCATAGCCTGATGATGGATCAGTAATAATTGAAAAATATAACACTTAGTCGGGCAGTTACAATGTTGAGTTACTTGTACTTTCTTTTTATGATACCTTAATTTCATCATAATTGAGATGAAAATACTTTTTTTATCCTATGACATTCATCATACAAAATATAATTTCACATTGGCCTAATTCATGTAGGTTACATTTTACTTACAATAGAGATTAAACTACATTGAAAAGCACAGGTATTTAGGATGATTAACAATCTGAATAATTATGCTGCTAACAAAAGTAAAATACTAATACTAATTCTAAGTAATGCAATGTCAAAGTAAATCATCTCAGTAATTGTTGCAGCACAGATGAAACTGCACAAGTTACGATTCTCCAGGTACAGTAAAGGATTTCATTTGCTTGCACACATATTTAAAATATTTGGGCCTCGGTTTGAAGCGCCATGACCTGACCTGACAAAGTTTGTTGTTTACCCGTGATGATTACAAGTTATTAACATGAGGTAAGACCAGCCTGTGTGAAGTTTGGGATCACGTGTGTGCTAACTGTCCGGGCTGAGGGCAGCCCAGCAGCAGCCCAGCAGCAGCAGCAGCAGCAGCAACACTACAGCTCCTCTGGGCGGACGCCTCCACTGTAACCACCGCCTCTTTCTCCAACTGCACTGGGGCAGATTTATGCTGCAGCTTTTTTTTTTTTTTTTTTTTTTTTTATATTTATGAGCACCAGTCCACCCTCCAGGACGTCTCCGGGACGGTGTGACCGCGTGAAACAAGTGTGAAGACGACATGGGAAGCTCCGTGTAACAGAGATGACCGACAGTTTGGCTCAGATAACAACGTCTTTTTGTCGCCAGAGAGGGAAACTTAAAACAAGGCTTGTTTTTGGAGTTCCACCTCCCCTCCTCTCTCCCAGTAGGATTTGATTCAAAGGCGAAAACCAAGATGGCCGCCGATTCCGTGCAGGTAGGAAAAGTTGACAACTGTTGCGAAAAGTGCGCAAACTTGGTCCCGAGTTTCAGTTAAAAGTTAGCAAACACTTTTATGTCATTAAAGTGGAGTCGGTACTGTTTTATTCAACTCAGGAGCCTCTGTTGGATCCCAAAGGGCTGTCTGGGAATTATCCATGGATTGAGGCCTGGGAAACAATTATCCAAACAAAGTTCTGCTGTAATATAAAAGTTTGTAACCGGCGGTTTAGTTCGGGAGCCGCCGTGTTAATGGACGTAACGGCCGTTGTTGTGAACGGTTGTAACGTTTGTGTTGCTTGAAATTATGGTTGGACGTTAGCTACGGTACAGGTCTGAAGTCTTAGTGACGTTAACTGCTTTTACTTTAAGAAATACACCGTGTCTTCCATCAGTTCATGTACCGTGTTAGTTTTCAGTTTTAGTATTTTGTGTGAGTGTTAAACGAGTGATAAATGTCAGCATTTTTGTAAGGAGCAAGTGTGTACTGGGTTGCTTGGCGTAGTTTTTCCACACACGTTACAGACCGGATGGCTTTAAACACCAGCAGTGTAAAAATAAAGTCTGAAAAAGTCTGTCCTAACAGCAAATGCACATTTGCACACTCAGAAACAGCGAATGGATGTAAGCATTAGAGTCATGTCTCATTATTGTCTATGAGCGTTCATGACCCACTGATTAACTAATGTGGTTTCAGTTGACTGACGTCAGCCTGAAATAAAACTTTCTAAAATATTGTCCAAGAACTTTATCTAACCACGTTTCCTGTCAGAGTCAGGAACGTCTTTATAGTAATATCCTCCAAAATTCACCTTAAAGCTCACAACGATCTGATTAGTCACACTGTTACTCATCTTCACTGGGAGTACTGGGGGTGTTTGTAGCAGATACCAAAGCGAACACAAGTGAAAGGTATTAAAAATGTCTGTTTCTCATTAACATGTTTCCCAGGGCTGGTACAGACTGAAACTGATCAGTGAGGCAACAGGTGCTGATGACCTGTTATTATGCCAATGATACTGCTGCTGAACCACAGTTTAATCATAAAACGTCATATTATACTTGCTGTTACACATTGTTGTATATTATACATGTTATCATTTATTTTATTCATTCAACACAGTTGTTTGCTCAAATACATTACCGGTGACATATCCGTGAAGGCCAAACAGTTACACTGAACCAACCAACCAGGATGTGACACTGAACTGTTACGGTTATGGCAAAACAGATGTAGGGTAGACCGCTTGTTTCCTCCCAAATATGATAACATCAATAGACTAAGATGGCCTTTATTTGGCATCTCATCAGAATATTGGTAACGATTTAATTAAACCCATCATGGGTTAGCACAGTTTCACCACTATGGTTTATATAGAGTGCTACCGTCTCAGCAGAGGGACAGCTGCTTCAGTGCAGTTTATTCCTCATTTTGGTTTGTAATATTGTATCATCACAGAATAAATCTATTATCTGCCTGGCTCTGAAATGACCATTAACACTGATCTGAAATGCAGGACATGAGCTACAGATTGTCTTGGCATGGGATATGTGTAAGGGTGCATCTGTAGGATCTATGTTCATTAGCCTGTGTTGCTATTTCTGGTTGCAACAGAGCACCGGCCTGTGGCCAGTACTCTGCAGCCAGCTGTGGGGTAAGACTGCTGGGTGTCAGGTTGTAGGCTGAGATAGGCCTCTTGCAGAAATGGCAAGGGCTTGGCTTTTTAAGCATGAGCCTGGAAAGTGGCCTCAACTTTTCCATTGTCCTATTGTCTAAATGGAGCTTTCAGGAGTCAGGAGTAAGTTAACCTGCTTACTGTTGAGGTTCAGACCTCATGTTTGCTTTGCAGTTTCCTTTCATGTCTTAAGCACTAAGAGATTATTAACAAGTTCAGCATGTGTAGGTAACAGTTACCTTACATTTTATAAAAATATTATCAAGAGTGTTTGCTAAAAGAGCTTGTTGATGGCGGTTTTCATATCAGCTAAAGCTATAAATGTAGGAATGAGCAGTCTACTTTACCAATTTAATAACTAAATCGGCTCTTTTCTTTTTGTAATATTGGATAAACTGTGTTTTAAACACGAGTCTTTCTTCTTTTTCATATGTTGCAAACTATGACCATTATATAGAGCATTATATAATGGCACAATGGCAAGAACAGGTTCCTCCTATCCATCATAAGTGCTATGACTGGAAACATTTGCTTACAATTTCTGCTTCACTCATCTTTGAACCTAATAAGTCTTGAGTTCCCGGTGTGGCGTCATTCCCCTGACTAGGCAATACATTCAAGCAGCAAGAAATGACACAGGCTGTACAGGTAAAAGGCCTGTTCAAGGAAGTATTGCAGTTACATAAAAATCAAATGTGAAACCAATCCTGAAAGTTAACGCTTGCTCCTTCTCTTTTTCTTTATTTTCTTTGTTTGATCCCAAATTAAAACACAGACCTTGTGGGTCTACAAGCTGATTTATTTCCATCTTATCTGATTGGCCCTTCATGGATTTCCTTGTATTGTTATGCAGTAAAATAGGCCTGTTTGGATGTCCTCATGCTGTCCTCATACCATGTTCAGTACACAGTTCTATAAACTACAGAAAGCTACAGTGCAAACAAGTTTTTCAGGACAGTTAGCTGAAGAAGAGAGCTGGTCTTTCCCTGTACACCGTTCCTTCACTTCCAGGAGTTGTGACCTCAGTTTTACCTATGAGTCGTCAAGGAACCTGTGGACAAGAGTATGTGCAAACTATTGTTTACTCTGAAGTGGTCACCTATAAAGGAGAGATGGGGGAGGTTACAAGGGCCAGATGAGGTAATGACTGCAGTGGAAAGCCCTTAACTTTCTGAACTTGATGTATTTCCCAACGCAGATTGGCAGTCAGAAGTAAAGGAGTTGAATTCAGGGTTTCCCCCAGCGTAACTATTTGGGCTAAGTAGTGA
>JAUBNQ010000009.1:6838234-6849076 GCA_032353495.1 Ctenopoma kingsleyae
TTTTGACATTTTGAGAGAGAGGAGAAGTAGCTGAAGAGTTTGATGTATAATATGTGCATGGTATGTAAAAGTTGTGTAATTAAAAGAGTAAAAACTGATACCGATAATTTCCGATATTACATTTTAATGCAGATATCGGCCGATAATATCGGTAGGCCGATAATATTGGACATCCCCAGTTTTACCCAGTGTAATAATTATCAGCTTTACCGATAAAGTATATTTTAAATACATAAGGCAAGTGGGATGTTGAAAATGAGATAAGTGAACTCTTGGAACAAGACAATTTGTAATTATTGCCATTGAATATGACTGTGCTTCAAATTTCAGGCACGTTAGACGTCAGGCTCATGGGTTGTCAGGACCTTTTGGAAAATGTCCCAGGTCGTTCCAAAGCAGCGTCTGCCCCACTGCCCGGCTGGAGCCCCAGTGAGACACGCTCATCCTTCATTAGTCGAGCAAACCGAAACCGCAGTGCAAGCTCAAGGAACCTGACAAAGAACGAAGAGCTCTCCAGTAAGTAGATCTGAGCTCGTACATTGTGTAGCGTAAACGTTGATGAAAACTAATTTTGTGATTAGATTAAGCTTCACCATGTTTAACCAAAAACATCATGGCTGAACCATAACGGTGAAATTACCTCTTCTGAATTACAGTCACAGTTACACCTGGTGACAAATCCCTGGGCCAGTGACAGTGGGTATTCACTGTCAGTGGAAACACGGCACAGTCGCTCTGCACAAACCTGCTGTGTAAGACAGAGATAAAAGTATCCCAATGACACAATCCCAGTGATGTGACTTTAAAGAAAGAAGGCTGAACTTGATGCAAATATGTTGTGACAGAATTCAGCCAGTCGCTAGTGTCTTGAGCCCAGAGGAAACGGAAGCAAAGCGTTTTCTGCCCCAAAGGAAGAAAAAGCAGGAGAAGAAAGTTGTCTGCTACTCCTCTTGATGAGATATTTCTTGACACATGGGACGAGAAAATTATCAACTCTGTCTCTGGCTTCCCAATTCTATACGCCTTTACCATTGTAAAAGGCGCAGTACATAGTACAGTGTATACGTCAGAAGACGTATGTCTAGTGATGTGTGTGAGTGTAAGATGTAAATTACATGCTCAACACAACACACCTTCAGAACTGCAGTGTTGTCGAGCCCACCAACAGCCAACTATTTTGTCTTCCTGTTAATCCTCAGATGAGATCAGTGCAGTGTTGAAGCTGGACAACACGGTAGTTGGACAGACAAGCTGGAGGCCAGTCAGCAACCAGGCCTGGGACCAGAAGTTTACATTGGAGCTGGACCGGGTAACCAGCACACACACAAACACGCACACACATCCTTGGACCTACACTGAACCTGTTGACTCTGTGTTGTGTTGTGTTTCACATCTCTTGTGTGTTGTGTGTGGCTCTGACCTGTAGTCTCGTGAGCTGGAGATCTCTGTATACTGGCGTGACTGGCGTTCACTCTGTGCTGTCAAGTTTCTGCGGCTGGAAGACTTCCTGGACAACCAGCGTCATGGAATGTGTTTGTACCTAGAGCCCCAAGGCATGCTGTTTGCTGAGGTACACACACACACACACACACACACACACACACACACACACACACACACACACACACACACCAAGTAGTTTAGTTCCATAAAAGGGCATCGAGTATTTTGATGTTTGGTAATGAAGGTGACAACATATGGAAATATTTTTAAATACAAATGCAATGAAATGTAACATTGAACTATATTAGTTCATCACATAATTTATTAGGCCCTGAAAATCTGTCATTTTGTGCACTAAGATAGTTTTCAGTTGCACTATCATTCTAATATAGCTCTAATTTTGAAATAAATTAATACAAACCTTTCATTCCTTTGTGTCTTTGTGAGGATTAATATACAAAAGTCACATTTGACACCCCTCTTATCTGTATAATTATTCATATGAAATTTGTAGTACCTTCTATACTGTTTATACTTACACTCTTACCCTTTGTGTCAATTGCACAGATTTTTTTCATTTTCTATATCTTCCTATCATGATTTTTGTTTAGGTAACATTTTTCAACCCAGTTATTGAGAGACGACCAAAGCTACAAAGACAAAAGAAGATTTTTTCAAAACAACAAGGTGAGTCATTGTTGGGAACACAAACTGACATTTGTGATTCTCAGGCAGGCATGACAGAAACCTACATTCATTCAGACACTGTCTGGTATTTGGCGGTGTGCCTAGTAATATTAATATCCTTAGTATTTTTTTGGATTTACTAAGTTCTGTCTTACACTAAGCAGAATTTCTCAGAAATCTGCGATTGCATTGCTAAAGGAGAGAATATTTTTTCATTCACATCTTCCTTGTTTTCCTTTTTCTTCTTTTCTCACTGTCCTCGACAAACATCATCAAACAACTTTTCTTCACCTTCTTGTTTTTGTGTCTCTACTTGGTTTTAATCAGGTAAGACCTTCCTACGAGCCCCTCAGATGAACATCAACATTGCCACCTGGGGCCGCCTGGTAAGAAGAGCAATACCAACCGTCAGCTCCAACTCCTTCAGTCCGCAGGCTGCTGAGACTGGGCCCAGCAGTCTGCCTGGATCACCCACACCAAGCAGGTACTCAAACATACACATAAAAGATATTAAAACTTAAAAGTTGAGTGTGAAAATACCATGGATAACCTCGGATAAAAGAAAAAATGCATTTACATTATTATTTTAGCATTTTAAAAAAGTATTTCCAACTTATCTTTGGTCCCCTCTCACTAACTACTTCCTGCCAGTTATCCTCTGTCACTTAGAGCTTTACTATTACTATTACTAAGCTATACCTCTGTCTATACACAGTGACCCGCTAGTGACCAAGCTGGACTTTGACAAAGACTCCACGCCAGGACGCAAACACTACCCAGTGCATCATGACATCCGTGAACCACTGGTGCAGGACAAGATGCCTGGCAAAGAGGAAGTACAGGTACAGTGTGCAGGGAATTACAAGTATTGTTGATAAGGCAGATATGTTGTGACAGATACAACAAAAAAACAGCAGCTGCTGAGCTCCTCGTGAGTCATGTTTGTGAAAACAGGCACTGTGATCTGTGCTTAAAACAGTGCTTCATTCCTGTGCAGCCAGATAAGAAAAACCTGTGTAGAAACAAGGTTAGATCCTCAAACAAAGTAATTTCATGTTAAGTTAAAGATAACAGCCATGCTTTAATTAAAATGTATACATTACATACATATTACATATTTTCTATGTTCTAATGGTAAGAGTTAAGATGAGATAATGAGATCTGCTCTCTGTTGACCATGGTCATCAGTCAAAACTTGTATAAACTGTATTTATTATTTTATTTATTTATTAATTCTCAACATATTTAGTCCCTGCAGAAAAACAGTCATACAGCGAACACCACAGATGTAACCACAATTCTCCAGTAATAACAGTGACTAAACTATCTTTTCTACCTTTTTCACATTGCTTTGTGTTCCGTGTCTGCAGGACGCACTTGCCTCCTTTGACTTCCTGAACAAGAGAAACAGCATGGCAGTGAAGCCAGACCTGGACGGGGTGGTGGAGCATGAGATCCAGCATCCAGACCTGGAGCTCACCGCCATCCAGAAGGACACAGAGATAAGGTAGAGAGAGTTGTGTGCTTTGTCAAATGTATGACGCTTTTAAAGCCTCATGTACATTTCAAATTAAAAGGCAAGCAAAATATGTATTTACTGCTGTGCTCAATTTGTCACAGAAAGACTGCAAACATCTAAACCTGAAACTGCCACCACATATGTTTCTGTTGTTAGAGGCTTTAACATCTTTTAATGACATGGACCATGCAGAAAGTAACCAGTGAAATAATTAGATGAGTGTAAATGCTGCCCTCTGGCTTTGACTTTTTTTTTTTTTAATTTCACTGTCACTCTGCAAAAATAAGAATTATTTATGTAGACTGAGAGTGTTTTTTTAAAAATGTGTGTTTCCAGTTTGGTTTTAAACTCTTATCTCTCTCCAGGGAGGAAGAGCAATTCCACTTTAGTCTCCAAGACTTTAAATGTGTTGCAGTCCTCGGACGTGGTCACTTTGGAAAGGTACATTCAATTTGTTCGACTTAGCTAAAACATTTTCTTCATTAACCATGAATCTGTCTGTAATGTGTCATTCCTCTGCCTCCCCTCTGCAGGTGTTGCTAGCGGAATATAAAAGCACAGGAGAGATGTTTGCTATCAAAGCTTTGAAGAAAGGAGACATTGTGGCTCGTGATGAGGTGGACAGGTAAACATTTTTAAATTAATGCTCAGGCTCGTGAGTTACATCAGCGCAATATGATATTCTTTCTCATACAAAACTGTCAGAATGAAATTGAAAAAGTAATTTAGCTCAGTGTTCATGTGACACTTGTTTTGTATAAGTAAATATTTTATCCACCTGCTCATGATTTTTTTCTCTTCAGTCTGATGTGCGAGAAAAGGATTTTTGAAACCGTTAACAGCGTCCGCCACCCGTTCCTGGTCAACCTCTTTGCGTGTTTCCAGACACAGGAGCATGTGTGTTTTGTTATGGAGTATGCAGCGGGAGGCGATCTGATGATGCATATCCACGCTGACGTTTTCTCTGAGCCCAGAGCCGTGTGAGTGACCACAGCTTTAACTCAGTATTGATCATCATTGTCCATTTCCTCCCTGTAAATCATCCTGTAATGAAGGTTTTATGAGGATATTTTTCCTCTCCAGTTTGTGGGGGCCTTTATTATTCATTTACTAAGCCTGACAACACAGAAATGTTTTAATTTCTACTGGCCTTTATGTACTTCCTTTGCATTAGTGTGTGTTTGGCAAATGAAGAAGGTTTCCTTCCTGGTTTCTTTAAATGTTCCAGTAAAACTTGTATAACCTAATCTATCTGGTGTTTTGTACCTTTGCAGATTTTATGCAGCCTGTGTCGTATTGGGATTGCAGTTTTTACATGACCACAAGATTGTGTACAGGTAAAGTTTGACTTTGTTGTTTTGAGAACATATTTCCATTAGCAAGCATTAAGTTCCAAAAATATATTTTTTTTTGTAATTTGCAGAGACTTGAAGCTGGATAACTTGCTCCTGGATACAGAGGGCTATGTGAAGATTGCTGACTTTGGACTTTGCAAAGAAGGTAATACAAGATCTCATCAACCTAAACATCATACTTCATACTTTAATAACTTTTTGGGGTTTGTCCTGTGTATGTACTCAACTCGGGTTGGATGTCCACACTGTTAGCTGTATACAGAGGGTAAAATACTAAACTTACTTAGTAGTGTTTATTTTCTCTTCTGATATTCTTTTTGTCTTGTTGGCAGTTGTCAGACAAATGCACAACAGTTACAGACACATAGCACAATCCACACACCACAATGAAGGTATCGTCTGTTTGGTTTTCAGGAATGGGTTTCCGAGACCGTACCAGCACGTTTTGTGGCACGCCAGAGTTTTTAGCTCCAGAGGTTTTGACTGAAACGTCGTACACCCGCGCTGTGGACTGGTGGGGACTGGGTGTCCTCATCTTTGAGATGCTGGTTGGAGAGGTGCATGTTTACGCAGCAGTAGAATACAACAAAACTTGACACACAAACATTGAATACTGTGATGTTATTTGACTCGTGCTTTTCTCTGAGTTAACACTTGCACACTATTCAGCAGGATTTGTCATGTATTCATCAATCTCGTCTCTGTTTCAGTCGCCCTTCCCTGGTGATGATGAGGAGGAAGTGTTTGACAGCATTGTTAACGATGAAGTCCGCTACCCACAGTTCCTGTCGACCGAGGCCATTTCCATCATGAGGAGGGTGTGTAGATAGACTGAGAAGCGGTCGGTCTTACGTGACTGAATTCAAAGCAGACAATAAATCACAAAGGTCAAATTATCACTGTGTAGATTCAGAGTGTGTCAGTGTGTAATCTTTATTATCTATTTTTTTTATCCTTGTGCTCAGCTTTTGAGGAGGAGTCCAGAACGACGGCTCGGAGCAGGAGAAAGGGACGCAGAGGAGGTCAAGAAACATCTATTCTTCAGGGTAAGGAAGGACAAAAATATTATATACTGATATTTTTTCTGATTTAAAGAAACAAAACAAAAAAATCTTATGTCACCTCCTGTTTTCTGGCAGAACATGGATTGGAACGGACTTTTGGCCAAGAAGGTGAAGCCACCGTTCGTGCCGACCATTCAGGGTGCCAATGATGTCAGCAACTTTGATGATGAATTTACCTCAGAGGCTCCAATCTTAACCCCGCCCAGGGAACCCCGAGTACTGAGCTCTGATGAGCAGAACATGTTCTCTGACTTTGATTACATTGCTGACTGGTGTTAGCTTCACCTGACCCCCTGTCCAAAGTGTTGAGGAGGAGCAGTGGATGTGGCTCTTTGAGTCTTCACGCAAAACTTTGTGCCATTGAGAAGAAAGGATTCCCACTTACTTTTTAATCCACATGAAGAACGCTTTTTAAAAAAAACAAAAAAAACAAAACGAAAGAAACTCTAGTATTGGAGAATAAAGGCGGATGGGTGCTTGTCCTCCTGCACATGTTGTCAGTATCATCTGCTGAGATGAACTCAGAAGACAGCAACATAACAATCATGCTATTTAGTGGCATCGTCTTCAGTGTTTTGGTCTGTACAGATTATATTCAGTCTTGTATTTTATTGTTTTTCTTTCTTTATTTGCAGAGCCCCATATCTTAAGGACATTTAAATCACTGACATTTTTGCCACAGTCGTGTCTGAAACTGGTATTCAGTGAGTGTAAAAAGCTTAAAGCATCATCACTGAACGGTCAAACTCAAACAAACATCTTGACTACTACTGCTGCTTCTTGACTTGAAAACTGAGTACGAGTCTTCACACTACATTTCCCTTTGTGTCCAAGTGCTTGTCCACAACTCAGTATAACACCTTCTTCCCTCACTTGAAGTTTGCATGTTTGCATGCAAGAACCCACAGCTTTGTTAATAGTCTTTGATATAAAACAATAATTCATTCAGTGTTACATAATACATCAGCTGTTTCATTTTATTTGGATGTTTCAAATCAGAAATGAGTTGATTAAAATTTCAAAATATTCCATGTCTTTCTGATGCCCTCTAGTGGCTCTGTGGTTGACACTGAGCAGAACTCAGTTCTAAAGAGTTAAGTGCTGCATGTTGCTGCAGTATATTTAACACTTTAAATGAAACCTCAACATCAAAATCAATTTGTCTGAACTGAATTCAGTTGGACTTCAGTAATTGTTTTTGTTTTTTTTCATTCCTCATCGAATGAGTCGTTGGTGTGATGCACACCGCATTTTTCTTTTTTTTACCTCAGTGGAAATGACGTGAGTTGCACAGTTACAGCTTTACTACCAAATTCATCCTGTCCCTCTTAAAGCAGCAGGTGAACAAGTCTCCATGGGAAAAAATAAAAACTACTAGTGGACAGAACACAAACCCAGTGACAGATTAACCAAATGTGCAAAACTGCACAAGTGCTGAGCTCTTTTTATGGTAAAGTACTAAACAGTTATTTTAGGTCTCTGTCAAAATGCCATTAAATGCTTCCCACACTGTTCTGTGATCCAATTTCAAGCTGGTACAGTGAACCCAGCTGGTGACTTTGTCAGTTTGCATGTTAAGTATGAATTGAGTCAAATGTCGCAGAATTGTTGATATGAAATCACTACAAGGGAGGGCAGGGTATATTATATACATACTGTATGTACACAGTTAAACTGAAAGCACTAATTTTATCAATAGTTTTAATTATCTGGATTTCTTAAAGATGAAAATAGATTGTACATTTTTTTTTTTATTCTTTGCTTGTGCATGTTGTTGCCAGAACAGAAAAAACTATGGATGGTACACCAATACTCATGTCACAAATCTTGCTGTTCACCCCGGTGTAAAAAAAGGTTTTTACTGCAGTCATTGTTGCTCATCATGGATGCACAAATTAAACATTTTTAATAGTGGCTTTGCTTTAATTTGTAGCCCTGGAGCTTTATAGTTTGCTCTGAATGTGACCTCTTTCACATTCAAAAGATCAGAGATGGGGTTTTATGTAAACAAGTATTTTCAAACCATGAGCTGATTACTCTGTTTTAATGAAAATCTTTTATTTTAAATTACTTAAAACAATTTAAACAAACAAAATAGAACCAGGTCATTTTTCTACAAAACAAAGTTTGTGTACAGTATGAAACCGGCCTAAAGTTGAAAGCATCAATTACATTTTTCCCACTTGGACATATATACATGGTATCGTATATACACTCAAATGAAATACTGTAAGAACAGTCTGCAAGCTGTTTATTTAAGCACTGGAATGTGTCCATTTACTTCCTGTAAGAGCGCCTTCATAAAGGCTTGAAGTCTGAGAAGTGACAAGAGAAATGTTCCAAATCCAACACAAATAAGATAATAACACATACAATCCTGTAAGTACAGCAGAAAAAATATCACTGTGCGAGGAGCATCTTCTTCACAGCTGGGGCAACTTGTCGACAGGTGTGTCAAATTTGAAGTCTGGAGGGAAAAGTTCTGCGGCTCGTGGGTAGATGAGGCGGTACGACTGTCTGATCGTAACGTCTGCGACACCAGCAATGTCTCCAATTTCTACGGAAGCAGAGACAAAGTTAAAATGTCAGTTGTAAAGCATAATTTTCAGTGGGAAATATTTTTTCTATATTGTTCTTGTGGATTTTATCACTTAATGTTTCCCATTGTGTAAAAATACCTAATGAAACAAACTAAAGTTGTGGTTACACTATCAGCAGTTTAAGAGGTAATGCAGGAAAGCTTTGTTAATAGCGTAAAGGCACAATCTATGACACCAACATAAAAAGCATGACCCTACCACAGGAATGAGATCTGATAAGCAGATCTTTTCAGTCGCACTTCACTTGCTTTGCTTTAGAATCTATCATTAAATGGTTTATAATGCCACAAGGTGAAAAAAAAAAGTAAAGGATATTTCAAGTGCTTTATTGTCATTTACTAATCAGTTTATACACAAGTGTATGGAGGAGTTGTTTACGGATACATTTGTTCAGCTTAAAACTGCATAGTAATGTGTCACATCATTTATTAAATGTTAATTCACAGGTCTGGTCCAAATTAATTCAGTCTAACCAGGTACACATCTCAGATCTGTGTGGTCCCTTTTGAAAACGGTTTTCACCTGTGGTCTGAACTCAACCCATAATGTTTGACTACCAACAGAATCCCTGCAGCGTTATCACTCACCTTTCTGAGTCTTCTTCTCTGCAGAGGCCTGGGAGGCCATGTAAATGGCTGCTGCAGCCACAGAGATGGGGCTCCTGCCGGGCACCAGGTCGAGCTCCACAGCCTTCCTGGCGATGAAGGTGGCAGCCATCTGCACCTGTTTGGGCAAACCAAGGTTTGAGCAGAAGCGGGACATGAAGTCTCCTGTGGTGATGAGGTCTACGCTGGTCTCCAGCGCCTTCAGGATCAGTTTGAAGCATCTACCGATTTCCTTCTTGGAGATCCGGGAGACGGCACAGATCTCTGAAGGACAAGAGACTCGTTCAGACAGACTGAATCAAAGACAATAAAACATCTGCACAGCACCAACACTGCCTCTAGTTTAATATGCACTAATGGATAAATATGTATGTTGAGCAAATTCTCTTTCAATAATTAAATAAAAATAAAAATAGGTAACAGAGGGAGAGTGCTTACATTGTTCAGTTTTTATTATTCCTCAAGAGCCAAAGAAGGCTCCAACTGTCTCAGGAGATTCAGGCTGTGTCACTGCACATTCACTATATAGTGTGTTCACCATTTTGTTGCAGTGTGCAAATGAGAGAATTCTCATACCCTACTGAAAGCAATGCAACACTAAAAGTAGTGTCCACTACTTTCTGCTATCAATCCCACAATGCACAGCTCCCCGTTTTAAAGATAAGAAAATGACAGGCTCAACATTTACCTGTGATAACGCTGTTTTTCAAGTGGCCAAAATCTCAATTTGCTGCTCACTACTGAGTGTACATCATAGTGTAGGGAACAGTTAATGAGTGAATAGGAAGAGATTTCTGACACAGCATTATTCTGACCTTTAAAAGTTCTCGGTACACCTTCTTGTCTGCAGGCAATGTAGAGACAGGCTGAAGCAATGGCATCATTGGCTCGTCCCTTCAGGCTCTTCTGTTCATAAACCTGTTTGAATAAGTTGTTTGTTCTATCCTGCAGAATAAAAACATTATGTATTATTAGCGTAGTGAACCGATTTAAAACACTGTCTTAACATGATGTGTTTGAACAGTCAAACCAGAGTTTCCTCTATTCACTTTATCTCTATTTCTGTTTTGTCTTTTTTTCCTCATTTACAATCACAATATTTACATCATATGTACTTTACTGCACCAAGTAGTAAAGCATTTTATAAAGGAGCTACAGGTATAAAACATGTCTTCAACCCAGATTGGGCCCCTTCATGAGAAGGGTTAATCTGCAGTCTGCAGTGAGTCCAACCATAAACCACAGGGATGCACAGAGTTACACAATCAACACAACATTTCAGTTTCATTTTTTCATTCCTCTGCTCACTGTGTTTTGCCCTCGTGCACGGTTTTCATTTCTGAGTCAGTTGACTTAACATCTCTAACGTCATCACATTAGCTTCTACTTCGAGTAGTCATTCATTTCTAAAAAGGCGTCAGTATACAACAGCATCAAATACAAACGGTCATGGCACGACTACATAAACTAATAATGATACTAGAATACTGATAGAATTTATTGATCCCATCATCCACCCATCCATTTTCCTAACCGCTTGTCCTTGTAAGGATCACGGGGGCTGCTGGA
>JAUBNQ010000009.1:6856525-6867398 GCA_032353495.1 Ctenopoma kingsleyae
TGAAAGTTTGAGTTTTGAAGTGAGAAGGTGTGGTTGTGTTTATGTAGTTTTAGAAAAGGGTGTTGTGTTTAGACATTAGGGAACATGGAGGAAACTTTCTTGAAATGTGTTTTAGCATTTGAGAAACTGTAATTATAAAATCACCTTGTGACTTTACAGGAATACAATAATTCTGGTGCATATGACATACAGTAACATTTGGCGATCAAAGTATTTTCACGTGCAACACCAATGTTCATATATCAAATTACAATTAATTTACATAAAATACCACTTCCATACAAGGCTGATTTATTAACAAATAAATGAGTGACAGTAAATTAAATACCTAAATATTTATATATAAAAACAAGATAATTTAACATAAAACTAAACTAAAATTTAAACTTGACATGTAATACTTCTGCACAACAACAATTATTCTCTAGACTGTACTGATTTATCCAAAGATTTCTTTAAAAAGCTTATAATTTTACTGTGCCAGGCTATGTCTCTGACTCTGTACCAGTCTGTGACTGCACTGGTCCTCTACATCGTTTTTCCCAGGCCTGTGAAGGAAAGCACACAGTGCAACAAAGAGTCATTTGACTTAGTCGGGCTTTGTTGCAGCAGAATACATTTGTCTATAAATAAAACTGCACATTAAACCTAAACTATCCGCTTTTCTATGTGTTGGAACATAAATGTATTTTATAACATTAACAACAAATATACAGTTAACTCATGCATTTCAATGCATTATCTTTATCATCAAGAACGCATCGAGACAACAGCAGGTGGAGCTAAATAAACAAGTGTGCCAGGTTTAAAAAATTGCCCTGGCTCAGCAGCCCCATCGCTCTGTCCAGAACGATGATTACAGAGATTAGTTTTTATCAACAGATTATTCAGCACTGATCTCTCGCTAAGTGTTCAAACATACTGATCATATTTGTTTTAGAGGTAAAACGACACTTGATTTGCCACAAAGTACAGTTTCGTTTTTCTGAGCGTGCATAATCTTGGGTGAATTATGTCATCCAACATCTGCACTGACAGACTGCAGTGATGTGGCTGTTTAAGCATGTGACAACCAGCCAAGAACCAGCCATCTCATCAGTAGTGCAAACAATCAGCAACATTCAAAAGTACCCGTTTAATACAGTTCATGTGAAAATGTGTGCTTCATGAGCTATTCAAATGTCTTATAACATTCCTGCAATTGATTTCTGTATGGAAAATGTCCCTGACAAACATTCACAGCTCTTGAATTCATGCTTTCAAATACCTGTGAGTGAAAAATGTTCTGGACTTACTGTGCCTGTGGAAACTAAACTTGCATTAATATTTACAAGTCACAACATGCAAGATATCACAGGTGCAATTAACAGACTGCAAACAAGCAGAAACTCATTACAGTGTAGAAGAAAAAATGGCACGTGTCCTGAGGCTGCATTTCTTTGTCTCAAACAGGCAAATACACACATGGTACTAACCACCTCATTGCCTCAGGACCTGTTTATTCATTGTTTCCCAACTGCAACAGATATTACACCATATCATTATTATCTAGAACCCTTATTGTGTGTTAAATAATAGGATCAACACATGAGCAAACAGCCTGTGTGCAGAACCTGGAAAGGTGTATGTAACTCTTTATTCTCTAACTATACCTGGAAAACTCCTCACTACATGCTCAGCACTAACCCTAATCTTCTGATGAATGAATGTCCTACCCTGCTGTGAGTATGCATTTACCCTGTAGGAGAAAGGGATTATTAAAGAATCAGGGTTATGCGTGTGGGTTTGTTGTTTGGTTTATGGCTTGAATCAGAATTTGTGTTTCTTTTTGCTTCTTCCATACAAGGACCACACATGTGTAGTTACAGCACTAGGTAATGTTTATGAGTGCAAGACTGTCCAGTGTTCTTTACAAAACATAGAGGAGGTTCATGCTGAATAATTATCTGCTCATCGACATATTCTCAACGCACTGAACTGGTTGCAAGGAAGTATTTGTGCTTTCGGCTGTTAAAAACCTCAAATCTCATACTGTTCTCACTGCCCCCTAGTGTGATTTCAAACCAGTGCATTATAACATTTTATATATTTTTCATTCTCTACACCACACCTACCACATTTACCACAGAAACAATGTCACACAGAAAAGACTATTTGTTACGCAATCAGTGTCATTAACTTATGTCATAAAAACTCAGAGTAATGTCCTGGCAACAAGCTACAGAAGAATTATTAAGAAAACTATGTGACCCAAGTGAGAAAGTTTAGTGCACCTACTGTAATCTGTGTGTTTTTCATTACGTTTGCCCATTTTGTCTTTGTTTGGGAGTCTTTAGAGGTCCTCGATCAACTTAGTGAACACGAGACTGGACCACTCAACTCTGAGCAAACATTCAGCCCAACTGCAATAACAAGAATCTGATATGATGTGCCATATCCATTTTATCTGGTTCTGCAGAACCTCTGAAGAGCACAGACAAAACGAATTATCAGTGTTTATGTACGGTCAGGCACCACCTCCACATCTGATGCTGCACCCTGGCCAACTTTTTCACCACAGGCCTCAGTGGATGCTTCTTTTTTTTCTTTTCTTTTTTTCTTCTTCTGCTTTTTTTTTTTTTTTTTGTTTGAACAAAGTACAAGGGTAGAGTGAGAAGAGTGAAAGTGCCTAGCAGCCCAGGACCGGTTGAAACCTGTATGGGTTGCAAGTGAGGAAACACTTCCTCCACTGAGTGCATCTTCAACCAAATCCAGAAAGAGCTGGAAGTGATGCAGCACTCAGGGTCCTACTGACTGTTGAGTTTGTTGATACATGTAACACATGCAGCTGGATGCAGCACATCAAACACACGTCATGTGGACTAAAAGCACACAAGAGAATTAATAACTTGTTGCCAAAGTCATTTCCGTAAACACCAAGAAGCATTTGTAGATTTAGAGACTGAAACAGAAACACTGAAGCTGGTGCTGTGTTCAAGTCACACTGGAAAGACAGTAGACATTTTGTCTTCTTATTTTGTGATCTTACAAATGTTTATTTTATGCTGGAAATACAGCCTGTTGTCTTGTGTTGAAACCAATGTTTAAATCCAACATCTCTTGAACCTTTAGCTGGAATGTAGCTGCAACAGTTTTTGGAGACATTGCAGGCAGTTAGCTACAGGTACAGTGAATACTTTGCTTGCGGATTTCTGTTTTATTTGAGGATTTAATTGACACTTTTAGGTAGGTAGATGCATTTTTTAAATGGTTAAATGATCTTGAGCTTCCACAGCTGCATCATTAATGATGTTTACTCATCAATGCCTCAATATATTATAAACATGATATTATCATTATAATACACATTGCAATCAAATAATATAAAAAAACAAATATAGTTATGAAAAATATTAATTTGTACTTTTTCTACTTGAATATTGCTGTATTGTGATGCTAACACTGTGGTACTACCTTCCAAAGCATGTCTCTCACTTGTAATAGAGTATTTATACACTGTGGTAATTATATTTTTGCTAAAGTTGAAGATATGAGTAGCTTGCTTCTTCCACTAACGATATTAAAGACAGTAGGAAGGTGTGAAGAGTGAAAACAAACAAGTTGTGTAATGAATAGCTAATTAATGAGCTGAAACTCACTATATAGATCGAAACTGGAGGGAATGAGTGGCTTTACGCTACGAGCGGCCAATTTCACACTACAACACAGTGTCGTTTTGCATTTTTTTGTAAAAGTGTGTAAAATGTCGGTCAATGTTGCTTTAAGGTTAAATAAACCCACGTTCTTCTCAACACAGCTCTCGTCTCACAGTGTGTGTGTGTGTAGCTGGTGAATCTGCGGTTTTCCACACGCAGTGAATGCAGCAAGGCGGCGTCATCCTCCAATGAGAAGCGCCCATAGCGCCCACAACAGCGGTCTGCGCGGCTCCATATTGGATGTGCCTCTTCTCTAGATATCTATTTCGCTGGAGGTGTACCTGCGTATTTTGTCTAACTTACAGAGGAGTCTTTCCCAGGAGCTGAGGTATGAGGGAGGAGGCCGACAAACCGCTCCGTCGGGAACTAGTGTTGTTAGGAGCTTTGTTTGACACACCAGCGCCAATCCCGCAGTTTTTAACGGGGCTGAGAAATTAGGTTAGAGGCGCACCTGAAGACCGGAGCGAAAAGTGGCACTCAGGCAGGGGGAGAAATAAGTGGATTGAGATAACGCCACGCAGACAGTAAGTGTATTTCTCTACATATGTTTTCACTTTATATGTCGCTTTTAATCAATACACCCAAAGCGCACTAATAAATAACTTAAGTAATATTCTTTCTCCGCGTGGCAGAGGAAATAATGACTTGCAGGAAGGAAACGGGTTACCTGGAGTGACTGTTTAACTCCGGGACACATGCGGAGCCACAGTTTCACATGTTTCAACAAGTCACCTGACCTGAAACCCACACTTAATGCGTAACTCCTTGCGTGGGGAAAACAGACGTTTTGCGTTTCAACATCCAGCTGTAGAAATGTGTTGTTTCCTGTTGTGGTGGAAAAGTCTGCCTAAATGCAGAAAATGCATTGTTTCCCTCATGACCGATGTTTGTGGAGACTTACACTAAAGTGACTTGTACCCATCTTTAAACCTAAACTAACTTTTTAACTATGTTTATTCATCTATTAACCATCGAACTATTTAAGATTAGTGCCTACGTTTAATTTAGTGTGTTGTGTTTGAACTCGACCGCATCTTCCTCCACAGAAACATGGTGACACTGTCCCACACGTTTAACCCAGAGTCACAGAAAAGGGACTTATCACCACCCAGCCCCCCGGGCCCACACGGCCCCACCCTTTCCTGGGCTCCTGGGCGCCCCTACAAACGAAGTTTATTTTATTGCCCTAGTTGGTTGTGTTGCTTCCATCATGTGTGAAGAGACTGTTGATAATTATAATCCACTGTGAAGTCCACTATCAACTATCAACAAGTGCATTCTCCAAATAGATCCACAAATATCGCGGTTTGCCCGGATATAGTCTAAACATACAGTAGTTGGAACATAGATTTATGATAAAAAAATGACCTCCCTTTTCAGTTTGAGCTGACATAGAAGAGCTGCAGATATGATGTGGAGAGGGGAGGGGGGGTCACATTGTGGGAGGGGGTCTCCAAAGTAAAATATAACACTAAAACTTTCAAGAAGCCCAGTGATGCGGACACATGACCTGAGAGGAGCAGTATGATCAGCTTTGCCTACAACTCCAAACTGATCAAATTTAGCTGACTGTAAAGGGCATACTCGTGGCTGACTGTCACAGAAGGAAAACCACAGGTGTTGATAACATCAATGATGGCTCTGTAATATTCAAGTGCCCCTGTAAGTCATGACAGTGAGTCAGCATACACATTAACCTAATCCTGAAACTAAAGGGATTGCCTAATGTTGAATATTATTAAATATTATGGCACTGTGAGAAAATGTAACCTAGTATAACCCCACAGATGGATCCAAAACTGGGACACCTTTGTCACTTACATTACATTTAGTCATTTGGCAGGTGGGTTTATCCAAAGTGACTTTCAAGTGAGGTACAAAGCAAAATAGCTGGATTAGTTAAATGTGCTTATTAAGGAGCTGTAACCATGAAATAGCTGAGCAGGTTACTTAACAGCTGAATAATTAACTTGTTGGCAGACAAACTATGCATTGGAAACACACATTCTAGACCTCAGACATATATTTTATAGCATTTTCGTGCTGCGGTTTCTTACAACTTGCGGTTTCTTATAAGATCATATCAGAAATATCAGCTGATAATATTGGCCTACTACTTTATTAATAAGATCCAGTGGAATCTAAAAATTCATGCAACTAGTTCAAAACTTTGGTGACTTCCGAAGCCATGATTAAAAAAAACTATTGAAATATTAAGTCAAAACATAGAGAAGAAAATCCATCTATTCATTTTGTTACTGCTGTTTTTTCCTAATAAAACTGCTGCAATAAAACTGCAAATGTTCAACCAAAACATTTAATGCTCTCACTCTCATTCCAGTTTCAACAAAACAGAAAACATTCAGTGAAAAGTTCTGTTCTAAAATATACATATACTGTATATGTGAAAAATAATATAAGCTCCCAGGAAACTGTAGCAGTTATCTGCTGTATGTAAAAAATACCACTCATACTTCACAGGATATAGTAAAATATATCTTCTTCAAAATATTAGAATTCTGCCTTTCGTACTAGCACAAGATACTTTATTTTTTATGTCTGCAGTTTTAAAATTAGAACCAGGAAGCAGATGAAAGATGATAGAAGCAATACGCATGATTCTGAAAGTGCCACTTCCACTAAATAGGGGGTAAAAAGGACACACTTTACAGAGCTTCACTAAATGAAACACATGTGTGCCAAACATCTCAATGAGTCAGAACAACTGGTGGACTTAGGGTCACGTCAGAGGACGGTGAACTGTTCCAGTAACAACAGGTTGTAATACTGTAAGTCTGAATTTAGCACAGTCTTGGCTCGTCTCGTACACATCATTAAATTGCTAATAAATGAAACTAGACTGAAAAGTGAGAGGAAGTGAGAACTGAATTTTGCACGCTATGATAAAGTGATGGAGTGCACTAACACTGCCTTCACAGTTACACATTCATTCTTTTAACAGCAGGAGGTTAAATGTGTTACTGAGCTTTAGCAGAGAGTACTACGTAGCACTTCACTTTTGGCAACCTACTACTGATTTGGACCCAAAAATTTTTAACTTCCTGGTTTAGGTTTGTGTTCCAGAAACACATGTTAAATATTATTTTCCTTCCTGTAAGATTACTCATGCCAAAAGGACACAGTGCTGGAAGTGCTGCTCAGACTTTCGGAATATAAACAGAGAGATTTCACAACAACTCAAACAGGGCTGCAATTATAGATTATCTTAATTATAGGTTAAATAGTTAATTATAAATGAAAATGTCTAGGGTTAAGGTCTATTTAGGGTCTATTTTTGCTATTGAATGTCTGGAAAAACGTGAGTTACAGTTACCTAGAGCCTGTCACTCAACTTTAATTTCACTGCATTTCTCTCCCATTTGTTGCAGCAATGTTCACACTCACTGAGGTTGCATCCTTGAATGACATCCAGCCGACGTACCGCATCCTAAAGCCATGGTGGGACGTCTTCATGGACTACCTGGGACTGGTCATGCTCATGTTGTCTATATTTGCCATGACCATGCAGATCACCAAGGACCAGGTGGCCTGTCTTCCTTATCTGCAGGACCAAGAGGAGGCCTCAGCAACTAAACTTAGCTCGTTCCCCCAGCAGGGCGCACCAGACGCAGCCTCATCAGCAACCACTGAGGCCCCTGTGGTAACCTCCATCCCACATACCACCAAGGACGAACCAGATGAAGCTGTCCACAAACCGCACATCGGACACCAGCAAACTGCTGTGGTGGCAGAGAAATATGTCAATCAGCCTCAACCAACTGGGGTCAAAACCAATCTGGACTTCCAACAATATGTCTTTGTCAACCAAATATGTTACCATGTTGCCTTGCCCTGGTACTCCAAGTACTTTCCATACCTCTCTCTCATCCACACAATAGTTCTCATGGTCAGTAGCAATTTCTGGTTCAAATACCCCAAAACGAGCTCAAAGATCGAGCATTTTGTGTCCATTCTGGGTCGATGTTTTGAGTCTCCGTGGACTACGAAGGCTTTGTCTGAAACAGCTTGTGAGGACTCGGAAGAGAACAAACAGAGGTTCACCGGCACCTCCTCAGTACCAAAGCAGGTATCTTTAGAGGGGAGGGATGAAAACACAAGTGTAACCTCATCAACACCCATGCTTGGGGTGACGTTTTCTGCAGATAAGCCCGTTGTGGAGGTCCCGAGTAGTATGACAATCCTGGATAAAAAAGACGGGGAGCAAGCCAAAGCCTTGTTTGAGAAAGTGAGAAAATTCAGAGCTCACGTGGAGGACAGCGATTTCATCTACAAGCTTTATGTAGCTCAGACCATTGTCAAAACTGTCAAGTTTATTTTGATATTGTCCTACACTTCAACCTTTTTGGCTGAAATTGAATTTGAACACAATTGTAAACCTAAAGTTAAACAGTTAACAGGATACTCAAAGTTCTTATGCACGCACAACATGGCTTTCATGCTTAACAAATTGCTTATTACCTACATGGCTTTGATTTTGATCTACGGGATGACATGCTTGTACTCACTCTTCTGGGTGTTTCGGCGACCTCTGAAAGAGTACTCGTTTGAGAAGGTCAGGGAGGAGAGCAGCTTTAGTGACATTCCTGATGTCAAAAATGACTTTGCATTCCTCTTACACATGGTTGATCAGTATGATCAACTCTACTCCAAGCGCTTTGGTGTCTTCTTGTCTGAGGTGAGTGAAAACAAGCTGAGGGAGATCAGCCTCAATCATGAGTGGACTTTTGAAAAACTAAGGCAGCTTGTGACCCGTAATGCACAGGACCAGCAGGAGCTGCACCTTTTCATGCTCTCTGGACTTCCGAATGCAGTGTTTGACCTCACAGATTTGGAAGTGCTTAAACTGGAGCTGATTCCCGAAGTGAGGTTCTCTGCAAAAGTCTCCCAAATGACCAGCCTGCAGGAGCTGCATCTCTGTCACTGCCCTGCCAAAGTTGAGCAGACTGGGTTTGCTTTCCTCCGTGACCATCTTCGCTGCCTTCATGTCAAGTTCACTGATGTTGCTGAGATCCCAACCTGGGTGTATTTGCTAAGGAATCTGAGGGACCTTAACCTAATTGGCAACTTGAGTTCAG
The DNA here is from genome assembly GCA_032353495.1 of Ctenopoma kingsleyae. NCBI lineage: Eukaryota > Metazoa > Chordata > Actinopteri > Anabantiformes > Anabantidae > Ctenopoma > Ctenopoma kingsleyae. Next base: position 6,865,317 of record JAUBNQ010000009.1, read on the forward strand.
AAAACAACAAAATGATTGGTCTAGAGTCCATGCGGGACTTGAGACATTTAAAGACATTATACCTGAAGAGCAATCTCACTAAAATACCAACAAGTATCACAGATCTTTCACCACATCTGATTAAGTTAGTGGTGCACAATGACGGTACAAAACTACTGGTACTAAATAGTCTGAAAAAGATGACAAATCTAATTGACCTGGAGCTGCATAACTGTGAACTGGAGAGGATTCCCCACGCTATCTTCAGCTTGGCCAACTTACAGGAACTTGACCTGAAATCTAACAATATCCGAACCATAGAGGAGATCATCAGCCTCCAGCACCTCAGGAGGCTGACATGTCTCAAACTGTGGCACAACAAAATAATCACCATCTCATCCTCCATCGCTCAGGTCAAGTCTCTGGAGACTCTCCACCTCTCACACAATAAATTGGAGGCACTGCCCCCAGCTTTGTTCATGCTGCCTAAGCTGCGGTACTTGGACGTGAGCCACAATTCCATCACAGTGCTCCCCCCAGATGTCGGGCTCCTCCAAAACCTGCAGCATTTAGCCATCAACTCCAACAAGCTGGAGGCATTGCCCAAGCCCCTGTTCAAATGCAACAAACTCAAGGTGCTATGTCTGGGGCACAATGCGCTCACTGTTCTGCCGGAAGCTGTGGGTCTACTGGTTCAGCTCACTCAGCTGGAGCTGAAGGGAAACTGTCTGGACAGACTGCCTGCTCAGCTCAGAAACTGCCGCATGCTGCGCCAAAACGGCCTGGTTGTGGAAGACCATCTCTTTGACACACTACCTGTGGAAGTTAAGGAGAGCATCAGCCGTGATACCAACGCTTCCTTTATGGAAAAATGACACAACACAGATAACCCTGTGTAACAGATGGAAAATTAGACTTTTTGTTAATGTAAGATCCACAAAGAACATATTTTCTTGATGATTTAAGTAGGTCGTGTTTTAGATGTGATAAGATGATAAAGATTGCTTTTCTTGTTGCTGAGTGTGTATCTAATTCAGCAATGTTTTTTTTTTCTTTTTGTTTAGCATTTCATAGCTTTGAATAATAAAAGACTGGAAATTTAGCTTTTCTATGTAATACTCTACAGACCAAATGTGTTTGTGCTGATGACAGTTTGTAGTCTTGTCATTATTGTTTTAGGTACTCAGGTATAACCATGGGGAACAATCTTTTGCCTTAACTGCTGCTATTTTTTACAGTGAGAGCTTTCACAAACACAAGGCCAAATATAAATATTTCACGTTTTCTTGTCAGTTTCTATATGTGATATAGAAGCAGATACAATGCAGTGCTCCTCTTGTAGTAGTATCTAACTTTTTTTGTTTTCCTTGTAGTTAACAGAATGAGTTCAGAGTTATAAATCTCAGGTGGAGACAAAGCATCAGAAATGAATCTTGAATGAATGTATACGAAGGCCTATAGCAATTCATTTGCACAATGAAAACCTAAACATTTTATGATCATTGAATGTCCTGGGATAACACGTTCTAAGTGGTCTATCACATTTCATGAGATGTGTAATAAAAATAGTCACAGGTAGGAGTGTGACATCATACATGTCAGAGTCATGTAATGACAGCATAAGCACATTTGCCTTCATTCTTCTCATTGGATTTATGTAAAACCCTGTACGTTTTCTTCAGAGCTGCTCTACCACCTTAGTGATCCTGTGCTCAAAGTTCACAGCTTTACAGCACAATAAAACACGATTTTAGATGGATGTCTGATAATTATTCATGTATTTCAGTACTGCATGTCATTGAATACTGGGAATACTACAAGTGACGGCACACATTTGGAGTTGGGCAGCTGCAGGATGAGCATCCCCCAGTTTATTTCTTGCTACCCTGAAATTTGACATCCTTGTTAAAAACAAGAACATTATAGTTTTTTTCTTGTTCCCAGTCTAAACAAATCTAAAGACATTTTCAGAGCAGATATTTGACTTGTCATAGCAGGACATATGAAGTTACTAACTAATTAGCTACCACAGAGTATAAGTCAAAATTTGTGTTTTGAAAAACAAACACTTATTGCTCTCAAATTTAGTTTCACATTTCTTGT
>JAUBNQ010000009.1:6883735-6896164 GCA_032353495.1 Ctenopoma kingsleyae
TTTTATCTCTCTTTGACAATTATACTTTCACACTTACATTTTGTTTGTTCCAATTTAACTTCAGTGTGTCCCATTAACTACCTAAACTGTGGTGGCCCACTATTGCCTAAGTCATGATCTTGGGCATTATTGCTTATTGCTGCTTGCAGCAATAATCTCAAGTAAGTGCTTCCTGTAGCTGTGGATTAGACCTGCACACCGTTTAGGAGGAAATTTGGACCTTTCTTCCTCACGGAACTGCTTCATTCAGCCATATCCTATAACATATGGTGTGAGTGGCTGTCTTGACATCTTTATTGGGTTGAGGTCTGGGCTCTGACTGGGCCACTCTAAAAGGCGGATTTTGTGTCTACGAAGCTATTATGTATAAGATTTACTTCACTAGTTGGGGTCATTGTCCTGCTGCATCACCCAGCTTCTTCTGAGCTTCAGCTTGTGGACAGACACCGTGACATTAGATAGGTGGTAGGATACCTTGATTAACTTGGGAATGTTTTTTTCTCCACTATGGCAATCAGTTCAGGTCCAGAGGCAGCAAATCATGATTCTACCACCACCGTGATTGGACTTCAGGTTTGCTAATACCTGACTCCAGTTCATGGAAGAATTCCTCCTGAATATTGTCTAATCTTGCATCTACCTGTATGGCTTCTCCGAGGTTATTACTGCCACAGGAGGTTCAAAAGGTTACTAAGTCCACGGGTTCACTTACTTTTTCCACCAGTGTTTGAATGGTCAACAGGTTTCTCAGTAGATAAAGTTTCTTCGTCACAAAAACAAAGATGGTGACAGGATTTAACATCGTCTTGTTGAGTGGAGCCAAACAATAGTATCTGTTGGACGCAATGGTTGGACCCCTGCCGGTGGCTTTTCAACCGATTCAGAATGTTGATTCGACAGAACCCATCAGTGAGATAGCCCACAATTTCCCCAAGTGGATCAATAAAGTATGTCATTACTATTTTTGGCTGTTCAGTTTAGCGAATCACTTGACAAGAAGAGAAACAGATCCCAGTGCAATTTACAACTTTTTATCGGACATATTCTGATGTAACTTATATCTACTTCTACTTAGAAGTAGATTTAAACTGTCTATGATAGCTCAGTGGGTAGAGCAGTCATTGTCAAACCCGAGGGTGAGCGGTTCGATTCCCAATCCCGCCAGACTACATGTCGAGGTGAGCTTGGACAAGACACCAATACCCCGTAGTAGCGCTGACACAGGTCTAGCAGCTGTCCAAACAATTTCCCCAAGGGGATCAATAAAGTATCAGTTATTATTATTATTATTATAGTGAGAAAGAGTGGTGTAAAAAATAGTAAGCAAAAGCTGCTAAATACTGCTTTGTTAACAGTTTGTATATCAGCAGTCCTAGATAATTTTTCAAATGACGAATACAGACTACCGCCACCTGCTGGTATAGAAAGGTATTTTCTAGTGCAACTTTTTGACCCAGACAATGTGCGGCAACGCAACTAATCACCTCTAGTTCTTTGATATCGGCTGATAGTAAACTTATTATCTTGGGGGGTTTTATACTGTCAGTCAAACAAATCAAGCAACCTGAGGAAGTCATTTTGGGTTTTAAGGGTTTTTGAATGACCACCATTATGTGACTTTTTAATCAACCACGTGATTACTCTATTAAATGACAGAATAACTGGAATATTAATCAACGATGAAAATAATGATTTACAGACCGAAATGCAAATAAGAATCAGAGACGTCAAGGTGATTTAACCACATGGTAAAGACGGGAAATACTTTTAGCAAGCTTCAGCAGGTTTTAAAAACCTTTGGCAAACGTCAGAATTATAACAGTGAGAGTATTTAGAAGTCCAATGTTTGCGATGCTTGTAATGTTTACAAGCACAATCTTGCAATTGTAACCGAATAATAATGAATGTGCTTGTTTGATGTGAAAAGTAAACAATTTAGTTACATACAATGCCATCAGGATTAGCTTCTTGACTCAACCACTGACTACCAAATAAATATAGCTAAATATAAAATATACTTGACACTTTGCTTTGATGATTAATTGTGGCCATTTATATATCTACAAGGTCGCAGGAGTGCCAGATCTTGGATTTGAAGGGCAATAAAATTGTCATACCAAGTGATCGCTCCTGTAGCAGAGAAAGGTGGTTGTAACATCAACACAGCAACACCAAAACTGCAAAGGGATGTACCTCGTAAATGGCTTTTGATGATCGGTTGTACATTTTGTATAGAAGTAAAACTTTCACCTCAGTAGTTCAGTTATATGCCAACCCAAAGCATTTGGGATATGTTTCCAAAGGTACCTACTCTCAGACCAAATCTGATTATTTATACTGTGTTCTCTACGGGTATCGTTGCATTTCTTTGGCGTTTATATCACGCTGGGTTGTTGGATGCTGCTTGCAGGAGCTGCAGACCATTCCATTAAGGCTGTTCCATACCAAAACCTATTCCTCAGGCTAAACTACAGCTAATGACAATCGTTCGTCGCTACTTACTATACAGGCAACCACACAATGACTTAAAACAAACAAACGTTACCTCTGAACGGCGTGGATGAAGACAGTGAACAATGTATTCGCTGCATTGAATAATTTCTTACTTTCGTCTTCCATCTATTTCACAGTCGCCATTTTCCGTGGTGGTCTGGTGTGGGACAGATCATTTCTTTTGGAAGGGTAACTGTAACGTTACATACGATTTGTTCTACAGTAACATAACAACAAAATGCGCCAAAATTACGTTTGGATGTACGCTTATTTTATGAAACAGCTGTGGTTTAATAGCTACTGAAATTGCTGTCTTGTATAATTTCGGTACGTATTAATACGAGTCGGCGCCATGTTCCCCTAAAGGTTTGTAATGGTTCGTTCCAGATAGGAGGCATAAAAAACCTGAGTTAATGACTATCTGTTTTGGGTAAGAGATTTTTTTTAGGTTGATGGCGGTTAATCATCGTTTTAATTGATAAAATGGATTGAAACTTCTGTTGCCGTCTCTTTGTTTTGTCTAAAGAACATGTTTGGTTTAGCAATTTAAAGTTGTCAGTTGACGCACACAGAAGAATTGAGTGCCAGCACAGGAGAGCTGTTAACAATATCCCCCCATGGTTGTCTTCTCAGGTCTTTGTTGCTTTTGTAGCCGGTGATTAGCCGGTTCAGTTCCCAGTCTGGTGTGTTTTGAAAAGAAAATACACTGTGTTTGAACACACACTTAATAAAGTAAGAAATTAATTCCACTGTGAACATCTGTTATAGTGGCCCAATTACTTAAAATGTTGTAACATTTAGCTCACTGGAGCTATTATTATAAATAATCAAACCTAGCTATGTCATTGTTGTCGACATGAAAAGTGCCAACGTTACTAAATTACGTTGTAACCATCTCGTGCTAATCAAAAGAGGGTTAAGGGCTAAGCTCTGACCTCATAAAGCGGTTAAAAAGGAGTTTTAATATTTAGAGTAAATATACTGATCATCACTGGTGAGTAGTCAGAGCGAAAACTGTACAAATAAATGTGGAAATGTCAGTGGTCATTGGTAAAACTTCGCAGCTAACGCTAAATGATAACCTTCAGTTTAAATGTTTTCATGTTTGAATGCTACTAGCTAACAGCTAAAGCTAGGTAACTCCAGCTTCATCCACTTAGCTACCTTCATCACTTATAATATCAAAAAAAGAAAAGAGAAACAAATAAAACATTTTTCGTAAAGCCTGTTTATTAACCTATATTTTAACCCGAGAAGGTTAGAAAGGTATTATCATATTGTTGTGTATTAGATAAATACTCAGGGTAAAGCAACTGAAATATTACTGCTAACTAGCATGAACATTGTATAGTTCATATATATTTATTTGTCAAAAAACTGAAAAGTAGTGATGAATTTAAACCTATACACTACTTAATAAATGTGTAACTGTACTTAGCACCATTAAAATGCTTAATGTTTGCATTGGAGGATATGTCTTAAGGAAAAAATGAAGGTGGTAGATATATTGTTTGCCATGTTAGTTGTGTTCCCACAGCCAAATAGATTATATTCTAAATACAAAGTCACACAAATATATGTGTTGGTCAGTATTTGTGTCCATATAAGTATCTGTGGTTTGTTTTTTCTTTAAGACAGACGTCACCAACCAAGCCTGTGTGCGCGCCTACATGAGCTCATGAGATGTTGGACACCAGTGACTGTACCTTGTCCCTGGACAGTCTGTTTTTTGAGAAACCTATTGTCCATAGAGTGTGGGTAAAACAAGATAACTCACATCATCCCTTCTTCCTCTATCAGCTGTGTCAATGTTTTTCCTCCTGGAATGTGTTTGACAGAAAGCCACTGCACCAGGAGGCCAGCCCATGGCAGCTGGAAGTGCCTCCATCTCTTTCTCAGATTCCAGCCACTCTGGATTTGCAGCAGGAGTCAGAGTCTTTTTCTACCTCAAACAGTATGTTGGGCTCTGGATTAGGGTGAATTCCTTTTCACTTGACTTGTGTAAACTGCTTAGTAATTGGCCTATTGCAGCCCTACTAAATTTAACTGTGCGACTCACTGATATGGTAGCTTGAATAGACTTGATTGCTTTCACAATTTTCTTGTCTTGCATTATGAAAATTGTCCTCTTAGAAAAGCCCAAATTAGGGCTACTAGCAACTTAGTTTGATGAAATTCCATTTCTCCCTTTTTATAATACTTAGGTTTCTCACAGAACCCCAAGAGGTTTGTGCCTCCTTTTAAAGGGTCAGCTGGTCTTCAGGACTTACCATCAAAAATCAACTGCTCTTACAGTTTTGTCAACGATGACAAAGAGATTGAGGAGACTCTGGGTAGCAGCATCAGCAGATGTGATGGCCTCTGGGGAGGTAATGAGTTTAGGAATTACTTTCAGGGTGTCTGTCACAATGGCAGAAGCGGAGGTGAAACCCCGCAGGACTCTGGTAATGTGTCCAGCAGCAGGAGGTGTTTGTTTCTGGACTGCCGCAAAAGCCCACCTCTCCGGAGAAGGTAATTGCCAAAACATTTATGTTATTGTGAATTACAGATTGTGTGAACATTGTTTTTAGACTGTCTAGTACATATTTTGAAAGTTGTGAAGAAATCTGTGCTTGGAAGCAGAAATTGTTTTCTGATTTCAGACTGTTTCCTAATGATATGTAAAAAAGCTTAACGTTTCACGATTAATGTTATCTACTATTCTAAAGCTATATTAACACTTCTGTGCTATCCAAAAATGTAGTGCTGATTCACTCTTTAATCCCTGAAATTGTTGAAATCCACAAAAAGCTTAGTTAAAATGCAACTTCAGTGATTCATGAAGGTTTAGTTATTATACCAGTGGACAGTTCATAGGATGAATATGCTAGCCTTGTTGCCCTTCTTAAATAAGCCTCCAAGCTTTCAGCAGCGATAATAGTTTTTCCTCCTTCATTCAGCCTCCTCTTTCAATTCTTGATTCCCTCCATTTCTTCTCCACCCTTCCACATCAGCCTGTTTAAGGTTCAGGTGTTGAACAGTGGAGGTGACTCGTCAAACACAGATGACCTCAGTAGCAGCGTCAGTAGCAGCCAGACAGCATCCAGACCTCAAACTTTTCTCAGTCGGGTTACTATGGCGACAGTGTCTCCTCCTCTTCAGCCGCCACAGGCGACAGTTAGGCAGGCAGTTCCTCCTTTTCCCCCTCAGCCCCCCTTCTCACCCCCTTCACTGGGCTCATCTGCAGCTAGTGGCCGACCCCCACAGCAGGCGCCACATGCAGAGGTGCAGGACAAGGGCACAAAGAGAGGCTTCGTTCCACCCATGACGCCTCAGCCGCTCCGCATACAAGGTGCTACACTGCATGGACACAGTCACAGACAGGCGCTGTGCTCACAGTCTGTTAGTGGTTCACCAAAGACCACTCATATTCCTTCTGTAAAGTGTTGCATGCTAATGACTATGCCTGTGTCTAGTCACGGCAGCAGCTGCCACAATGTGTTTAGGTGTGATGAGGTGAAATGAGGTGAGCTCCCCCCATTGACCACTCCAGTGTAATGACACATTCTGGTCACTAGGTGGTGGGTAGAAGAAGAGTAGAAGCAGTAGCTACAGGAGAGGCCTTGTAGTCCATCTTGAAAAGATAATCCTTTAATGTACCCTACAAGATGTTAAGTGTTATAAAACCATAATTGACTATGATATTAGTGAGAGTGTGACTGAAAATGAAAGACTAATGTTTGTATTGAACACATTCTAGGTTCTTCTGGGTGTGAGATTTTGCGTCCTGTTTCTGAAATCCGTATCCTTTTGGTTGTTGTGTAAGTTAGAATTGTTAGACAGTGTTTGAGCTATGATGATATAGAAATGCAATTTCACAACTGATGTGATTTGATTTCCTGAATCATTCTAACACAGCAGCTAAGTTCAGATCCGTCTTCAGCGAGTTCCCCTTTTTCAACTACGTTCAGTCCAAAGCGCTAGATGATGTAAGCATTATATGAAGGCATTTGTAAACATAATGCTGATTATTATGGTTATCTTAACTATCTTGATCTAACCTGTTAGAATTCAACTGCGACTGGGAATGTCTCCTGTCATGTTTTTATGTTTTGTTTGTTCACAGGTTCTGTACACAGGTAAAAACTTTGTGGTATGTGCACCTACTGGGTCTGGTAAAACAGTGCTGTTTGAGCTGGCCATCATTCGCCTGCTAATGGAGACCTCAGAGCCCTGGAGAGACGTCAAGGCTGTCTATAGTGAGCATAATATTTTATAGACTGTTAAAATGACATTAAAGCTGTGGAACATTGTTTTTCTGTTGTAATGGATTCAAACACAAAACAGTTTAGATTTACTTCTCTGCTTATACCCTTGCCAGTATAAAGAAAGCTTGTGCTGTTACACAAAATCTGAATTCAAACAAAGCCACTGTTTTGACACCTGGCTGTAATACACAAGCACTTTTATCTTGACTGATTTGCTCATGTGTATTGTTTCCAGACTGGTTTGATTTTCTTTCTTAGATTTAGAGTATTTCTGAGGTACAAAACTATCTTGTTTATTTTTTCCAGTGGCTCCTATCAAAGCTCTCTGCAGTCAGTGCTTTGAGAGCTGGAAGAAGAAATTTGGTCCTCTGGGTCTGAACTGTAAGGAGCTGACAGGTGACACAGAGATTGATGACTTCTTTGAGATTCAGGACTCGCACATCATCCTGACCACACCGGTGTGTGTGACACTATACCGCATCTCAAATGCAACAAAAATAGTAGGAGAGGAAAGTTTAGAACGACCAATAAAATATAATCCCAAGTTTTACTTTAATACTTTATTGTATTTGTCTTCTTCCAGGAAAAATGGGATAGCATGACAAGGAAATGGAAGGATAACTCCCTGCTGCAGCTTGTCAGGCTCTTCCTTATCGACGAGGTCAGTGTGTTTTTCAGGTACTATCATTTTTCAGTGTTCATAGTGTCTACATTATGTAGACTGTACTGTATGTATCATTTTATTTTATCTGCATGCCAGCATCCTTTTCTGAACCTCTGAAATGTTTCTGAAGCCAACATTTTGTTCATCCAGGTCCACGTGGTGAAAGATGAGACCCGGGGGGCTACCTTGGAGGTGGTGGTAAGCAGGATGAAGGCAGTGCATACGTACCGGACAGCACATAATCAAGAAGCAGGCCTCTCTATGAGGTTTGTGGCTGTGTCAGCCACTATACCCAACATTTCTGATGTAGGTAGCTGATGAAGAGAGTCATTTACCACTTTCTCCTGTATCTGTTTGCACTGTATCTATTGTATAAAGTAGTAGCCTGAAGTCTCTGCCTATTATTAGATAGCAGATTGGCTGTCTAATGAGAGCGGTCCAGCCACATATCTGGATTTGGATGAGAGCCACCGTCCAGTGAAGCTGAGGAAGTTAGTGCTGGGATTCTCCTACAGTCAAAACCAAACAGAGTTTAAGTTTGACTTGTCACTCAGCTACAAGATGGCAAACATTATTCAAACCTACTCGGATGAGAAGCCTACGCTTGTGGTGGGTGTATTGTGTGCAAACTCTGTATTCATTTTTTGTACATGTGTTTGCTTTTCTTTTTAATTTTCTAATATCATCAATTTAACAATCATGATTGCATTGGGTTGGATCATGATTTGATGAAGTGGTCATTTTTGTAGTTTTGCTCTACAAGGAAAGGAGCCCAGCAGTCAGCTGCAATTCTGGCCAAGGATGCAAGGTTCATCATGAGCATTGAACACAAGCAAAGGTACTGTATGTTACTACCATCATTACATGATCATGAGTAGCCAAGTATTCATAAGATAATTCTATTACACTCACTTTAGTTAATTCAGCTCACACCTTGACTGGTTTGGTGTTATTGTTACTGGTTTATCCACTACAGGTTGATGAAATATGCAAACTCCCTTCTGGATTCAAAACTGAGAGGTAAGTCATTTAGGGCTACATAAACAGTATGTACACAGTATGGATTGTTCTTACATGCTAGTTTGCACTCAGTTTTTGCTCTTACATGAGGTAACCAAATATATTGTAGTCTAAACTATGGCTCACATCTTTGTGGAGAAACCTCAACTTTTTGAAACATTTTAATTTTCCAAATCCCGTGGGCACAGTCTTTAATTCCTCCAACCAATAAGAAAACATTTATTTCATCATGACTCCAATTATCAGCTGTAAACATAACTTTGTATCCACATAAATGTCAAAAAGATAAATATATAAATGCTTGTATAATGGTAATATATTGTGCAGAATGTATGATTTAGAATCACATAATGGTATAATTTTGTGTTGTGTTTGCGGGTCAGAACTGGTGATGTTAGGAGTTGGTTACCACCACGCAGGAGTTGACCTGTCTGACAGGAAGTTGATAGAAGAGGCCTTCACTCTGGGAGACCTGCTTGTCCTCTGTGAGACCTTGTCACTTTTATCCTGTGCTGAATGTTTACTGTAAATGGATATGTGACTATATAGTCCTGCAACACAATCCTGTGGTTTTTTTTTCATTGTAATGCTGCAGACATGAACGGGAAAGAGAGGAGAAAGTGCCGTAGGTTATACCACTTGAGTTGTACAGTATTTTAGCCATAACATGCCCCTGCTTAAGCTTTGTATCCACATAAATGTCAAAAAGATAAATATATAAATGCTTGTATAATGGTAATATGTGCAGAATGTATGATTTTGAATCACATAATGGTATTTTTTATACTAATAGCATTATGCAATATTTTTCTCACCACTACTATGAGTAACAAATAAGACTTTGAAACTTTAGTTCTAATTTTGCACATGCATTATATGACACAGACAATGCATTTATAATAGGCATGTCATTCCCATAACAGGAACAAAGAAAATATTGGGCTGATGCCAACATTGTTTTATAAAGCTGATATTGATATCCACTGATGCAGCTTGTACACCTACTTAGTGATACAAGTCTAATCAGAAATATACCAAGAACCAACCAGTAGTGCAAAACAATCCCTTGGCACATTAGGTATAATTTCACAATAGGTTGTGGCCTATTATGTTCACTGAATTAGTGTTTGTTGTCTGATTTCTAATATCTTAGTTACAACCAGGACACTGGCTATGGGGGTGAACCTGCCAGCTCATCTGGTGGTGATCAAGTCAACCGTGCAGTATGTTGGAGGCTCCTGTGAAGAATACAGCGAGGCTGACCTGCTGCAGATGATAGGCCGAGCTGGAAGACCACAGGTGATGGCAGTAACTACAGCAATACTGGAACACTCTATTAATTTTCTTTCCTCACAGAGGGATCTTAGGCTTCATTGGGGAGATGGCCACTTTTCCAGAAGGTAGATTTTCTCCATTGACATTTTTATGTTGACCTTTACTTTGCAGGTATGTGAAACTATTATGAAACTAGCATTTGTTTAAATACAGTAAGAAAGGTAGTATTAACTAGTTTTAGTACGACACACACTAAATAACCACGTTTGCCTTTCCTTTATCTAGTTTGACACATCAGCAACTGCAGTCATCATGACCAAGATGCAAACCAAAGACAAGTACATGAAACTCATGCACGGGATGGAAATCATTGAGAGCAGGTACTGTTTTACAGCTCAATTATTACTCTTCCTTCTCAGTCTGTCTTTCTGTTGCTTTCTCAGAGGAGAGAAATTATACCGTTGTATATGAGGTAACATTATAGGCTGTTTCCCTAGCTTACACAGTCACCTGGTGGAGCACTTGAATGCTGAGATTGTTCTCCAAACCATAAGTGATGTCAACATGGCTCTGGACTGGATACGTTCCACCTTTCTCTACATCAGAGCCCTCAAGAACCCCACACACTATGGTCAGAGCACAAATATACCAAAACAGATTGATGTCAGGATTAGTTTTCAGCTTCTATGTCAATACTGTATGTAAAACAAGTCAGTGCAGTGTAACTCAACTCACATTTCAGGTTTCTCTGCTGACTTAGACAGATATGGAATTGAAGCTAAATTGCAAGGTGGGCCATAACTGTTTTTGCACTTATTTGAAGTTGAATGTTTCTTGTTGGAGGATAGTTTTTTTAGTAAATTGAAACCTTTACAGTGAAGTGACCTATCAAGTATGATTCCTGTACTGCTAACAACATTCCACTTTTGTAGTTTAAGGCTTTTTTTCTCTACTTCTCTTTAGAACTGTGTCTGAAGAACCTCAGCTCTCTGTCTTCCATAGGTCTGATTGATATGGATGAGGATATCAATATTAAATCAACAGGTAGAGTTTAGTTTAAATTGTTGGGAGAATACCTGATGCATTCCTCATTACTCGATTTTACTATAGTTTGTGTTTGTTCCTCACAGAGGCTGGCAAGTTGATGGCAAGGTACTGTGTCGCCTTTGAAACCATGAAACAGTTCAGCAAAGTGTCTGGCACTGAGAACCTGTCTGACCTGGTAGGTGTTTTGATTTCCTAATTACACAGTACCAACACATGCTGTATTTGCATATTAAAGCATGTAGATGCAGGAGCAATCTTTAATGATTGCCTGGATTTCTGCAAAAGGAAATTAATTAAATTAACAGAATTATCAGATAGATTGCTATCTGAAATGGTTGTATGTCTAGATTGAGTTGGTGTCAAAGAGCAGAGAGTTCAGCAATATTCAGTTGAGAATGAATGAGAAGAGGCCCTTAAACACTTTGAACAGGGACAAGAACAGGGTCACCATCAGGTCAGGAAAATTAAGTTTGACAATTACATATACAGTATCTTAACTTTTGTTGACTGATTCATTTTGCATCATCTCAGTATAGCTTTTGATGGGTGTGAAAATCAGAAGGGTGCATTTTTCCAGGTTTCCAATGGAGGGAAAGATTAAAACGAGTGAGATGAAAGTGAACTGGTAGGTTTCTTCTTTCTGTGCTTTGTTGAACAAAAGTCAGTACTACTTTATGTTTTTTTATGCAGAAATAAAGCAAATATTTCTATGCACTGTCTTGTTTGTTATCTTGTCTTTAGCTTGATTCAGGCTCAGTTGGGGTCCATCTCAATTCAAGAGTTTGGACTTGTACAGGACACAGCAAAAATCTTCAGGAATGGGATGCGTATCAGCAAGTGTATGTATGGTAGAATAAACAATAAACCACCAATAAACAAAGTGCTCTCTAACTGTTTTTTTTAAATACCAATCAGGCCTGTCAGAGTTTCTGAGTCAGCAATCCAAGATGGGTTTTCCTGCTGTACTAAACGCCCTGATCCTGGCTAAGTGCTTCAGATCAAAACTTTGGGAGAACTCGCCCTATGTCTCCAAACAGCTGGAGAAGATAGGTGGATATATTGCTATATTCATTAGGATTGTAAGAAAATACTGATACACTTGTTACACACACTATCACAATATTATGTGTTGTGTTACTGTATTTTTAAAAAATGCAGTATATTGCTTTGCTTGCAGTATCGCAATATATTGATTTGTAACCCCTTTATCATGTTACATATTGTATCGCCAGATTCTTGCCAATACACAGCCCTAATGTTCATGTGCTACACATACACATACACATTATAGCCTTTATAGCATTTTAATGTGAATATAATTTTATTTGTTTTTGGGTACATATTGTTGTTACTGAGGAAAATATGACGGCCACAGTCATTAATTAACTAAACATTCTCTCTATTAAATGCACATGAAATTTCTGATAATTTGATAAGATCATGTTGTGTGTTTCAGGCCAGACCCTGTCAGCTGCCATGGTCAATGCTGGACTCACCACTTTCAGCAAAATAGAGCAAACCAACCCCAGAGAGCTTGAGCTTGTAAGTCTATAAAATATTTAAAATGAAAACATTTGTAATATCCCACAGCATTTAATCTAATCGTGTTTTAAACTTATAAAGATGCCAGGCTCTGATTTGTAGTGTAACAGGAGCTAATGGCAGATGTACCTACAAAATGAA
>JAUBNQ010000009.1:6917621-6930131 GCA_032353495.1 Ctenopoma kingsleyae
TAAATGTATTGACAGCAAAAACATAGCGGGAGATAATTGTGTTGTATTTGTTTTTCTCTCTCACCTTTTTGACTCTTGTGTTGTGCAGCCTCAGGAACATTGTGGGGGAGCTGCATCTCACCATGAGCGACATCTCCACCGACCTGAACAACCTGGCCAGGACTTTCAGGTCAGTACAGCACACACAACTCACACATTACATTCATGAGATGGGAATGTACCCCAGACTTATTAAAACACATTTGTTCTTATCTCAACACTGGATGTTTTGTGCTTTATTATGATACTTATGTTCCATGTGTGCCACCATCATTTAAACAGGAAACTCATAAGGTTGAGATCACTGTAATATTCTGAAAGAAGTAGAAATGTAGAAGTTACATTTGTAATTACCAGATGAATTTTATTTAAATTCCACAACATTGTTGTGAAGAACTCTGGTTCCCCCAAAAGGCAGACATGCAGAATGACAACAATCAGAGCTTCATTGACTGTCATAGATTTCAGACATTTTTACATGTTATAGCAGGAAAAGCACAGGTGTCGTAATATTAACTATTGCTGTATTTTGTTCATGTGCTTTTGTCACAGTGTGTGTATGTTCACTTACTGCAATGTATAAATGTACTGGAGCCATCATTAATGGAACATCAGTGCTTTTCCTGCCAGCAACATGTCTGTCTGCATTTCTTTCAGGCCTTTTTATTTTGTATGTTTTTATTGCAACTTTAAATCAGTTTAGTAAGGCATCAGTTACATAATAGAAATTTGGGCTGAAGAATTCATCATTACAGGAAAGTGAACATGGACCAAGAAAGCTCAAGAAACATATGCAATGCTACATAGGATGGGTGTTTGTGACTGTCACCAGATACACATTTTCTTTGTTTTCCCAGTAATAGTGACTGTATCAGTTTGTTTAAACAAAAACTTCAATACTTCAACACTAAATTGAACATTTCCTGCTATAGAGGAACTTTGTGTACTCATTGCCTGGTTAGGATGTTTTCACCAGGATTGCTATTAAATCACTGTGTCACCACAGGCAGCAGAGTAACACCTCCTGAGTCCTGTTTCCAGGAATTCTTTTTGTGCTGTCAAGAGACCCCAATGACAAGAGGCTCAAACCAGAGAATATACACAATGCTGTCAGAGAAACATACATCACTGCACTATTGCAGGAGAGTTTGTGACGACTGGTCTGGCCTCATGCACATTTTGTTTTCCTAGCTTACTTACTACTCAGACAGTGATTTTTGGCACCCATTGATAGACTGTTGCTCAATCAAGAGTTACTGTATGTGTGCGTATTTTAATAAGTATTTTATCCCCAACACAACAGTGCCAAACAAACATGAATTATGACTGACCAGTTGCTCAGCAGTGCATTGATTACGCTGTTGTTGTTAATTTTTTTTCTTTTTTTTTTTCCCCAATGCCACAGGTTCACCAACACAAACATCATACACAAAACTCCAGAGTGGACCCTCATAGCTGTGGTGCTTCTCCGTCTGTAAGTTTACAGTGTGTGTGTGTCTGTATGTGAATACATACATAGTGTTCTCATCGTGCTCCTCGACTAGCTCATTCGGAGTAGACAGTATTGACAGAAATTAAAAAATTATTATAAGCAAATCAAGGAACTTTATTTCCCAGGAAATACACCCTATCAGCAAACTCATAACCACTGTCTGCATGTGTGTAACTGTTTGTGTATCATAACATAAAAATGTCTGTGCTTTACATCAGGATAAGCTACAGTTGTAGTCTCTTTAAAAACATAAGTATTACAAGCAAGTTTCCTGTATAGTGATTTAATATTTAATAATCACAATATGCACATTAGATTTAAAACTATTGATGCAATGCTCAAATCAAAGCAACACAAACGATTCATGCATGTTTACACAATACTAATGTTCTTTATTCACAAAAGAAGACAAGGAAACTTTCCTAACTGTGACTTAGATTCACTTGGATTTTTCAAAGCTTTGTGTCATCTTTAACAATACATTATGTGGTGTGGCATTGTTTAGACCGTGCCATATGGTGTGCGCGCGCGCGCGTTGCTGGCAGTTCATGGACAGTTCCGTGCTGCTCCCGCCTGAGTACACACAGACGCCTTATGGCCTTATCTCCATCTGATTGCCCCTCTCCAGATCCGTGATGCAGGACAGAAGGCACACACAAGCAGCCCTGCACACTTTTAAGTTAAATACACACACACAATAGTTCCTCTGTATACATCTGAGCAAAATGGGCATTTTAAATTGCCCCGACTGGGAAAACGTTCACCTGATGCCGAACTGACTCTGATTTATGACTCCTTTAGTGGCTCCAGGTTGGTTTGCACCAATAACTTACATTGTAAGCTCTCTTGAACTGAACAAAAGAATACAGCAAGTGTTTTGCAGCTTGAGGTACAGTAGGTAACACAAATCTGTCATTCTTAAAGCAAGGGAGTCATGTGACTGCAAACTCTTCCCTAAAACTGCATCATTAGGTTGGGAAAGTGAGATACTGTGAATGGACCTTGAAATCATTGTGGAGGATTGCAGCTAAACTGTGATGTCAAAGTTTTAAAAGTAGAGTATTTTCTATTGTATGACATATCTTTAGTTAGAAAATTACATAGAGTTTGAGCTGTGGTCAAACTTTCTGGGCAAAAAAAGATATTTAATTTAAACTTGTCTTGTACTGATGTTGAGCGATACAGTTAAGACGAGTTTTTAGACAGTTGCACATTTTTGTTCTTCAGGCTCTGAGCTTTAGCACATACATTTCTAAAATAAAATAATGGATAGTACATTAACGTGTAAGTTTATGTTTCAGCTCTTCAGGATGTCGTCTGAAGCCCAAAGCCTGAAGAACAAAAACTGTAACTGTCCAAATGCTGGACATGTAAATAAAACAACTGCTGTTGTTTTCAATTAAATTTTAGCAGTCAGCTTTTTTGTCCACCTTAGATAATCTGCTCTTTTGGAGATGTATTCTTTGTCTGATTTCCCGTTGGTACTCTATGATTTCATTAGTTCCCGTTTAACTTCAGGCTTCTCCATCGTTCCATTCCTCCATCATGAATAATTTGGTGTGCTGTGTTATCTATCTGCTGCATGGCAGCTGTGGTGCTGGCCTGGCCTCTATTGTTCAGGCCAGCTGAATAATGGATGCCCCCCTGCAACACTAGACCCCAGGGTGAACTGGAGATTAACCATAAGTGCACCTCCACACAGGTAGACAGGACAGGTAGAGAGGTGGGGGAGGGGGGAAGGTTGACGAGATGAAGGAGTTCAAATAAAAGGTAGCAAACGGTGGAGGTAAACAATCACCTCCACCTCATAAGGGTGTTGATCTGTGCTGATTTGACAGATCATGACACAGAAATTACAGATTACTGTCGACATAATGATCAGAAGGGTTTATCAACCACACTGAGCTAAAATTAATACAACAATTATGCAACAAATTCTGCTTTTCTGGATGTTTTTGAAGGTTTTTTTTTAAAGCATATTTACGTCATTACAATGACAATCACCCATTGAAACAACTCAACAAATGGTACAAACAATAATTATCTCACTGCAGTGTTTTTACATTTGTCTACTTATGTTATTTAATACGCAACTCTCCTGATTTTGACCAAAGTTTTGAAGTGTGTCACAACGACATGATGCCCTGGTTTTAGAAAATCCTGTGGGATGTATCTTGTCAAGGTTTCTGATCATTCTCTGACGGGGCAGAAATTAGTGACTGAGGTGTTCAGGAATCAAGAAACAGACCTTTTGACTCTTGGACACTGTTACAAACATGTACACAGGAATTTCAGGTTTATGATATTCAGTTAATGTTAATGTGAATTAGATTTTTTTTAAAAAGAAAAAAAAAAGATGCACAATACAGGGAGCTCATATTTATTCCAGTAAGCATATTTACAGAGTGAGTTGGTTGAAAAGCATCCTGAATTAAAACTAAAACTTTTAGAACATTATGACTCAACAAACCTGCTTTTGTTTCCATCAACATGAACCCTGTGACAGGATGTAGCTTATGTTTTAATGAAGATTGTAAGTCATCCTTATGATAGAACTTAAAATATTAATAATAATGTTACTTTGTCTGTTGAACACTTGTCCATTCAGTTTTAGGACTATCACTATTATCACTTTTGAGGTGTGTCCTCGTGTTTTCATCCAAACCTAAATACGTTTATGAGCACATTCATTTTTGTTCTGATTTGTACGATTGTGTATTTTTTGTGTTTCAGGTTGTCTGAGGTGTCTCCTGTAGTGCAGGAGGCTTTGGAGACGCCAGCATCAGTCGAGTATTTGAACACGCTGATGAAAGAACTCGGTCTCCAGGAGCAGGATCTACTGAACTTAGTGTGGCTGTTTAAAACCCCAACACAGTGACACACACACTCACACAGAGTCACGTATGGATGTGGGAATAATAAATACACACTATGCATATGACTAAATAAATAAAGATTTTTTTTTTCACACATGATTGTTCTAGCTTTTAATAACAGAAATGTGGAGTCTTATGTGTGTTCTGTGTTTTTACTCCTCTTGAAAGTGCAGAGACAACACAAACTGATCTAGGATGTAGGAGTGTCGATATTGTGCAGCAGCATTACTGTATGTACACAATCTGTGATGAGATATGTGCAAATCAGATCCTTGAAGTTTTAGAGCTGTGGATGTTTAACCTCTGCAGGGTCAAATAAATCACACCCAGCTTTTCCCACTGAAAGCACCATGTGGATATGCTGCTTATTGCTGTACTGGCAGAGCTCCTGCTGTAATAAAAGTGACGCTATTTCTCCAGACTTCCTTCACATGCGGGTTTATAGCACCATAATGCCATTTGTTATATGGCCACGTTCACAATGCGTGTGCCTGAAAATATTTGGTTTTGACCAGGTGGCGCATGCAACAAAACGTTTTTCTCTTTAATAGTGGAGATATAACTTTGACCTGTCATGCAGATTGGGGACGTGATTGATGGCCTGAATGTCCTAACACAGCTTATCCTTTTTCGCAACGTGCAGACCGAGACAGAGAAGGGTTTCAAAAAAATGTTTTTTTCAATTTGTCCGTGGGTTGAAAGAACAAATGATAAGAAATGTGTTTTTTTATATATATAACTAGCAGTTAAAGTGGAAATATTTTACTCGAGTACTGTAAAAAACAAAATGTACTTTAAACGCAACATAGCTGAACTCTAAAGTTAATAATCTCTGACTACAAATCTGGCTGCTAAATTTAAAAAGCTGATTTATATTGTAAAGAAGACGCACTGCGGTCATTTGAAAGTGGTAATTCGTTTACAAAATAAGAAGCTTTATAAACCAATGTTTAGCTTATGATTTTTAATATTAATAATTAAATACACACTGGATAAATAAACGTTTCTTTCCATAAAATCAGACAGAATATCTCAGGAAAATAATGAACTGCATTTAACAGTAGGAACATGTTAGGCAAAATGCAACAAACAATAAAATGCAACAAAATAAAACACGTAAATTAAAGGTGCAGGATTTCATTTGTAAGCATTTTGTTTATTTCAGTCCGTGCTGCGTCTCCTTGTGTCTCCTCAGATCAACTTTCCTCTGGAAACCTTTCCCGCAGAGGTCACAGCCGAAAGGTTTAAATCCTGTGTGTTTCCTGCTGTGCGTGATGAGGTTGGAGCTCTGACTGAAGGCCTTCCCGCACACCTGGCACTTGTGCGGCTTCTCACCTGCAGCAGCAACGACATGACACAGTTGGAAGCATACACACAGTGGGGCATTTAAAAGTGACTATGTTTGCACTTATCAGCGACTTAGTGTTTGTGTGGTGGTTCACCTGTGTGGATGAAAGTGTGTTTTTTCATGTCTGACTTTTGGTGGAACCTCTTCCCGCAGTACTGGCACGGATACGGCCGCGTGTCCGAGTGGATGAGCAGGTGCGTGGAGAGGGTGGAGGAGCGCTTGAAGCTTTTGCCACAGATTTTACAGCTGAAGCTCCTCTCCTTAAAAAAACAAACAAACATGTAAAGTGTCATCGTGGAACGCCTCAAAATATGAGCTGTAACTGCAGAAATACAGCAGACCTGAAGACAGACTGATTCAGGACGCTGTGGTGACATAAGGTGCTCTGGGCCTTTTGCCTCCAGGATGAAGGCCTAGAGGCCTTTTCACAGCCAGCAGCCACGTATGGATTAGTCTGTTCACATTCAGAGGCCTACCTGCGAGTGAACCGCTCTGTGCTGATCCAAGCTCACTGCGTGTCCGAAGGTTTTCCCACAGATTCCGCATTCAAACGGCCGCGTCCCGCTGTGTGACCGCCGCACATGAACCTCCAAGCCGTGAGGTGTGGAGAACACCTTTTAGGAAGAGTAGATGGGTGACACCTTTATTTACTTTACTAGAAATACATTGTGATAACATCATTTAAGACAGATTATCCACAAACATGTCATACGATTAAAATTAAACACGAAGGTGAGTTTGGTCCTGATCACCAATTAGACATGATAATGAACATGGCTTTGGTTAAGTGAAAACACCTACCTTGCAACATTTAATGCACTTATACGAGCCATTTGACTCCAGATTAGAACAGATGAAATCATTCTCAGATTTGATTTCCGCACCGCGGGGTCTCTGTTTCATATCCAGATACAGTTCGTCTCTGTCCCGCATCCTGCAGATCTGATGGGCTGTTGAAGAATAATCCTGGTAGCATCCGGCCACGGGGCCCCGATGTGCGTAAAGTGACTCGTTTCCGCTGTCCTCTGCTCCGTAGATGCTTATGGGTGAGTGAGGCTCTCTGTGGCCCTGCAGGTGGTGGTGATACGGGCCCCGAACCAGATGCCTGAGATCAGAACCGGAGTATGCTGACCAGGGGTAAGGAAAGGGGGAGATGTTGAAGTGGGGACTGGCGTCCGCCGCTGGAGTGGTGCATTTTTCTGAATCTATAAAATAATTTGGATGTTGTGTGAGACCTATTGATCAGTTTCAATTCACGACCTGTGTTATAATTCGATCTTTATAGGAAATTGCAGCCTTACTCGAAATGGTCATTGACTCGTTTAAAAGTAATTGTATACTACCCAGCGTCAGAATATGTCACCTTACTTAGGGTAGAATATATCAAACAGATATTTGTATTCAAGAGGTACGTACAATAACTGATATATGTCAATACAATCAACTATATATAAGAATATCATAGGATAAGTGTTGGCAGTGCTGAAAATGTTTCAGCCACTTATAAAGCTACTATGGATTTATAGCATGTGTTGACGATTTATATAAGCTCACGGGTCTATTATCACGGTTCAAACAGAACAACTGCAAACAACGTTACTCTGTTTTTATTACTTGTCTGACATTGACATACACAACTGTTGGAAAAGGTTGGATGAAAACATATTTGAACAGACCCGGGGATGAGGAGGGAGACGGGGGACGCCAGAAATCACAGTCGGAGGACCGGTCACACATGTTGCCTCCGCAGCTCATTGGGGAGCCGGAGGACAGAGACCCCCCAGATTGTAGCCTGGATACCGGCGACATTCTGTCATCAGAAGCGCTCACATCCTCCTGCGACTCCAAGTTGGACTCAAATTCCGCTCGAGATTTGGTCTCTAATGACAGCAGAGGGGAACAAGTAAGCTGATCTATTCTGACTGACTGCGCAGCTAGTTGTCAATTTTTATCTAACTTTTTATAAAAAATCAAATTTAACAATGATAAAAAATCATCGCTGTTAAGACTTATCGTGTCAGGTTTTTGCGTAATTCAGCACTTTTCATGCGTAATTACGCGCAAACGAACCTACCTGCGCACACATGACCCAGAACCGTGTCCACTCTGCTGTAGTCATCGTCCAGGTGCCGGGGCTGGTGGTAGCTGTGGGCCCGTTTACTTTTCACCAGGAAAGACCGCGGCATGTTTTCTCACTCTGCTCCAGTCACTGTTGCTCAGGTTTGAAACCCTCCAGTTGAATTCAGTCCTCTCCCCGCTGCTCTGACTTTACTTCTGACAGATTGAGACACTATTGGTTGACAGGCAAGACGGCGTTTGGATTTTTGGCAGGCTATTACGCATGCGCAGAGGTGCTGTATGGCTTGCCAGGTGTCACGGGTGGCAAAAAGCTGGATCGAGGTCCCCCCCGAAGGGTCCTGGTGGAGATGGAATTGAAGATAAGATATATTGTATGTTCATAACATTAGTGCGTTTATGTTCTATAGAGTTTAAGCAGCTGTTGGTTTTGACTAAATCTAATTCATTTGTTTTATACATCTTACAGTTGACTATTGTAACGACAAAAAGTGATATATTTGCTTATAAGGATATGAAGTAGCCCTAATAGTAAGTATATATTATTATGTAGCTATATATTAATTTCCCATGTGTAGTGTTCACTATTGGAAAATATGTTTAAACAAGAACATTTAAATTAAAATTTAAACTGTACTACAAACTAAATTTAAACAGAGATTGGATTTTTTTTAACGCGATTCATATAGTAGCCATAAAATTAATTTATCATATCACATCAAAATCAGTTGTTGTGAGTCTCGTCAAGCTATATCACTCAAAAACAGGTTGTTAATTGTATCATTTGCACGTGATAAGACATGTCATGTAAAATATGTGAGTTGCTGGATGGTCAACGCAGGCAGAGCAGGCTGTGATGGATAATGACCTATTTGTCCGACTGCTTGTAAAGTGATCCTGTTAATGAGACGCGCACAGTCGCTCCGCACAACAGCCTGCTGGTGGGGACAGAAGTATCCCTTTACAGTTACACTGCTTCAGCTTACCCGCACTGACTTCAGCCTCATTGTTTTACATCATTAAAACCCCCCTCCCGACCTATACACAGACCCAATTAAGCTGTCCGCCGAAAGAAGTGCAGGACATGATACATAAAGGACCAACAGGAATATTAAAAAAGATGCAAAAATCGTCATGCAGAAGTAAAGTATTGAGCAGAAATCCGTCAGACTCCAAATGCAAATCATAACGAAGATTTGTGCTCTGTTCAAGGTAGAACTAAAGCAAAGCGTTATCGATTTTTGTCCGATGTGGGAAAAGAGTTTGTTTGATGCAGCTGCAGCAACTCAGACACCTGCAAGCAAAGCGCAGATAGCCGAGGCATTAAACTGCAGACACATGTCCCATACTCACACACAGCACGGACGCTGCAGACACTGTGTTTCCCAGCACTGAAGAAGACTCGCACTGTTCTGATCTTTGTACACATTTAGTCTAAATGTAAAAATATCAGTCAGAAGTTGCAGACAGACACCACAAACCCTTTACTCCTCACACTGACACACACTCTCACACAGACACACACACACACACACACACATACAGATAAACTCACGCACACTCCTCTCTTTCTTCCCCTCCTCTCTGAAGTTAATTTTCATGTTAGTCAGCCATGACAGTCAAACAAAAACACTGATTCATGTTTTGATAAAACACTCAACTGATGCCATAAATTCTGAACATTTGCACCACGCAAAAATAAATCAGTCATGACAGAAGTCCGTCCATTACAGGCCTTTGTCCCCACACCAGATAAAATAAAATGCATTTACATTTGTTAGTAGCAGTGTAAATACAAAACTTTATAATTAGGTGACTCATTTAACCTAATCCACGTCCTGTTTGTGATAAGTCAAAAATAAAAATCAGTCCGTAATATTTGGCAACACTGGAATTTTTAATATCAAGGTTGTTTCTATTACTGAGCAAACATTGTTCACACAGTATAAACAAAGATAAAACATCAGACACCAGTTTTCCTGTAAAATAAAGAGTTTCGGACTTGAACTTAAAGTTTATCTCAGAATTGTTCCATGTAATTGTCCTGCAGTATGAACAAATAACTTCATTAATTCACTTCATTAACTGACTAGCTCATGGTGGCCCAGTTGAGCTTCACGAGACATAGTCATGTATTTTTAGTTATATTTTTAAGGGGACACGTTAGAAATTGTCATAAAGAAAAAGTTGAAGCGAGAGAGACACTGAGAAGGACAGTGTTGATGTGACAGTTCAGGGTTAAACACTGACTCAGAACAGGAAACCAGACGCAGAGTCGAGAAGGCGCTATCAGTGCTGCCACAGCTTCTCTTGTCTCTCTGTAACCCCCCCCTCCACCCCGCCATCTCCTCCACCCCTTCCCCCACAGACCTTGATTCTCACTCTTTTTTACAGCAAGTATGTGATTGAAATAGAAGCCCAATCGCAGTGATCAGAGGGGAGCTATAGGAGGGAGGAGGAGGGGAGTTCTTACATTTTTTTCTCTGCTTTTCGCAGAAGCACTTGACTATCTTGTCTAAGGTGCGGATCACAGTCGTGCGAGGTTAAATAAAGAGTTGTGCTGGTGAGCCATGAGGTTATTTTCTCAAGCTCAACCTTGAGCCCCCTTCAGCCCCTCACGAGGACAGACAGACACTGTGGGGACTCCTCGTAGTTTTAAATATACCTGAGGCTGCAGCTTTCACACCACATGCATGTGAATGCTGACAATTGGAGCAGGCTGCACGGCAGCTTGTCAACATGTCTTGATTTTGTCTCAGTGCAGTTCCCATTTAAAGCATGACTATGTAACTGTGTGGCTACTGTGGCTACATGTGACATTTATGGGATAATGATAACCACCATAAGGTACTAATCATACCCCACCAAATGATGCTGTAGCAGCAAAACTCTTGAGCACTGTAAATAGAACAAGTATGAGTTTAATCGATCATGGAATCAACTTTTAGCAGCTTTTTTTCAAAGATCACATAGTCTTACTTTATCTCAGACTGTTGACCAGTGATGCTAAAGCATATTTTGTCTCTGTAGATCTGTGTAAAAACACTTTTTAAAAAGTAATACGGTTAACTTTTTTATGCTGCATTTTTATGGTTTCAAGAAATTCACACTAAAGAAAAAATAAAACCAACTCTTTCTGCAGTAAACAATCATTAAAAACTGATTTTACTCAAAATACACTGTGTAATGGATTCATGCCATTATTGTGGCTAAACTGACTTTCCCTGGTTTATGTCTCTGTTTAGTTCCAGGCACCTGAGAGTTTGCTTCGGTACCTCCACTCTGGCATCACAATGAAAACCACATCATGCTATCTCATCTCCTCACAGGTTCCTTTGGCTCCAGAACTCTAACCACAGTGTAACAACCCACCACCCCCTCTTTCTTTTCAACCATCTCGCTCCCTTTCCCTGCAGCTACAATCTGATTTTAGTCCTTTTCCTCAGGTTCAACCGCACGCAGCCCCCCCTTCCGAGAGTGGCCGGACGAATCTCATCGAGCTCTCAGTTGGCCCCAACTGCAGTCACCAGATAGGGGACAGAGTGTGAACACAATTAATGATTTACTGGACGCTACTGACCGCAAGACAGTTCTTCTTTCACACTGGAGGTCCACAAATGTCTTTCTCACTTTACTCCACTTCCGCCTCAGAGCAGTATGTTGCGTGTATGCCAGTATACATTGATTTGATTTATGTTATAATTTACTCATATGGATGCTTACTCTGATTTAAGTCTGACTACTACGTCAGAACCATGTGCTCTAAAGATCCTAAAAACTCCAGCTACAGTTTCTAAGTAAAAAAAAAAACAAAAAAACGTTGGAAGTGTGAAACACTGAAAATAAAACTCTTACATTAGACTAAATAGATGTTTAGATTTATGCAGTAAACAGTCCACAAATCACCTCTCTCATCCATCACTGTGATCAGCAGCAGCCCTTGTTTGAAACCAGCCCGTTTCTGGTTGTAAATTTCCCTCCAAAATACTAAGGATCTCATCTGGGATGTTGGTGTGGGGATGTGAAGGAACCTGCTCGGCGCTTCCTGGTCATTGTGTCTCTGTGAATGTTTAGGGATTAGAGGACTATTTGAGAGGTCAGAGTTCAACAGGCTTAGTTAAGTCTAAACAAGCCTGTGGTTCATGGGTACATGTCTATGTATGTATGTCAGCACAATTCTGGCTAAAATGTGAATCACAGATAATTCACTCAGAATTGAGATCATGATTTTGTCTCAGGATTTCAGAGCAATATATTTTACTCTGTTTATTATGAATGTTGTATTATAACAATGTGATCGTTGCTGAATTTAAACTGTTAAATATAAACATCTGTTTTGCTCTTAATTATAACACTTTCAAACAAACGTTTCTCTGTGTGAATGACTAATTAAAATGGTGATTAGCTGCATAAATTCAGTCATTGACAACTGATTCCAGAGGTTGTTTCCATATCTGACCCCTGTAACACAGTCCTGTTATGTGTTGCAGCTTAGCCAGAAAGAGGCAGCACTTAGTTTGATGCAGTGGATTTTCCTCGCTAGTACAAACATGACACAGTTGTATGAAGAATGAGATGCATAGGGGTCTGAATTGAGATGTTATCTAAAAATTATTCATTCTGCAGCCCCAATGTCTATGCATGTTTTTTTTTGCTGTGTTGGATGTCTTTAATCACTT
>JAUBNQ010000009.1:6941266-6959101 GCA_032353495.1 Ctenopoma kingsleyae
TCACTGTGGCTTCTCCAGACCCTTTCACGTCTGTCACATGAGCTCAGAGTGAACCTGCTCGTCTGTGAGAAGCACAGGGCGCCAGTGCCAGTTCTGGTGTCCTCTGGCAAATGCCAGCCGAGTTCCACGGTGCCGGGCAGTGAGCACAGGGTCAACTAGAGGACGTGGGGTGTGGAGTTGGACTGTCTGTGCAACCTCTGTAGAGTCCAGGTATCACCTCATGCTACCAGTAGTGACACTGACCTTAGTCAAATGCAAAACTACTGAAAAGCAGTCAGAAAAAGATGAGGATGAAAATAAAATGTCTGTGGCCTCCACCTATTAAACCATTCCTGTTTTTGGTGTCTCATTGTTGCCTCTTTAGTGAACCTGTTGTTAATTTAATTAACACCAAAACAGCTGACACTGATTAACAACCCAACTCTGCTACTTAAATGACCAGATCAATATCAGAAGTTTAACTGACTTGATACTATACTCTGATTAAAAAGTGCAAAGGGCAGATTTTTCATGACAGTAAATTTCAGCATGCAAATTTAATTTGAACATTATTCTGTGCTCAAATATGCTTAAAATCTAATTGTTGTTGTGATCCATTTAGAAGCATTTGATTGATTGAAATCCAACAAAAGACAAAAAGAATACATAAGTGTGTAGGTGTTGCCAAACCTTTTCTTGCCAGTGTTTATTTCCACCGTGAGGGAAAAGACATCATATGAAAAATAAAAATAAACAATTTTCTCATTCACCTCGTCCATCTGCAGGAGGGCCCATGTAGAGCGGGCTTCTGGCAGTGACACCTGTCCATCTCTGTTGCCATCAGCGACAGACAGAATCTGGCTGACGAGGCTGGCGAGGTTCGCCTGCTCTCCGAGCTTAGACTAAGAGATGGAGAAAGACACCAGAATGAACGGTGGTTGTTTCAGGCTTCTGTCAGTGATTTGACTGAATTTAACCTATGTCCACGGCCCTTTACCTTGAGGTGATTAAAGACCATCTCCCTGAACTTTTCCACTGATGTCCCTCTGGTGGGCTTGTCAAACAGAGGGGTTTCTTTCCGTGGCTCCGGCTCCTCACCGAACTCATAGTGCACAATCTCGCCCAGTTTACAGCGGATGATCCCATCGTGGTCTCCCCAACTTCCTGTGTATACCTGGTCAAAAGAGGAGCACCAAAGAAATGGTGAACAAATCATCTCATTAACCTTAACATCTCACGCCTTAATTGCTGGTTATGATGGAAACAACTTAAAGTTGTTTCTTAAAGAAGACTTTGTATTGTTTGTTTCCTACCTGGTTGTTTGGCAGTGTTGTCAGACACCTGCCCATGTAGAGTGTTTCTTTGTCACAGAGGCTGCTGCAGGCAGAGCCATCAATGATTCCTCTCCTGTATTTATCACACTTTAGGAACAGCAAAGCAGTAAAAACTGAGTAAAACTGGAACGCACATTTCACATGTATTAGTTGCCAAACAGAGCTCTGACGACTTCCTGAGGCTGACTTATGCAACTTTCAAGGCACAAACACTTCTACAATTGCTGAGGTTGACTTAATAGTTCCACAACCTGGGATCCAGGCGTTCCTCATAGCACCATGTGAATGATTTTTCTAATGGACATTTAACTACATTTTGTGCACAGTAACACAGATAATAAAGAAAAATGAGATGAACAAACCAAACCGTTACTCACAATGGCGTTCTTGCACTCGTGCCCTCTGCACAGTTCTGTGTAGGTGGAGTATTGCACATAGAGAACCCAGCTCCCCACAAGCACCGTCAGCCATGTAAGGAACAGATACTTCACCCGAACAAAGGAGATTCGAGCCTATGAGGGATAAAAAAGAAACACAATAAATCCAGATCCTGAATCCTGAAAATATTCATATTTTTCGGGTTTATCATGTTGCTTAGAAACCATAACTCTTCAGACTGAGGTGTACTGCCTGTATTAATGCTACACAGACAATGCACTTGAAAGAAAGATGTTCATACTCCCTGATCAACGCTGGTCAGATACCACTGTGACGGCTAGAGCTCAATAAGCTGGAAAATGGTTTTAGAGATGCAGATCCAGCTGTTCCAGCGTGTCACGCCATTTGGCTTTACAAAAAAATCTAATTACTGCCTGTCTTATAAAACAGACACATCACATGTCTCACAATCCCCCTTTGGACTGAAGTCCTGTTGTTTCTGTGGCATGGTGCAAAATAATGCAGCAATGGTGATAAATAGTGGCGTAACGGACCGCAGCTGATCTGTGATCTCATCATATCACCCTCCACGGTTTAACCATCATTATGTGACATACAGCTTAACTACCAGTGTTTACAGTAGACCTAATGATTCCCTACATTTTCAAGCAAAGGTGCAGTGAAAAAATAAAAACTACACTGTTTTCACACACTTAGACTTTACTGGGGCAGGTCGCACAAGTATTTTAATGCCTGTCGTATATTAAGCCACCCTTGTTGTTTTTGTCTACAATCAGTGAGGACTGAGTGTCTCTGTAGTCTAATTCCAAAAACTCTCAAAACAAGGGTATTCTCCGGTGAAATTATCTGCTGACTGTGCAGCAGCGCCGCCATATCATTAAGCTGTTGATCTGTAAATACAATAAATCAATTTTGTATTTTGAATATTCTTTGTGTATGTGTGTGTGTGTGTGGTTTTGCGGGGAATGATCTAATTTGTGACTTAAAATCCGTGATGCGATCTGAACTGTGAACTGTGACTTTTGTGATCCGTTACAACCCACAAAGTGACAAAAGATCTTACGTTCAGTTGATGCACAAATCAGTTAATCAAACCACTACTGCAAAACAACGAAGAAAAAAGCAAAGTGGAGCAGAATTGAGGTCAAACTTGCAGTCTCAGCAACAGTATTCGACTTCTGCCAAAATAACTAAATTGCAGTTATTTTTTTCTCCTGCAAGGACTGCAACTGTACTTGGGAGGATAAAGTGACTTGTGAGTCTCCGTCTGATCACATGGCAACAAACAACAGATTATGTTGTGTGTATTTTGGCAGAGTGTTGTGCTTCTCCATTCAACTTCAGCACTGTTTCCAAATCCCAACAAAATATGCACCCACTGAGTCAAAAGCTTTTTTATGTTTGACGAGGTGTCATGAATGCACTGTGTAAACAGGACTGAAGATCTTTCTGTTTTGGGTCCATACAACCTGCAGCCGAAATGAAAGCATCAGATCCACATTTACACACAAACAGATGGTCTAATGATTGTCTTCTTTCAAATGGTTTCTTTGCAAGTTCTGTAATAATCAAAGTACACAGAGGCTTTTTCTAGACAAATTGTTCACATAAAATATATGTAACAGCCTACTGTGATCTACAGACTTTACAGAAAAGAGAAGGGAAGATACAGCAAGAATGTACAGTGCTACGAAAAAGTATATACCAACTTCCTGTTTATTTTTAACCCGCAGTAGCACTGACACAGATCTAACAGCTGTCCAAACAAAACTTTCCCCAAGGGGATCAATAAAGTATTAATTATTATTAAATTGCATTTGAGGTTGAATAATTGTGAGTGGAACTGTACATAAGAATTGCAGCTTTGGTAACAAAGAGACCCAACAGGAAAGAGAAATTCACAGATTCTGAAACTATAGCTTGGATGTGGTGTTTTCAACGTGGGTACTTCAAACAGATTGGGTTAGGCAGCTGCAACTACATATATGGATGATAGATGTTCTCCCAGAAACAGGTTTACTGGATAACTTTGGTCACACTAAAGCTAAAAGCCATCCATAATAGACTGATTGACAAAATATCTCTTCCAATTTGTCAGACAGCTCTGTGAACTTCCTGGAAAAATGCTGTGGACCTTGGCATAAACCAAACACCATGTCCTGACCTGCGAACCCACTTTGGTGTGATGCCAATAACCAAAACTTTCTTTGAAAGACTTTTTTATATTTAGTATAAACCACTTAGCATGAGTTGAGTTTTTATCCAAATATAAAAAGGTATGTTTTACTTGGAAGTAAGCACAGTAGGCTACAAAAGTTTTACTAAATTGTCACACCAGCCCCAACTATATTGGCTGATTCTGTTCTTGTAAAGACATTTTGATCATACAAAGCAGAAATAGAAGCAACCCTAACTAATGGTACAAGTATGTGTATGAACGTGAATTTGTGTGTAGTGTAGCGTATAGTCTGGTGTGAGATAAAACCTACTAACATGGAGAAATTTAGCCTAATTGTGGCTGATCTTGATGAATCGTCTATCCCAGGAGGATGAAGGAAAACCTAGCTTGTATAATTTGAAGCAGGCTGAAGCCAGATGAAATCGGCTTTGTCAGCATGTTGCACCCACAGAGTCCCACATGTCTCAGCTTTCAGAGAACTTCAGGCATCAGAAGATCCTGCTCAGAGTTGTGTAAAGCTGGCTGTATTGTGTGCTATAATGCAGTAGTTTGTTTAGTTATCCCTATAGCAAAAATGCAACCTCGTAGGCTCTTCATCTTGCATAAGCTCCTTACTGTGCTGGGAGTAGCTGCTGGCAGCACGCCACTGGTACCCAAATCAGAAGACTCTTATTATCAGACCAAAAGGATTACTGACATTATAGAAGAGGATGAAATAACTGTGGGTGAAAGTTTTGACAGCGCAACAGTCAAATGTGAGGAAAGGACTAAATAAAAAAATGAAATGAGAAAATATCCAGAAGTGGATTCCTCCCTGGCTTAGGTTATATATCCTGACATGAATTACCAGAGTTTTTCTGCACCTATGTGCACACTGTGAGAGGTAGGCCTGTACTCTGCACTGTACAAACCATTGTGCGTCAGCAGAAACAGTCTTTCATCGATAGTCACATTCCTCAGGTATTTTGAAACAGCTTACAATGCCCATCAGAGTAGCCAGAGTAGGAACATGTTTACAGCCAGCTGCCAGCCTCATGTGACAGCACGGCGATTACACATATTATTTCTATCTTAATACAACCCGCAGTAGGTATAATGGTAACACGTTTTACAATTATCGATCAGTGATATTACCTGGAAGTAAAAAGACTTTTTCACCCAGGCCCGTGGAAACAGACCCTTCGCCATCACAAAAATAGATCATCTCAATACGTGGACCTGACTGTGGGAGATCATCCAAAATACATGAGGAAAGGCGTCTTCCGCGTAAAAACTCGTGTCGTTTACGGTCCAGGCAAAAATGACTCCATGTCAACAGATTTCAGCCTCAGCACGATCCACAGCCACTGACTGCCGCCTAGTCTTGTCCGTGTTAATCGTTTTGATAGTGCAGTTTGCCTGCGCCTCTGCTCTTTGCAGCAGCTGCTGGGTTTCAAGCACAGCAACAAACCTCAAGCTGGAAAAAGGTTCAGGGCGCAGGCGCAACCTGGTCGTCTACCAGCAAAACGTTTCATCTCGTCAGCTAAACTGACGAAAATGTGTGTCAAACTGCATAAAAGACTGCTGGGTAACCTGCGCTGATATCATAGTCTATATCATAGAGTCTTTATTTTATAAGAGTAGTCGCTTAACGTAACTCTGAAGCTTATGGCCGGGTCAAGCTAACACGCATGAGTCAATACGCCCCATCCTTCAAAATAAAAGCCTCAAACCCGACTTCCGGTCATCACATCCAAATAAAAAATGACTTGTCAGCAGCACACGATGGTCCAGCGAGTGAGCACAGCTTGTACAGAATCCACAAACACTGTGATATTTAACTTTGAGGATTATAATTAAACACATGTTTCATCTGCGAGAATGTCTGACCATTAATTAATAACGCTGACACCATCAGCTGGCGTTTTGCATTCTCACAAACAGATGAAACTCCACATAAAATATGCTGTGCTTGACTAAAAACAAACAACTTATGCTTCTTTAAGGGGCGGATATGCTCTACTTGGTAAATGCCCTGCCTACATTTTCAAATGTTTGAAAAAAGGTGAACGTAGCAACGAGACAACCAGCCCGAGTCGTTTAAGCGCTTCCCACAATGCACTCCCCGACCATCAGCGGGAAACCAAAATGGCGAACGTGCTGGGGGAAAATGAGCCGTTTGTTATTTTCTGAAGAAGACACAAGCCCTGCAACTTTTAGC
Organism: Ctenopoma kingsleyae; assembly: GCA_032353495.1. Lineage (NCBI taxonomy): Eukaryota > Metazoa > Chordata > Actinopteri > Anabantiformes > Anabantidae > Ctenopoma > Ctenopoma kingsleyae. The sequence continues at coordinate 6,947,358 of JAUBNQ010000009.1, forward strand.
GACATAGTTTTGAAGTAAATTAAACGACAGCAGGAGCGGGATTACAGCGGTCATTGATATTCAGATATTTTGTCGTACAAGTTATTAGTAGAAGCGGAGGTGACCGAATGAGGTATTGTTGTCATCATGTTTTCCTCCTGTTGGGGGGTGTGGGTCCGACGGTCAGCGACCTGTCCGGGGCTACGGCTTTGCATGGAGGTTATAGATGCTAACAATAAGGCCTGGTAGCTAAGTCTTTCATATACAGAACATTATTTTAATATCCAGCAGTATCTCAGCGTGTGCCTTTTGCTATGTTGTGGCAGATATTTGCCATGCTGACTCTGTATCCGAACAAAGGGGACCTCGGTCCGGCCGAGGCTAAAAGGAAACATTAAAATAAAATCTTCACCCTCCAGCATAGCTAAAAAAAAATGATGTTGTCTTGCTAAAGATTAAAAAGTTTTACATGCGAGGTTTGTGTAACTACACGTTACACCTGACATGGTTACTGATATTCAAATGCTAATTTAGTTATATATGTTATTGTAACATTGATTACGGTAACTTTAACGTTCATTTATAACTAATAGCCTAACTACCAGGTACTAACGAACGAATAGGTTTAGAAATACCACACATTGCCTTGCAGCCATCTTACTGACTGTGTGGTTGTGGTTAATTATCAATTAGCACTAATTATGTAGTATAATCGCGTGTTGTTTGTATCCACTGGAGAGGAAATGGCATGTCTTTTAGTTTGTCATAGCTTTGTAAGCTCCTCTGTAATCACACAGTATACCTTTGTATTTTCCATTGCCATTGCACACACAGGATACAGTTTCAGAAGAGATGAGCAGATGTCTGCATATGCTTTTGGCTGATAGCAGTTATAAATAAAATAATTATGTTCCAAATTGCAGTGATGTTTGTAGTGTTAGTATTTTGTAAGCCATAGAAGAAAGGTAGTAGCATTTGAAAGCACATTTAAACCCGAAGTTTTGTCTGTCTTGTGCAGTTTTGTCCTGACTCTCAGTGCTAAAACACATCTGTGCATGGAGTAATCACATACACTGACTGGGTTAGTGGCCAGTGATTGTTGATTCTGAATTGCTGATAGCTATGCAGAGCATATGTCACCAGAAAATACTGTAAACTCATTAATTTCATGCACTGTAGTGCGTGCACATTTCTTACTGTTACATTGCTTGTTGCTATTTTTCAGAGACTCGGGGGTTGTGGATCACCTGTCTGTCCATCACAGAGCTCACCCCCAGCGGCAGCAGGCTGTGTCCTTGTCACCAATGAGCCTTTCTGCTGGGGGTGAGTATGGAGAAGACAGCATGTCGCTTAGGTTTACAGAGGGACAGGATGTCTTGGCCCGGTGGTCAGATGGCTTGTTCTACCTGGGGACAATCACAAAGGTGAATGAAGCACTTTTTCAGGTTCATGAAATAGTTTTTTATTACAGTATCATCACATTCCTAAACTCATTAAATGTGTTAACTGTAGTATTGCTGATTCTTTGTGAGTTTCTATGGCTGTGGAATACATGGGCACAGTGGTTTTTTTTGGAAAATGTCAATCTATTTTTTTCTTTTTCAGATAGATCGGGACAAGCAGCGATGTTTTGTGGTTTTTGAGGATCGGTCAAAGTCTTGGGTTCTATGGAAGGATATTCAGACTGGTAAGTTATTTCAACCTTAGGATTTATGTGTTGAGTTTAATACTGAATAAACAGTCACGGTGCTATTTTATGGCAGAACTTAAATTCTGCAAATTTTAATAGAGACTTCTGTATCTGTAATGTGTTATCCACGCCCGTGTCGCTCTTCTTCTGCCTTGCTTATCTCCCTTCTCTTGTTGGTGACAGTTAACTGTCCAATGTCTGGCATCAGTAGAACAATAGTGCACTGCCAACATATGATCATGAGTGAAAGGGGAGATATACAGAGAGGCCACTTCTGTTTACAGTAATGCAATTAAAACTCAAATATGACATGGATTTCCTTTTGTAGAAAGGTTACCATGATTTGCAACAAGTTAAAAAATGCAACATGTTTGACAAATATCCACTGTAGTTTAAAATCATGTTTTCCACTCACCTCCAGTGGTTGAAGTTCTCATTTTCCTCCAGTGATGTTGAAGTGACCTTGTTTTAGGTTACTCATTGAGTCAGTTTTTAGATATGTGCATAAAAAACATTTTTTCAATCTAGTTTTGTGTCATTATTTACAAAGAGAGTTTTGCCCTGGTTTTGGATTATCCATGTCTGAAGTTTCTGATGGCACGTTCGTGGTAGATTGATTTTTGTTTTGTTGTGCTCACTGCATGGAAAAAAACAAAGTTGAAAATAAATGTCTTTTCTATGCTGTCATTACTGAGTGTATTACAGACGTCACCATCCTTTTCTAGTCACAGTAATGGTCTCTATTGTTTCCCCTCAATTATTGTTGATATCTAGAGCTTGCTAGCCTGCCTAACGACTAATTGTGTAGGATTTGTGATTCTTTGTCCTGATGTCCTCTGTCCATTTCAGGGGATGAGGACGATGAGGATGATGAAGAAGATGACATCGTGTGCTCCATATGCCAGGATGAAACTTCAGATGAACCCAATGAGATTGTCATCTGTGACAAATGTGGACAAGGTACAGTTCGTTGCATCAGATTTTCACTGACCAAGCTCAAATTTTGAGTTTGATGCTTGTATTGACCTCAACAAAGTTGGCAAAATTAGAGTGAAAAGTTTATAAAATATTCAATTAACACCATGTCAGATGATTCCAACATTAGCAGGTTAATTGGTACCAGGCGAGGGTATCATGATTGACCAAACAAGATTACAAAGATTTTGGTCTTTCACCGTAATAATGCACATTGTTGTCTCAGTTGTCTCAGATAAAGGTTTAAGCACATTGACAAAACTTTCAACTTTTCAGGATATAGGTATATATTACCTTTTTATTTAGACAGCCAAAGTTTCCTTACTTGTAGGCATGTCACGGGAACCCATACATTGGTACCAAGTTGATAACAAGAGAGAACATTTTTTAGTTCTATTGTTTTGTTTTATAGAACAGTATTTTTTTACTTAAAGGATCCATTGGTATTGAATTGTAGAATTTCAGTGGTATTGGTGCTGATCACAAGATTTCTGGTATTGTGACATTGCTTCTTTATGCACCTACCTATACTTGCATATTTGTCTGTCATCTTTGGTCATTATAGTATGTGTATTTAAAGACTGATCCAGTAGATGGCAGCTGCATGTAAATATATTTTGTCTTTTAGGCTACCATCAGCTGTGCCACTCCCCAAACATCAATGCCTCTGTCATAGACTCTGATGACAAGTGGCACTGCTCAGAGTGTGAGCTCACTTCTATACCCAAGGTACAGCTTTTGCTGTAGTATAAATGGTTGTATAATAAGATGAGTGTTCATGTACTTCACAAATAGCTATTTTGTGAGATGCATTATTTGCTTTGCTTTAACTGTAAAGCAAAATTAAGACGTAGAGTCACTACAACAGCAATAGATGAATTAAATTTTGTATTTGTGTGTACGTTGTTTGTTGGAGTAAACATACTTTTTGTCTGCATGGTCTAAAGATTGGGGGTGCACACAGGAGGGAAGCAACTGCTACAGGCTTTCTGCAGCACCAGCAGCATCAGCAGCTACAACAGCAGCAGCACATGGAGGTGCACCTATCCTTCCCATATGCCCTGGACCAACTGGTGTGGGACCAGGGCCACAAGACAAACATGCAGCAGTGTTATTGCTACTGTGGAGGCCCAGGAGAGTGAGTAACACATTTTTTGTTTTTTTAAAAAAAAAGCACAAATACAGTAATCTACAGGCACATGTTTTTAAGAATCTTAATATTACGTAAGAGTATGTACCAATACAGTAACCTGCTCTGTCTTTCCCTTTGTAGCTGGTACCTGAAGATGTTGCAGTGTAGCAGGTGTCAGCAGTGGTTCCATGAGGCCTGTCTCCATTGCTTACAGATGCCCATGCTCTACGGAGACAGGTGCAAACACTACTATTTGAAAATATGTTCTATTGTTCAGAATATTTATACCATGATTGCTGGAAAGATTTAAACATCTTTTTAAATCAGTGTAGATGACACATTGAACAACATCCAGTAACAACAGTATGTACAATTTGTGTTATATTACTAGTTAATTCGTTGTGAAACCAATATGATCCCAAGCTATAGACAGATACTGTATTGATCACCCAGGAAATTTCAGTGTTGCAGTAGCCGTTAAAAAATATTATTACAGAACAGTATAGAAATAGAAAAATCCAAGATAGTAAAGTTTAACACAGGAAAAATAATATAAACACAGGAAAAAATAAACGGCAAAAACACATCTAAAAAAAAAAAAAAACAAGGACAAGTTGGACTTAATCTACTGAAAACCCATTATTATTATTCACTTGAATTGCAGAAATTGAGAATCGGATGAAGTAATTGGGAATAGATGGAACTATAACCAGACAGTTAGGCAGTTGGAGCAGAGCTCTCTGTCATGATGAATTTATTGTACAGGGTGATGGCCGTGGGCAGGAAGGATTTCCTGTACCTTTCTTTATCACAGCTGAGCTGAAGTCTAGGACTAAAGCTGCTCCGCTGTTTGACCAGCAGGCTGTGGAGAGGATGTGAGCTACTCTCCAAGATGTTCAGGAGATTGATAAGCAGCCTCCTCTCCACCACCTGCTCTAAGGGTTCCAGTGGAGTCCCCAGCACAGAGCCAGCCTTCCTGATCGGTTTGTTCAGTTTGTTGGTGTCTCTGGCTCTGAGTTCTGAGTGAGTGTCGTGTTGACCATGTTAATTTACATGCTATCCGTTGACTGGACAGTTTTTTTTTTTTCACCAATGTTAGTGATTAGTTTTTTGTTTTGTTTTTACTGTCCTGGTGACAAACTTGCAGAATGGGTTGTACTGAATGATTACGCCAGGTTTCCACTGACAGTGAGAGCACACTGTTGCAGGCTAAGCAATTTGTTGTTGTTGTGGTTGTCGTCGTCATGTTCTGCAAGAGGAAATACTGGAAATTCAGCAGATCAGTTGATACCAACTTGATACTGAGGTCTTCTTCATCTCCACTTGTGTCTTCATACGAGTGGAGGACACATTAACTTAAATTATTACTTAAATAACATTTCATGTATTCACATTTACTTTCTGAATTGAAGAGAAATGGTCAGCTCAAGTAATTTGTGTTTTCATCTTCAGGTTTTATCTGTTTATTTGTTCCATTTGCAATGGTGGATCAGAGTACGTCAGCCGACTGCCTCTCAGATGGTAAATGAATTTCAAGACCTACAGTATGTTCACTTGACACAGATAGTCTTTTCTTTAAAAACGGCATATTAGTTAATAAAATGCACAAACATTTGTCATTTGACTTTCTTTTTTTTGATACAATGCCATATGTAACGCCAACAAAGAGTTTTTTCCCCTATTGGCAATGTCAGTGTGCTTTACCAACACAGTTCTTGCCTTTTTGGTTTACATTTGGTTTTCTTTTTGTAGTAAGTAAAGAAAACCTACTTTGTACTAAAATGTTTCAGGGAGGATGTTGCACACTTGAGCCTGTACAACTTGAGTGTGATCCACAAGAAAAAGTATTTTGACTCTGAGATGGACCTGATGGCTTACATCAATGACAACTGGGTGCTGCTCCAACTTGGGGAGGTAAGGAGTCAATTCATGTTCTACTAATTTCTTTGGTTTTGGATTTGGCACACAGTGTCAGGAATTAAACTGTGACACATTTTGGTGTTTCTGTGGTATGCAGCAGCTAAATGCACCAGTACATCTGAAGTTGACTGGAGGCTAGAAAACCTTAGTGATAGCTGGACCTGCAGGGTTAAATTATTGTTGCCTGGCTAACAAATTGGATTTGAAACCATATTATGTTAATTGTCTTGAATATTTAGTTTTTCCCTGCACCTGACTTTTCTGTTTGCTAACCTGTCTTCCCATGTCTACAGCTCGCCAAAACACCAAGACCCGAGAGATATGATAATATTCTGGAGACATTAAACAACAACAGCAGCACGTAAGTTATTCCTTTTACCATTTCATTGTTAATTATGTTGATAATCCCCTGAAAGGGGTCAGCTGACTTTTCCGTTTCTGTCTTTTTTTTAGCTTTATGTCAGGGAAGGAGGTAAAGAAAAAGAAGCACTTGTTTGGCCTGAGAATCCGTATCCCTCCTGCTCCTCCTAATTCAGATGAGGCAACCAGCAGAGTGATGGAGAGAGCTTCACATGAAATCACCATCAAGGGATGCAAGTCCACCAAGGCCCTGCCTGGCATGAGGTAAGATGTGAAACGTCAAAGTTCTCAAGTTAAATGCTTTGAATTTTCTAAGTGGGATATTGTCCAGAAGTTAATATCAGGTCAACAGAAGCTCTGTTTTTATTAACTCTTTGGTCTTTGGTAACATGTCCTTTAACATCCATTATTGTAACAAACGGTAATAAAATCTGCAACAAGCAGTATTTTTAATATTGTTCTGGACTCTGTAAATTGTTAATTGATATGTAACGGTTAACAGTTTCAGTGTTTTAATGCACAACTGTGACAACTTGTGAAACTGTTGAGAAATGTTGTTGTTGTTGTAAAACTTGCAGTACTTTAACCAATGGTACAAAGCAGAAGAAGAAGAAAAAGAGGAAGCAAGGAGCACGTTCTCTGGAGAGACTGGCTAAACCACAACGCTCCAGTGAACTGTTGTCCCAGGTGTGTGTGTTTGTGCTTGTGCGTGTGTGTATGTATTTGTATTGGTGTCTTGGTGGGCGTGAGCTGGGTGTGTACATATTTGTTGAAAAGGGGTGGGAATTGTATTATTCTGTATAGGTTTTAGCTCTCACAGCCGTTGTTGTGAAGAAACTGCCTCATTTGTTTGTGGAAATAGATCAGAGTAAAACCCACTAGGAAGTGCTAATAATGTTTATGTTGCTTTGACAGCAACTGCGAAAGCCTCTGCCAGTAGAGCCCCATGCATTGGATCACTTAACCTCTATCAAGTAAGTGAGCAATTGTAGTGCAAAATGTAGTCCTGAACGAAAGTGTTCCACGGTGTAGTGGTGAAGCAACAGCACACTTTGGGCTGCAGCTGTCCATTGTTTATTTAATTCATTGTTCAGTCTAAAAATAAATCTGTCATAACTCTACAGTTGATCTGATCATATCACTTTTACCTGGCTAGCAGTCAGTCATTATAAAACTAATATATTTAATTTACAATGACATGATTATTTCAACAATATTTATAGTGACTAAAAGTCTCAGCAGTTTTCATTTTTATGTTTTAATGTTGTTACATATTGTTTTTTTTCCTTCTTACTAATCCTGCAGCTCCAGGCCTGACAGGTCTCTACTGTCTTTACGAACCTCAGATGTGGAATCCATAGGAGCCCTGAGCACCTCAGAAACTACCTCAACTAGCTTTTCAAGGCAGTCTAGGTATGTCTCTCTTTTCAACTGTGACATTTCTGTTTGACATGTACGGCCCAACAGATGTCAGTGCTGGTCTGTCTGACAGTGGTCCATCACTTTGAGGTGAGAAGTCTGAAATATCTCGGCAGTTATTAGAAATGGATTTTCTATGACGTCTACAATTATACATATTTGACACCAACATGTAGCAAAAGCATGTTTGTCACTATGAGCATGTTTAAGTCAAAGCACCACTGTTACTAAGTTCAGCCACACAGAGGCCCCCATAAACTCCTGTAATGGTTTAACACGTACACTAAAAAGTAACTGTCAGTATTTGGCCTCTGTGCTTCTGTTGTGTTTTGTGTTGACTATGTAATTCATCTTTTTTTAGTAATTCCCCTCTGCTTTGCTATTGCGCCCTGAATTTAATTTGTTTTTTTTTTAACTTCCTCTTTTCCTGTCAAACACCCTTCCAGTCTCTGTAGCTCCAGCAAGACGCGCACAACAGCTTGCATCATGCCAGTTTCCTCTCCACCCTTAAAAAGGAAACGTGGGAGACCACGACGGGTCCTGCAACCCCCCAACGTGGTGGAGGTCCCACCTCCGAGTCACGCAGACACAAACCCCTCAGCTACAGAGATGCTGAGCACCCTCCCAGGCCTTCACTCAGCAGACATAGTTCACGGCATGGACCCCAACAGCCACCTCTCCCACCTCAAGAGCTCCATCAGCAGCTATTTTGGAGCAGCAGGGCGCCTGGCTTGCGGGGAAAAATACAAAGTCCTGGCTCGACGGGTCACCCTCGATGGCAAGGTGCAGTACCTGGTGGAGTGGGAAGGAGTCACTGCTTCCTAGGCTTTTGGCCAGCAGCTACAAGAGGTTTGTGGCTGGGGTGAGGACATGTACACTGCCTGTATCCAGAGCATTACCTGATATATGCCTTTATTTTGTTTAGTTAGGAGAAAGTTTTGCCTCTTAAGCTTATTGTAAAGCCTAATGGTTTTGTGCAGTCAAAGATGATTATAGCGCATCTAAACATGTATTTTTCTCATCTGTTTAAGGATTACCTTTCATTAATGAGACAAGGAATTGTCATTATACCACACCATATTTGTGTTATTCTACTTTTGTTATATGCTTTCAATGTTTACAGAAACCCCTGATTATTCAGGGGCAAATAATTCATCAGTGCACTGCATCTGTAGGCTTTCAGTGAATCATATTGCTTAATTTTTATTTTTATTTTATTTAGTGATCTGCTTTCATTTCAAGACCAATTAAGTGTGAAACAACATTTTTTGACAGAATGTAGTTGGTCAAACATTTAAGTGGTGAATATTGGACAGTAAGAGAAAGTTTGTTAAAGCGGTGAAGAATTGCATTTGTTTAGGTAACATTTATTTTCTGACCACATTTGGTCAATAAAAACGTGTCCCTTTACAGCCTTTTCTAGTCCCAGCTGTGAGTACCTCTTGTTGCCTTGGGCAGACATCCTTCGGTTCTGTTATGAAACTGTGCTCATTTGTGAGCAATTCAGGAGGAACTCAAAACAAAAGAGATGTGCTGCTGCGAAGTTTATTATTTTATATAGAATTATACTACATCTATTACCTTTTCTACTTGTACTTTCTTGTTTGTCTTTTTCTGTTCAACAGGGCAGATTTCTCCGATTTTCTTTTAATTATGGATTGCATGAATTAAATTATACCTTTTGGGCAATCGTGTCATTTTGAATAGTTAATTTGTGATTTTTCAGCCCTTACAAAACACCAGTTTTCATGCTATTGCATACAGTTCTTGCAGACCTACAGGAACCACAGTTATTCAGTTAAATTTTAAATGAGATTCTAAAATATAATGTCCCCCCAAATGTGTCATTTCAACATAAATGCTGAGAATCTAATATCCACTGACTAAATTGTGTGCATACTGACAAAAATAGTCCTCAGAAAAGATTTTGTCAAGAAACTTCATGTCTTTGTTTGAACACATCCTTTTAAAGAATTTTCATTTAAAATTGATGAAGTGACTGTTATCTTTGAAATCTTTAAGGACCTTGTTAGTTTCTATTTTGTTTGATAGGTATTCAGAAAAAGTGCTGCACAAGATGACTGTTGTATATCCTGTATGCATACACAGAGTAATTCATTATTTAGCTTTTTTTTTCTGTGCTGCCTATGCAAGTTAGTCCTGGAAAAATTTATTGTTCGGTCATATAATTGGACCATACGGCTTGTCAAAAAAGAACTTCAGCATTACTGTTGTGATGATTTGATGGGTGCAACAAAACAAACTTAAACTGGATTTTTTTACTTTTTTTTTTTTTTTTTTTACAGTCAAGTTCAACTTGTAGTCTACACACTCAGGATTTGCCCTAAAACGTCACTGTATTGCATAGGCCAGCATTTGCAGCTAGACATGTTTTGATGTTATTTACTCAGTGTTTTAGGTCAGTATTTTTTAAATCTGGTCCTCCATTTGTCACATTACTTTGGGCAACTGGACCAATGTATCTATGATCTTTTTCTATGAGCAAAATCATTTGTAGTCAATTTTTACTGCTTGTTTAAACAATCACTGGAAAACTAATATGCTGTATGTTATTGCAAGAGGTAAATATTCAGTTGGTATGTCTATCTCGTTTTGGAGATGTTTTGTTTAAATGGACAGTGGCATTGATACCTCTGGTGTAGTAAGTGCATTTTGAAGCTTCTCTCCTCTGTTCAGTCAGTGTCTGAGTCCACATGTAGCTCTCACTGACTTCAGCAGGCTTCTGCAGCCAAAGAACACACATCATGTAATGTTTGCTTTGTCTCTCGAGACTCTTCTAATTACATTTTTATACATCAATATATAGGTTGACATGTTACTTCTGAACCTGTTTTGTTAAAGGATAAATAAAAGCAAATATTTTGAAGTGTTGCGTAGTGTTTGGGGTGTTTATTTGCTGCCTGTAGAAAATGTTTCAGTACCACTTCACTAATCTTTGTTCCAGTAATTTGACAGTGTTGGTGTAAATCAACATCAGACGACGTTAACTTACAGTCGGCCGATCACACTTAGCTGTTCTGTTTAATGTCGGTTTGTCTTTTCATTAGATCAAAACACACAATTTGTCTCTTGTATTTTCTTTGTGTAAGCATGACGTGCTCATTTTAAACTCTGCACGTAGCTACGCAAACTCACGGGGTGCACGCGCCGTTGTTCGCGGCCACTGTCAATGACAGCCCTCTCCACCAATCATTTTACGCACAGCGCCGACTTGTCCAATCACAAAACGCGTTGCTACGGGGTGGGCGAGGACACAATTACAAATTGTTCAAGCTGCGTACTGCATCTAGACTGGGTAAGACTGGGTTCAGTTAGAAGTTACACATACACGTTTTTATGTTTTCATAGCGACAGGACAACAACATTAACACTTCATTCAAAAGACAAACTTTATCTGTCCGGTCGTTTAGTAGTGTTTGCTTAAAAACAACTAGCTCAGCACCTGTTGATCTAGCGAGCATCTTTGTTTACATTTAGCGAGCGTAGCTATGCTAACTAGTTTGCTATTCTTTGCTATAGCCACAGAGTGAGTGAGTTATCGGTTTTCTATACTCAAAGCTGACTCCAGCAAGTCAAAACGACTTTTGATTAGCTGGACATGCATTCATCATTGACTGGTGAAAAAGTGATGTTTTAAAACGAAGATGTGGGCAGTTTCATGAATCTGCTTAGACTGTTTGGGAACAGCCGTCAAAGTGTGGGACAGAATCTGAGGTGAGTTATGACGTTTTGTCCGAACCAGTCAATTTTCGCCTCACATGCAAAGCAAACATACAGCCTCAAGTTTAATACTTCCAGGGTAAAATGCTATATTTGACTCCACAGTTCTCCTGTTTTCATTTCCTCCTCAAGAGCTCTTTCTACAGTCCTGATCGCCTGACTTTACGTGACCTGCAGACTCCTGGTGTTCTTGTTTGGTTTGGTAGAGAAGATTGGTATGTCAAAAGAGCTCTCTTAGCGGGACAGCAGAGACACCTGTTGTTGCTGGCAGTATAAGCCTACCTTTTTCCAACTTTGAGGTAAGAGAGGAGAATGTGTTCCTCCCACTGAATGAAAAGTTCAGAAACAGTTTTGTTGTCATTATAAACAGTACAATGAAATTGTGCGTGGCTGCTCTTCAATATAAAGATTAATGGCATGTAATTAGAACAAATGCACATATAATAAGCAAGTATATATATACAGTACAGGCCAAAAGTTTGGACACACCTTCTCATTCAATGTGTTTTCTTTATTTTCATGTCCATT
>JAUBNQ010000009.1:6964900-6974914 GCA_032353495.1 Ctenopoma kingsleyae
TGGTTGCTAATCCAACCTTTTTTCTTCATGGCATCAGTCATCCTTTTTCTTTGTTTGACAGCAGTTATGCAGCTGTATAGAAGACATTATGTGGTTAGTTAGTTTGTGGGAAATATGTTTGTAGTTTGGAGTCAAGTGCAGCAGGTTGAAGTGTTTGGTCTGTTTATTTACCTTGTCCACTAATTTAAAAATAGTCTCCTGGTTTTCCAATCAGATTCCACATCTGAATGATTTTCAGGTATGTAAGGTTCTACATCATAATGAGAGAGTTTACTCAGTTTTGGTATTGCATAGCTTTGCTTTGCTTTTTACTGAAGTGTTAAACTTCATTTGTAACTCAAAGAAAAGACAAACATACACATATGACATGCAGTCTTACTGTTGCACCCTACACATGTTAGTGCTAATTTTGCATATTGCTTGAGGGAAACAGTAGTTTGATTTGAGCTTGTGATTTAATTTTGTTCCGAACATTTTAGCTCTTGGTTCCTGTTTCTGTCCTGTTTCTGACAACAGAGCACAATTATCTCCATTCAGTGAGCAGTAATATGGAGCCTCTGTGTACACAAAGATCTGAGGAACGTACAAGAGCCTATCACAAAGTCATTTTTTCATTCAGGGTATTTTTGGACTGTGGGATTGTTCCTGTTTGATAGTGTAAAACTGATGAAATGGATGTCCTGCATTTAAAAAAAAAAAAAAAAAGCCTCCTGATGTGTCTGTCCACAGGTGTCCAGTCTGGAGCAGCAGCTGGAACGAGCCCGGGTTTCTCTACAAGATGAGGTGAGGGGCAGAGAGCACGATGCTCAGGAGAAAGACAACAACTTGCAGGAGATTAACCAGAAGAACACAGAACTGTCCGAGTCTGTCACGTAAGAACATTTGTACATGTGGGAACTTTTGAAATTCAGAAATGATAAGTGTGATTAGTTCTATAACAACACCGCTTAAAGATTTATGTTCAAGCAATTACATTAGTTCACACTTTTTAGCAGATGTTTTGTAGTACCTTTGTTGCAAAGTGTAGATTTGTACCCTATGTTATATTTAATGGTTTAATAGTTTGTATGGAGCTTTTGTTCCTGGCTGAGCCTTTTTACAAGTTCTTGACCTACAATCAGTCCTTAGCAGTCTGTGACAAGTCTTATGATCATACCACAGCCCTCCAATCTCCACCCCTACAGTCCACGAATATGAATATAAAAATGGGGATGTTAGTCTTCATTTAGTTCCCGTGACAGTTTTGGAGACTTTTCTTTCTCTCTAAGTTTTTCTGAAAATATAATGGGAGCTGTCCTCACAGTAAGGTGGGAAAATGCAGGACTCTATGTGGGACTTTACATGTAGCAGGAATGTGCACATTGTGTATGTTTTTGTTCTGTAGCATCCCCTTCGTTTTATTGCAGTTTATTGTCTGAAAACATCTGTTCTTTTGGCTTCTCTCACTTTTTTTATTGTTAAATTGTACGGATTATACTTATACATGCTTTATCTTCATGGCTTTTTGCAGCCATCTCACATCTGAGATGACAAGGTGTCGCGGGGAGCTAAAGTCTAAAGAGTCGGAGCTCCAGCGTCTGAGGAGGGATGTCTCTGTCAAGACTTCTCAGATGAGCCACATGGAGGAGAACCTGCAACACGTGAAGAGTCAGCTTGAGAGCAAGAGTGACATTGGTGTGATAGATAATTTTGTAATCTGCATAGTTCAGAAGGTTTTAATGTCAGTTATTTATTTATTAATTTATATTTGTCTTTTTGTAGAGAAGAGACACTTAAAACCAGAAGTGAACATACACTGTGATGAATTAGCTTTCAGTCATCATGTGATAGTTTCATATTTATGACTTATACATCGTTTTTAGTCTTATTTATTTAAGTTGTTCTTCTTGTCCTTCCCAGTTGTGGATCTGGAGGAGAAGCTCCATCGGTGTGAGGCGGACCGACTAAACTGTATCCACCGGGTCCAGATCCTGGAGGAACAGCTGCAGGCAGTACGTGGGGAGTTGGTTGATACTCTGGAGCAGCTACGAGAACTCAAGGATGTTCTGCAGAGAACTCAAACCATTGCAGATGAGCGACAAGCCTCAGTGGAAAAACTGACTGTCCAGCTTAGGTGAGGATATGCTGTCATGTGAAATACTCTTCTGCACACAGGGACAAAGGGTGAGCCTCATCTGGAGGAAACATCCATATGCTGATCCTCAGATTAGATGCTCCGCTGTGTCTAAATGATTTGTGTTGGAAACATTATCCACCTTCGTTTCATGGGTATCACAAAAACACTTACAAACTCACATGCAGTCATTAAATCTGCTGTTTTTCCAGTGTAATAGTCTCCTATCCTGACTGTATCTAACGTCAGAGCTAATCTTTACACTCAGATGGAATAATAACATTTGTGCCAATTTTTACAGGAAATCTCATGCTGCTTAACATGTCATATTATGAATTTCTGTTGACTATTTTTTACTTTATTTTCCGTATTATCTAAAGTCACACTTGTGTAATAACTGTAATTTGTCTGATTTTTTTTTTTGATTGATTTTTTCCTCTATGTATTTTGGTTCATGATGTAATATATTCTATTTAAAACTGACAGATAAAATTATACATTTCAATCCTGTGTATTGTGTAAACCACTGTGTGCAGTTGTGGGTGTGATCTCTTGGATAATTTAATAATTTTCTTTTTTTTTTTGTAAAACTGTAAAAAACCAAAAAAACCAAAAAAAAAACCAGGATGTGACATGTTTGAGTTCATTAATCATGACTCACTGCATCTGGTCTGTTAGACTGTTAATGTCTTTCAGAGGATAATAAGTATGTACCCTTAATGGGTTACACCCTGACATAGCAGGGACATGCACATACTTGATAATGAAAGCCCCATATAAAGAAGAACACAGCTGTTGCCAATACAGTTTGTAGGTTATAGTCTTGATCTCTGTTAGACACAAAAAAGGCAACACAATGGGTACAATCATAGTCATAGTGTAAGTACTCAAACCAAAGGTCAGTCTAGAAATGTTTAACAATGAACTTCAATGAGTCTTCAAGTCATGTTCCTCGTATTTGGCCCTGTAAAGACCACACAGTTATTCCTGCCATTCAGAAGATACTCCACTGTTCCTCCAATACAGTCAGATATATATATCATAACCTATTCAGTCATTATATGTGTATGTGGCTTCACAGTGAGACCCAGAGGGAGTTGGAGGAGAGAACTCACGAGGTCTTAGACATGGACAATGCACTGAAGGAGAGACAGGGGGAGCTCCAACAGAGAGCACAGCTGGTACAGCACACACACAAACCAACATATTTTATGTGTATTTCATTTCTTTCAGAGTCTGTTTTACTGACACCTTTCCAATTATTTGGTCTTTTTTTTTTATTTCTTCGTGTTCTCAGCTCGGGCAGCTGGATGTGGCCATCAAAGAACACAAGCAGGAGATGGAGAGGAAGGTGGAGTCTCTGCAGCAGAGCCTGGAGGCCAGAGAGAGGGAGCTGAGGGACACACAGAGGGAGCTCACAGACAGAAACATGAAGGTTAGGAGGAGGTTAGGAGGGCAAAATGTGTGACTAAATGTTCTGACATGTCACTTTGACAGCATTAATAGACATTTGGAGAGAAACCTTTATTTTTATAATTGAAAGTTTAGTAAAAATACAACTGCATGAGTGAGATGGGATTTGAATGACAAATGACTCAACAGCAATTCATACTAAATTAAGTTGATGTTAGTGATAAGTGTTATCTGAGCTTTGTTGCCAACATGTGACATTTGCCTTAATCCTAAAATACAGCCTGTGTGTGTAGCTCTAAGATGTGCATTAAACAGGAAGCACTGAGAAAAGATCAACAACAGGATGAGATTTTATCATAAATGGTTCTATTATTAATGCATGGTGTGTTGTGCTGTAAAATAATAAATTAAAATAAAACTCTTCTTCTTATCATTATTATCAATATAGTTCATGTAAAAGTTGATCTAGGCAGCTTTGTGCAAAGCTCAAGAGAACTCCATCTACTACAGCTACATCAATTTAAGTGAAACATTTGATTCAAAGTTTCTCTTAGGTAGATAAGCCTCATTGATTTCAATGAGTAGGACAGTTACTACAACCTCCAGAATGATCATTCAGTTGAATCAACCCTAAAACTCTGAGAACAGACAGGCTGAACAAAACCTGAACATTATCACCTTCATTAAGGTGAGTGTATAGAAGCTTGCTTGTTTTAAACTGTATCTAACGTACTGCCAACTGAGTGTATGTCTGCGTGTGTTTTAGGAATCCCAGGAGTTTGGCCAGAAGCTGCATATGTCTCAGCAGAAACTCCAGACTGTGATGAAAGACCTTGAGGAAACACAACATCACTGTGAGGCTTTGACCCAACAACTGGATGCCGTCAAGCTACAGATCAAGGAGAAGGTAAAGTCAAAAATGTATTTATTTCCAAAGCAAAAATGAATTTTAGTAAGCAAGTTGTTGTAGCTTGAGTCTCAAAACTTATAATTTGTAATGAAACACTATGATGGGTTTAGAGTAAATCATCTAATAAATGAATGGATATTACTGTGAACATGTGCTGTGCTGGTTATTTGTGGTGTATATACTGTATGTATGTGTGTTTGTGTGCTTCTGCAGGAGGTCCAGCTGTGTGGTGTGGAGGAGGAACTGGCTCTGAAGGAGTCAAGTTGGCTGCAGTCAGAGGCCAGGCTACAGAGCATGGTCTCCTCTTTAGAGCAGGAGCTGGAGCTGGAGAAGGAGCAGCACAGTAAGGAGGTAATAGGGACCACATAAGAGTCAAGTTTAAGTTTGCTACTGTTGAAACTTTTACCTAGATTGTTTTTATTATTACCAGACTACATTAAATTAATTTACTGTTTTAAAATCTAAATTGCAACTTATCAAAATGACTGATGAAAGTCTAACTACGGTGCTGTTGTGCAGATAATCCTTAGCTCCAGTTTATGTTTGTGATAAGCTTGTAATTTGACACTGTAACACCACACTATTATAACAGTGTGTCATCAGTTGTTCACTAGAATTATTTTCAGGATAGGGTCTGTTTGTCTTTTTCCATCTGCGTGACAGAAGTCTTTCTGGTTTTGAATAACCTCTCCTACTCACTGATTTCTCTTTTCCTTTTTTTTTTTTGTTCTTTGTCAACGTCAGCACCACCATGTGAGTTCCTTCTTTCTCCCGTCTTACCTCATCTCTCCCACACACAACTGATAACATTTTAGATACTGCCAATGTTTTATGATGCTATTAGTTTGCTTCTTTGTCCTGTTGCAAACTTCTAATCCATCTGCCGGTTACATCAAATGGATGAATTATAGTTTTATTAACATATGAGCAGCATTGCAAAGGTGTACCTGACCTAAACCTAGAACTTCTCATAACCTGAGGTTGTAGGGTAAAGGTGGTAAAGTTCTGGTTTCCTTTTTCTCAGATTTCTCCCTCATCTCTAGTGTTGGTTGTTGCATACACCCATACATTTGTGGTTTCACACTGTACTTATGCTAACGCTTGAGAGCAGGCGACTCTTACCTTGCAGCTCCACAAGCACCTATCCTCTCCCCATGCCAGGTCCTGGAACTTGATTTAATACTAACAGCACATTCACACTACAGACCAATCCTGGGCCAGCATCAATGGCCATTCACTGTCAATGGAAACCCAGCTGAGTGAGACAGAGACAAAAGGCATGGCAAGGCAAATTTTATGTTAAGATGCTGTGACAGAGAGGTTTAGTTAGTTTAGGTCCAAATCAACCGATGTTGCTCTAATGACAACAAAAAAACTAATTAAAAGAGAAAACACAGTTTAGCCTCATCACTCTGTTTCCCTCCTTCCCCAGCTAGAGTCACTGCAGCAGACTCGAGGCCAGCTCCTCAAAGTCTCTGAGCAGATCTCCTCCACCATGCGCACCTCCCAGGAGCAACTCACTGCTAAACTTCAGCAATGCCAGAACCAGCTTGAACAAGCCAAAAACCAGTGTGATCAGTCCAAGGCCCAGCTGGATCAGACTAGTGCTGAACTGGATCGTACCCGAAACCTAGCCAGTCACCTCCAGACACAGCTAGGCCAAAGCCAGAACGAGCTCCTTCAATGTAAAACCCAGCTGGAGCGGAGCAGCAACCTATATGAGCAGACCAGAGCCCAGAACAGTCACCTCCTTGCCCAGTTGGATCAGCTCAGTGTCCAGTTAAATCAAGCCAGAGTCCAGGCTGCCCAGCTCCAGACTCAGCTGAAGGCCTCTGAGAAATCCATGGAGACTTCCTCTGAGTCCCTGCTCATCAAGGTAGAATCTGAGTTGTGAGCACAATTAAAGCTGCATAACGGAAGATCTTTTAAATTTTATCCAATTATTTGTTCTCTCTGCAGGAGTCCGAGGTGACCCGTCTCCAAGCCAGGATCTCCAGTCTGGAGCGAGCGGCTGAGCGCCAGAATCTGTACAATCACACTCTGTCTCTCCCTGCGCTACACAAAATCACACACTCACCAGGGCACTCCTCCTCTGCTCACTCTCCTCCTTCCTCCCCGAAAAAGCTTCAAACACCTGACTGCTCCAGTGCATTCACTCATTCAGCTGGCTTCCGCTCCCCTGTACACACACAAAGTCATCCCACCTCAGCCTCTCATCTGCCTGAGAGTCAGCAAACTCACAGTAGCACTGACTCCTCCCTGGACCTCCCTCTGAGTCTGAAGGCCACACTAAGAGAGGCTTTGAGCAGGCAGCCTTGGGAGTCATCCTCCCCCTCAGTCTCTCCTGTTCCAGACACAGTGGACCTCAGATGGCAGGGACTCAGTGCTGTGGATGCTACAGCAGCCTCTGACCTCTCCTTCAACCCCCTCACATACATGGTGGACAAACAAGATGAGGGAAACCCCAACACTTCGATGCAGGAGGGAGACAATGAGTGGATGAGTGAGTCAAGGAGAGCGTCTGTGCGCACTTTGGTGGGCGAGGAGCAGGAGACGAACGTGATTTCACTGACAGGGATGCTGAGGTTTGTTAATCAGACGTTAGCCATGCAGGAGGACCTTTCTTTATGGAGCTCTACGGGGCTTTCAAAGACCTGACGCAACCTTGCACTTTAGGTAAACACCTCACTCACATCTGTCATGCATAATGATTAGTCAGTTGAACAGTTAGTTTCAGCAGCGATGTTGGTAATTTATTATTCATTGATTATGTATGTGAATTTTAATTGATCTATTTTAATGATCTCTAAATATTCACTGGTGCGAGTTTCCCTAAGATGAGGACATTTTAACTGACATTTAGTTTAACCAAAAAATATAAATTGATATTTATAGACTAAAATATTAGGTAAAGAATAGTAGTTTATTGAATAATGAAAATGATCATTAGTTGCCTATAATGGTCATAATAAGTCATAGTGGCTATTTGTATACAGTCAGTAAGCGTGTGTGACAGACCCAGTTCCTCAGAAATACTTGGATTTTTCTGAATACTTCTGCTTCAGGTTTCCAGTCATTTCCAGTGATTAATGCAAGTACACACTTGACAGGATAGTGTGATTTACTAGATGATATTTTAGATACGAGTTGAGTTTGGCTAAATACTCAGTTATCAAAGTAAAATTTAGGAAAAATAAGTCATTCAGAAGCTCACTTTCATTGGCAGTGCTGCAAATATTTCATTGCATTTTGATTGAAATGACCTTTTTCAGTTTAGTTCCATCCACGTAGAACCAGAGTCTGTCCTGTCATGCTGTGACTCTGATGCATGTTTTATTTTTCTTTTTTTAGACGAGCGTCAAGAAGACGTAAAGAAGAGCTGTTTACGCGTCCTTGTAGAACCTGTCGTTAAGTCTGTCATTTTAAATCAAGCTGCGTTATTGTGTGTCAGGGAGTTTTATCCTTCTCCAGTCAGTAAATGATCCACTGTGAAGTTATTTAATGTAAATGTCGAATTTCATGTTGTATATTTTCTTAACTGATATTTATACACTGTATTTTTACACAGTTTGAAATAAGCTGAGCTAATAAAAAATTGTTTTTTAATTAAATGTAAGTATTTTATTATTTTAAGCCACTAACAGCAGTTTTCATGTTGCCATAGTGTTCCTGACTGTGGGGTCATGTTACCAGAGCAACTGGCAGTTTCCTGTCCAGGACAAGAATTTCTGGCTCGGGACCATGGGAGTCGTGCCACATGTACAAGCTGGTTAGATAGTTACATAACAAGAAATGTTTGGCGTTTGGGTAGTGATGAGCTTTACTCTTTTTACTCATCATATCAAGCGTTAATTGACCATATGTACAAGTTTATAGCTGTAAGAAGTTATTTGAAATCTCTCAAAAGCTGTTTGATGTATGATGCTATAGCCAGGACACAGTTAGCTTAGTGTAAATACTGGAAACCTCTAAAGCAGTCCTAGAGGTTGGGGGCCTTTCAGTGACCAGTTGTCTGATAATTAAATTAAAAATCTCTCATTTACAAAAGTATTCAGACTCTTTAATTCAGTACTGTGCAGAAGCAGTTACAGATTTGAGTCTTAAATCTGTACAAGCTTTTCACACCTGGATCAGGTGTGTTCAGTCAGTCAGAGGCTGGAAGACAAATGCTCACTTTGTCTTTCCCCACTCCACCCTCATTTGAGACGGCCCTGTATCTCAGCTTCTGGTTTTTCTGAACAGGACTTGGGAGACTTGGGTTTTTGGTAATCTGCTTGACCAAACCACTCTATAAAAAGTCCTGATGGTTTCGGATATCTTCCA
This sequence comes from Ctenopoma kingsleyae, assembly GCA_032353495.1. Classification (NCBI taxonomy): domain Eukaryota; kingdom Metazoa; phylum Chordata; class Actinopteri; order Anabantiformes; family Anabantidae; genus Ctenopoma; species Ctenopoma kingsleyae. Next base: position 6,973,660 of record JAUBNQ010000009.1, read on the forward strand.
TTTCACAATTAACTGTGTGTGACTTTGTAAACCGTAAACTTCATAGTTTGGTTTTTGTTCTTACCCAGGTTGTAGACATCTTTTTTACAGCACACGGTCTGAATTCTTATGTAAATGCAAGATTTCAGTTTGTGATTTTTAATCAATTTGCTAAAATAGAAAAAACCTTTCACTTTGCCATTATGGGTTATTGTATTAGATTGTAGTGACACAAAAAATGCAGTAATTGAGCAAAAAGAGAAGAACATGAAGTGTTTGGTTCGGCAGGTTCAAACCTGCAGTTTTATCGCTGTAAGCGACAAACTGTATGGTGGAGTCACATTTTTTAACCACTGGCCTCAATAGTTTTGGGACATTTTATGTGTGGGTGTGGGGGTGTGTTAGTTCTGCCACTGCACTGTTGGAAAACCAGCTCTTGTAGTTTGGGATTGGAGGTCTTTTTTATTTTCTGATGCTTTGAGTTTGACAGATGTTTCCACTGCTGTGACTGATCATTTTACATCAGTTTTTTTCTGCTATTTCATTTCATTAGAGTTATAACACTTTGTTTGTCTTTCTGTCCTATTTGCATGTTAACTTTTTTTAGAGCAGAGGATGTGGTTGGGTCAGTGGTACTTAGCACGTCATGTAGCTGTTCTCTAGTTCCCCTGCGGAACTTCCTAGGTACAAAATATCTCCCCAGTGATTGCATTATGTCCAAAGTTTTCACTATTGTATGAAAGCAGCTGACAATATTTCAAACAAATGATGCTGTGTTTAACACGGTCTCTCTCTGTAGACCACTGTATAGTCATTAACTCCTTGCTCCAATAAACACAAAAAAGATGTACAGGTAATTATAAACACTTTTAAAGTTAATAATTCATATGAAATTCAACAATATCATCTTATCATCTTGCTGCACATGTAATATAGTAGGATAACACTCTGAAAGAGGTGATGAGTATTTTCCTGTTAAAAATGCACAGTGTCAATAAGTGTGTTTTAACAATGAACTATATTGTTGTCATTTTTGCTTACACAATGAAACTGAATACATCCTGACACCAGCCTCTGTCAGTTGTTAGAACAACTAGCTTCATATGAGGCAGTTCAGTTCAGGTAAAAGCCGCATGTGAACAGTCATAAGAGAACAGAGCTAGATGTGCTGATTGTTTTAGGCAGATGTCAACCACACTGGTACACACACACCAGAGCGTGGTGTGTAACAGGCTGCCTGGCACGCGAGTCAACCACGGCTGTAACTGCACTGGCT
>JAUBNQ010000009.1:6993042-7016740 GCA_032353495.1 Ctenopoma kingsleyae
ACATTACTAATGTTTTAACTTAGGAAGTGTTCAGAAATCAATATTTGGTGGAATAACCCTGATTTGCAACCACAGCTTTCATGCAGTGGTCTCTGTAAGTATGCCATTGAGCTATATATCTATGGTCAGTCCTAAAATAGGCTTATAAATATCAAGATATTGTAGTGAGGCAGGTCCAAGTGTTTCCTTGAGACAGTATTTCATAGATATGTTAAACAACTAATCCAAGAAAATACCTGGATGCATAAGAGACTTAAATGAACATTTCAGCTGGCGTAAGGTGAAGACTCAGATGCAGCATCGGTACAGTATATTCTTACTGTGCATTAAGAATAGATTTTGAAGGACAATGTGTTGATGGTTACTGAGAAAGGACCGCTAAACCCTTCCTTTAAATAGCCTTGCAGGCTGTAGACACACAACAGGGGCGACACGGTAACCTGCATTACCAGCTTCTATTGCACTGAGGCGGCGCTCCACACATCTTTCCCGGTCTGGTGTCGGCTGTTCGGGGGATAAAGCTGAGAGCTATTCGGTCATGTGATTCCTGTTTTTTTTTTTTCCCCTCCTCCCTCGAAGTTGAAAGGCAGGAGCAGAGCAGTGGAGGGGGGCTCAGCAGTTTGTCTTCTCTCTGCTCGTTGATGCAGCCTTTTCGTCCACATTATTTACTGTTTGTTTCTCGCTGGCTGTGATTTTTTTCTTCCTCTCCGAGATGGCGGGAGCTATTATTGAAAACATGAGCACCAAAAAGTTGGTGATAGTGGGAGTTATTCTGCTTTTGTTCCAGGCGTTTTCCTTCATGGTCGGAGGATTAATTGGTGAGTTAAGTTTTTATGCTTCACTTTTTTTTCATTTAGCATTTTAACGTTTGTCTTTGTGTGTGTGTGTGTGTGTGCGCGCGCGCGCGCGCGGGCGCGTGTGTCTGCTGCTGGAATTTAAACGCTAACGTCTGTAAACGGTCAGAGCACAAACTTTAACTTCGTCTCTTCGTTAATTCCTTCATACCAATGTTAGAAGACGTTTTCATGAGGAAGAAAAGACGGTAAGCGCCAACTTTTAGCTGTATTTTGTCTACCTGGGCTTGACCGAGCCGTGTACAAACAATGCGGCGCATTGAAACAGTCACTTTGACACCAAAGCTAACGAAGTACCCCGCTGCTAAATCACTGCTTTGTATCAAGGTGTTCGCTGCCTACATGCCACAACTGTTGGTTTAATTTCTTTAGCTAAATACAACTCAGGACACTACACACTTTGTGATTTGTGGATTAATTTACACATTTCAACACGGAAATGTGTTAAAATGCATTGAACCTTGCGTGTTTTTTTTCTCTTTTTTTTGATCCAAACTCGAATGTTCTTTCCCGTCTTTCTCTCCCTCGTCACCCCTCCTCCCATCTATAATGTCTGTCTGCCGTGTGGGCCCCCAGGCAGCAATCTCTACCTTCCTTTCACTCCTTCGTCTCTCTTTCTCTCCCCCCCGTGCGTCTCCCTTTCTCCCCAAATCCCCATCGCCTCACAGGCAGCGCATTCATGTTTGCTCCTCTTTCCTCCTACTTTCATGTTCATTGAGACAGACAGTGGTGCTCGAGAAACACACTAGTGCACACAGCTGTCAGTTGTATTTCTGCCTTGAGGACTGTGTTGGAGTTGCTGTCAACTTTCTTCAAATCCACCCACTCACTCAGTCAACACACAACAGCCACACATACACACACAGTTGATAGACCATGTGAAAAATGCTTATCTTCCTAAAGCTGGGGTCTGTTCACAGCCCTGAACACCAGCCAGTCTCTGAGTCCGTGCTGTCCCTCTTACTTACTGCGTAGCTGTTGATAAATTAGCTTGTTTAGTCCCCTTCCTGGCTGAGATGGCTTTAATGAAGCCAGATTCCTTTGTGTTTGCTCGGTGGCTGGGGGCAGCAGGGGTAATTGAGTAGAAAGAAGTTTTTCTCCCCTTGTTTCCCAACAAACCCGGGAACACGGCATGGGGTCAGCGGGCTGAGGGGGCGGCCATTATTCTGGACACACTGTGATGGAGACTGGAGGAACCTGGACCCACAGGGTCACTGGATAATTGAACTCCAAAGGGTTCCAGATAACTGGGATTAATTCAGTTTGGTAGGTCTTCTTTGTCTCCTGAGTGTGTATGTGTTTTATTTTTACACAGATATCAACACAATAGAGGGCTTTTTGAAGACGGGCCTGGATGTTTTATGGCTGTGGAGTGCCTGTAACACAAAGTGTGTTAAACTGTTGAGGATGTTTGCTCTTTAGGTCTCTTTTATGGGTGAACAGATATGATTAGATGGACAGATGAGTAACTGGGTTCTTCTATACAGGTACAAACTCCTCGGAGCATTGCTGGCTTACAGTATTTGTGCAGATACAGTTAGCATGCTTTTGGAAACTAGGAAATACTGAAATATCCAGTCTAAATATGCTCCTCACCAGTTAGTGCTTGCTAGGAGCCCATTTGACAGTGATTACAGCTTTGAGTCTTCTGAAATAATGTCACTAATCTTTTTGTGAACTGGATCTGAAAAGTCTTTCATCTTCAGCACTCTGTCACTCTCTTAATACTTCCCAGGGGGAAAAAAAAAGCTTTGACAGTGAATGTAGCTGATGTCGTCTTCCTAGATCCATCATTAACACCTTAACAAACGGCTAGACTTTTTATTCCAGACTTTAGTACAGATTGGCTTAAATAAATTGAGAGCACCTGCACATTTATCTTCAAGTCATTCAATGTTTTAGTGGGATTTGTGGGCTAATTGGTCTAAATAAGGACTTTCATGTACATGTACTTGTTGACTTGAAAGCTTTTTAGAGTTTTGCCTGTTATTATGGTCACTGTCCTCCTCAAACATATGTTCACATATTGGCTATGTTGTTTTAGTAGTTCATCCTCAAGTATAATCACAATAGGGAAAGTGTGAGTTGGGCTGGGGTGTCAGAAATTGCAAGTGAAGTTTTTCTTTTCCTTGGACCAAACAGTCTTGTCCTAGTACTTGGATTCAGTCAGTTTTTTTTTTTTTACAGTTAATCACCGAGCCCAAAGTGACATTCATGAAATTATTTTTTCTGAACAGGCCTAAAACCCAAGAGTTGTAATGTACTTCATTTATTATTTACTGCTGTATGTGATAAATAAAAGCAGCATTTTGTTAAACTTGAATTTTTTTGATTGATAGGCATGACCACAATAAAAATATGTCGAGATGTAATATCTATGAATATTAATGAAAATAAATTATTAGTTGTTGGTTTTAAATCATACTGAACCTGCTGTAAACTGTAAACAGGTGGTTCTGGGACACAAGACAATTCAAAGAAAGTTAGGTGTCTTGAATCCTCAGCAGCAATATTGCTTTTGTTTAATATATGGATGACTTTACTCAAAGACTTCTCATGTTGTCTGTTGTAACTGATTTAAGAAAATAAATTAGGGGCTATGGTTAATCAATCAACACTTTAAGTGATCATGCTAATTCTTAATTACCTTGCTGGTATGATGAGTTTTGAACTTCTCCTTCAGGGCACAACTCGATCCTTTTGCCTCGAGGGGGCACCTAGACTCTTAGAGCTCTTTGTTGTTCACACCAGGACTCCAGCTTTTACAACAGGAAGCTGAAGTTTTTGTGTTGTCATGATAATGATAGAGCTTTTCACAAGCACTACACAAATCCTGTGAGTAAAGACTACAAGCCCTAGGGTTGTCAAACTCATGAATCCCAAGGCATAAACAGTGTAACTGGTGTCTGAGAGCTTTCGGGAATTTTCCCTCTTAGTCCCTTCAGATAGATAGAGGTTGGCCACCAGACATTTTGTAAACAGAAAACAACAAAAGTAATTGCCAAAGTGTTTGGACTTGATTTGGCTCAAACCCAGCCTGTTGACCGTTCCTAATGGTTGCTATGATATTAATATTGCTCATGCACAGTTTAATCCGCAGTACTCAACTCTTATTTATTGATCCCCCCCCCCCCCACCAAACTCTTGTGTGATTCATTAGTCTGAGAAAGAAATTTGGCTAGGCAGGGCTGTGAAATATTTTATTGCTGTATTTCAATATGACAACCATTCTAACATGTCTCCCACTTTGTATTTGTCTCACAAGCTCCCAGCCCCACCACAGCGGCCGACTACTTGGCCACAAAGTGTGTGGACACAGTCAAGCACCGGAAGGAAGCAAAGTGGTTCATGCCTTGGGGGTCCGAAGAGTGTGACAAGATCCGGACCTTTGACGAGGCCAAGGCAAAGAAGATTGAGGCCAACAACATTGTGTTTGCTGTCCACATTCCTCAGTCCAACAACGTGATGAGCTCCTGGTTTCAGTTTATGCTCGTGGTCCTGCAGTTTGACATTGCCTTTAACATGCACAACCAGATAGGTGAGAACCATGGCTTTCCTATGAGTTTTATACTTGGGTGACACACAGCTTGTTTCTCCTCCAAGACATGGCTTTCTAAATACATGAGTATGTATGTGTCTCACATGTACATGCATTTGTAAGAGGCTTTTAAATAGGAATCTTAATAAGATCAACGATAAAAGTGATAATGAACAAAGAATTACTTGGTTATCTGTATTTCAGAGTTGGTTATTAGTACTTTTCCAGTTCTTGTTCTTTATGTGCTACAGTGTTTCAGTGTCAGTTTTTTTTCAGTTGTGTCAATATTTTGTTTCTTATTTCTTAGTTTCACAATCTGAAGGCAAATATGTGCAAAGGCTCAATGAGACCAAGTTAGCCTCTAAAATATTCTCATCCATTGTAGCTAATCTCTCACATTATAAATTCAAGTGTAGAATCATTCAGACTTTACGAGTAATATTTTGTGTTTTACCTTCCTATCCTGGTAGGATGGCGTCTTGTCTTATTTCAGTTTATCATCGTGAATGCTTGAGGGACTCTCAGGAATGTGTCTGTTTCAGTAGATTGGATTTCTGTTACATTGAAAGGCAGCAAACAATGATGGATGTCCTGCTGCTTGTCCTTTATAGTGGCATAGACCTTCAAGGGTTTTTGTAGGCGGCTTGTTAGACATCCCTGCGATTTGAAAAGACAGGAGGGAGGTAATCTGGACATTTTTCTTGTTGGTTGCTTCTGAGCAATGCAATCTTTTATCCAATTCCAAGACCCACAACCAAATTATTTACATACCCTGGATATGAGATCATCCTGTTTATCGGATTCCAGTTTTCCACATGCATTGTGTGTGTTTACTGCCTCCCACCTTTTATGGTTAGGATAGATTAGTTATTATAATTTACATAGTGATTGGTACAACCAGATTTCACTTGGTTTACAATGCACTAATAAAAGTAATATAGATGTAAGGATTTTTTTTTCTCCAATTTTAGTAGTAGTAGTGAATGATGATGGTGGTAATAATCTGATCTAGCTTCTTCATATTGGGCCAGGACCCTACATAAGAAACTTTAGTCTTGTGTGGATCACTGGCATCTGACAGTGTGTAGTTTCTGTTGTATTGTCCTGTCAGCCCACCAGCTGTTAACCATTTTACATCTCCACCCAGTGTTAAGCAATGTTTGAAATGTGTCACATCAATGCTTGAGAGGAATGGAAAGAGGACGGGAGATAACTGTTACCTTGTAGTAGAGAGGTTTTTATCCTGAAAGACTGGATTAGATTGGATTAGTTTAATAAGTACATTAAATTAAACATTTTTTTGGAATAGGAAGGCTATGCCTATAGAGTATACACTGACAAATGTTAAACTTGATACTTATCTACTTTGAGCTGGTTTTATTCTCTTTTGTTTGATGTAACTCAAAAATAAGACTGGTAATAAAATGTTTGAACATTTACGGTGTCATTTTATATCATACAACCTTTCTTGTCTGACTTGTCTAAACAGTCATGTTACAATGACGGCCAAGTCATCAGCATCATCTGCTTGCTCACATTCTTGGCCTCAGTGGAAATGTGTTAGGGGGCCGTTGGTTGTTTACTGCCTGGCTACCAGACAGACGGGTCAGTGAGTCAGCTTGGACCACAGTCAGGTCTTTCTGCCAGATGCTGGAAACTAATTTTGATGTTTGTGCTACAGGAGTTGACAAGTCAATGTAAAGGGAGTGTAGTACTATACATGCTGCAAGAGACCAGGACCAGGAAGTGCTGAGAACCCATTCATTTACATCTAATTTTTAACATATATCAGTTGTCCTGCATCATTGTTTCTCAATTGTCCTGATTTGATGGACTAGAAAGAAGATCAAAGTGCTGATTAAAATGCAAATACCCAAGCCTTTAGATTATTTAATATTAGGAATTTAAATAAAGAGGAACTAGACTAGTTCTGCCTTCATTCTATTGGTTAACACTGATAAATCAGGAGATAGAAGGATTTTATGTAAAGTGAGCTCCAGGAGTACATTCAAAGCTATTTTTAACGGTCATATTGAACAAGATATGAGCTAGTGAGACAATGATAACAAATGATGACTACACCTGAACAAATTTTATCCAGGTCATCCACAATTAACAAAATGGCATAAAGTCAACTGTCTGACTATAGCTCTTGCTGTGCCATGGGTAGGCAGATTCTGTTCTACAACTGTATGCCAAATTCCTCTTCCTTGACTACCCTATCTGTGTAACAATGTTAATCCCAGACAAGAGCGTCATCCTTATTATCCACTCCACCCACCTGCCCCACTCCACCCCATAACCAAGCACTGGCCAGGTTCCAGCAATAACACAGCTGTAGAGGAGGCTTAGTTTCTGTGGTGATGGCCTCTGGAGTGGATAGGAATGTTTGCATGAGGTAAGCTGACATTCAAGGGCGTCTGGCTGAACCAATGGCAGAGTGGAGGGCATTACAGAGACAGTCGGCTGCCAGTTCTCATCTGGTTCCCTCTCCCCGTGCTTCTACTTCTTTTTTCCTTTTTTCTTTCTCACAGCACAGGCCACTGGGTTTCTTTCTCTTCAATCCAGCTTGTTTCATAACTGCACAAGAGGCACTCTGGAGGGCTGGAAGAGAGAACACTTGGCTTTGTAATGTGATCTAAAGATGCAGTTTTAATAGCTTTGCTTTAGACATTTTTGTTGGATTCACTGGGCTGGGCTCTTGGAGGACAGCTCAAGATCTTGCTGAGGCTTTTGTCAAGTAATAAGTAACCTAGATATAGGCCACATGCATAAAAACATTCCTATTGATCTGACACTTTAACATTCATTTCAGGTGACAGAATCACATATTAACACCCCAAAATAAACATTTGTTTTAAAATAAACCAACAAAATCAATCCAAGTACAAGGAAAACCCAGCCTTCTAATGATATAACAGGCACCACTTAGGTGCTTGCCTTACACATAAGGCAAGTACCTGAAATTTTTATTTTTATTTAAAAATATAATAATCTTCCCAACTTTCCCAATATACCTCACTGGAGTATATCAGCATTTGGAAAAATTCGCATTTTACCTGAAAACATTTTCAGTTTGTTCTAAGAAATGTTTCAAGTCTGTCATTGCTAGTAGCATAATCTGTTTGCGGTCTTGTAGTTAAAAGGCCATGGCTGTCTGTCACCAGGACTTAATTTTATGCCATTACTGGGATAATAACAGGTATGTGCAGTGAGGAGGAACACACATCCTAATGTATGCTAATGTGAATATAGTATTAAATGTAATTTTAAATGTTTAAAAGTCAAGCTGTTCTGCGGGAGCACTTTGCATATGTGAGTAGCTTAGTGAATACATTAACAAATATTATATACAACAATATGTTTAAAAATACATTGCTTTGTTAATTCTTGATTTCAGAGGATGGAGCGCTGGTCACTATTGATGTGCGCCTGGCCTACAGAGACGATAAAGTCAGTCAATGGACAGAGATGGCTCACGCTTTTGAAAAGAGGAAACTCAGCTGCAATTTTACTACTCTTAAGGTGGGGAAATTACACTTTCTATCATTCACAAATCTATTATTGGGTTCACCACTTTTTCTTGTATAGTTTCAATATAGCAAAACATTAAATGTTATTTGTCAGTTTCCTGAGTTAACTGTAGCTTTCACAGATGATTGTGTGTGTGTGTGTGTGTGTGTGTGTGTGTGTGTGTGTGTGTGTGTGTGTGTGTGTGTGTGTGTGTGTGTGTGTAACATTTTGAAGTTGTTTCACGCTCAAATAGCATATTGCCATGGCCGTTGGTCTAAAATCTCAGAAGATTTTATTACCTCTGCACACTCAGACTTTTCTACTTCATTGCCAGTAAGGCAATGCAAAGCATGATTGCAGCTATGCAGCAAAGTGATGCGTTATTATAGGGCCTGAATTAAATCTGCACGTAGTATCTTTAATAGACATTTAAAGGTGCTCTTCACTTGAGGTTTCTCTCTGACAGACACAGACTTATTGACAGGGAAAAGTAGAAAGTTATTGTGCATACTTTGACCAGCTAACCTAGAGAAGTAAGTCACTACTGGCCACTGATATATTTGACCAAAACTAAAAAATGAAATTTATTTTGTGCCAATGTTGTATGTAATATTTAAACTGTAGTTATCTCCACAAGACAGTAAAAAAGGGTGTTGTACCTCTTTAAATTAACAGTTGTCTTCAGATTAATTTATTAATTAAGACCCTGCTGGTGTGTGCTGTCCAGACCTTTGAGAATCAGGGACGCCACTATGATTGTGACGTGATGCCCTTCATGGAGATCGGTAGTGTGGCACATAAGTACTATCTTCTCAACATTCGCCTGCCTGTCAACGAACGCCAGAAGATCAATGTGGGGATCGGAGAAATCAAGGACATTCGTCTTGTTGTAAGTTGTCAGTGTGACCTGTACATTGTAAGCATTTTAGTACACTGGTTAAGTGCATTTAACTAGATAACCCACACAGTCACACAGCTTTACTGGGAGTGTTTCTCCTCTAAGAGCATCCACCAGAATGGAGGCTTCACCAAAGTTTGGTTTGCCATGAAGACCTTCCTCACTCCCAGCATCCTCATCATCATGATCTGGTACTGGAGGCGCATCACCCTTATGAGCAGACCTCCTGTGCTGCTGGAGAAGTAAGAATTCTCTCTCTCATCAGTATTACAGTGGTATTGTGTGTTCATCTTGGAGTATCATGACTATTTCTTTAACAAATTTAAATCTTCATAAAACAACAATTACTGGCTTACTTAAGATCATATAAACACAGTTATTGATATTTGTTCAGTGGTGATAAAGGATCCCTCATCATTATTTTGAAGAAAGTCTGGACCTGCTGTCTTATATTATAAGTAATAAATATTTTTACTATAAGCATTGGCTAAGCGCATCTACTGGTAGAAGATACATATTGGCTATGGACGAATTGTACAAGTAGTTCATGTTAACTCTGTGTAGTGAAGGTCACTGAAATCAGAGGGCACTGCTCACCAAGCGTCTGAGGATGTTATTTAGGACAATCACCAGGTTTCACTCTGCAAGACTGTGATGCAGTGACAGATGGCAAAATGGTGAATGCAAAATAATCAGTGAAAAATATATAATGGGTCACCTAGTTTCTCATTTCAAAGCAAATGAAGACTTAAGAAACTTAAGAAATGAAAGTGGGTCTTTTTAAAATTATTTTTAAGGCATGCGTCATCACTTTTTATATGATTTACCATTAACCACTTTTGGAAATTCAGATCACCAAATACAGGTAGTTTGCCTGAAGCTGATAGTTTGAATGCCATGCTGTGGGAAGTCGAAGCTATGCTCTGCGCCCAGTGTTTGTCTAACCCCCTGCTGTGTTGGGAAGGCAGATCAGTAAGAGGCAACCTTATGTGCCACAGGAAGGGACTGGTGAAGCGTGAAACGTGTTACAAAATCTGCAAGCTAGCACTTAACTGACACATGCTGCACACACAAATTGAGGACACACCAGCTAGTGAGACACAGCATGCGCACAAACACACACAGCCAATGTCTTTTACAGCTCAAGGCTGTTATTCCCAAATGACCAACAAGCTCTCAGGAAGTGCAAGTCGCACCCTATTTGTGGACAGTGGATGACTTTTTCATGCTGTAAAAGCTTTACCAGAGTCTCCTCTCATGCTTGTCCACTGAGGTGTCAGAATGGTAAACCTCACACTTCCTCTAAACTAAGGAGACAGATGTGAGTGGGAAATGAGTGGAAAGTTCATAAAATTTGTTATTTCATTTAAACATCTATCATGTCCATTTTGTAACATTAGAAACTTTAATTATAAAGTAAAATGTTCTGTGTTCATTAAAAAAAGCTTAGATACAACAGACATTGTTGTCATAGTTGGAAAAGCACAATAGGGATTAATCACATTAATGCTCTGTTTAGTTAAATGTCATTCAGTTAGCATAAAAAATACCAGGGCCGAGGAACTGGTCCTTCCAAATGCGACTCAGACATAATTATTGTTAGTAGTTACACCTGTGCTTTTCTGCTTTCACATGTTAAAATATCTTACTAAACTTAATCTTTTTGATTTTCTTTGTGAATGTGTGTGGGGAAAAAATAAATATAGATACACTGATATCTTCTGCCTGTGTTGGTGGTACTCAGGGCATATTCCCTCAAATGTGGTTTCACTCTTTTCACTTCTTAGAACATCACTGAGCAGATTTCTGGGAGAATATCATGAATTGCGTTGCATTACATTACATCTGTTACTTAAGAGTATGGGTGATGTTTTCAGGTCACATTTATCAGCTTCGTTTTATTTATTTTTTTCCCTATTGCTCTCTTTAAACACACACACACACACACACACACACACACACACACACACACACACACACACACACACACACACACACACACACAGAGCATCTCTGTTTTGCCCTCTTGACTATCTACTGACTACATGCTGCAGATGCTTGGAGGACGAGCTCTACTCACTTTTTGTAGGCTGTTTGCTCTTAATTCATTCACCCTTATTTCTTTCCGAATGTCTAGACTTCAAGGTTTAGGGAGGGTAGCTGTAATAGTGAGGCTATTTGGAAAAGTAGTGAATTATGTAGAATTGAATAGGTCAGTGGGGACACACTGTGCTTGTAGCTAAATGGATAATCTAATCAATAATGCCCTGAGATCTAATGAGCCCGCTACACAACATGTAGCCTTGCTCTAAAACATTGACTGTGTTGCTCTTGTTAGTTTTTCCACTCAGGTGTAATTAAAGTTTCCCTAAATTATTTTGCCAGGCACTTTTTCCCCCTAATTGCAAATGTTTCCTACCAGCAAGACTACTAATGCCATAGATAATATATTTCTTTGTGTATTAATTTAGATTATACCAATTATCAACAAATATCTACATGCAGTAGATAGAAACACATAATTAATGGTTGACAGTTATGATGGCACAAATGCATCAAAAATAGTATGTAATAGTATATGCTTGCTCCTTCAGGGTTATCTTGGCTCTGGGTATCTCCATGACATTCATCAACATCCCAGTGGAGTGGTTTTCCATCGGCTTTAACTGGACCTGGATGCTGCTTTTTGGAGACATCAGACAGGGCATCTTCTACTCCATGCTGCTCTCCTTCTGGATCATCTTCTGTGGGGAGCACCTCATGGTATTTTACCTGGCACTTGTCAGATATTTGGCACGTTTTATGTATTTCTGACTGGTTTTCTTATAGACATTTAGTCTAAGTTATTGACGTTTTCAGATAAAAACAAGACTGTGTCCTTGCTTGAGGAATGCTTCAGTGCATGTAAATCTTATTCTTCTCTTTATTATAAAAAAGTTGAGCCTTACCATTGTTCAGTGAGACTTGACAATTTCTGTATATTTTATTTTCATCATTAAGTTTTGAAAATAATTCATAGATGGTGTGTGTTGACATACGTATATGTGTGCATGTGAGCATTTAATGTGTCCAAAACAAATATCACCACTTTGTAACCTACAATAAGTAACCGACACCTAAAATGGAAAGCTTTGCAAGGATAGCGGTGTACATACTGTCACTGACTACTTTATTAGGTACCCCTGTACAGTCTCATGCAATCAAATACAGCAGCTCTGTCATGAATTCTTTTGGTTATAAGGTTATAATTTCTTTGTTTTTGTTTTTTAAATACTGGTAAGGTCATTGAGGCGGCCACTAAACACCAGAACCACCTTAACATAGATGCATTCAACTGCATCCTCACCCAATCCATCAAATAACATCCAGTGCCTTTAGAAAGTATTTGTCACAGTCATGACAGGATTTTTATGTTTTTGTTGTTTTATAAAATTGATCTTGGGTGACTGGATGTGAAAAGATTATTTGAGGTCAGTTATTCTTGGACACTATTTGTTTGAGGCATACAACAATGTACTCTTGTTGCAATATTTCAAGTATTGCATGGTAGTGGTTAGTTATCCAGCTTATTTTGCTGTCATTTTATCCAGGGAGCAAAGTTGTTTTCATATTTGATTCTAGGGAGAGGACAAATGAACATGTGTGAGAGGCGTCTGCCAACTCTAAAAGTCTTCATTGAATATGACCTACACTCCTCAAATAACTTGCAGGTTATTCTCCTCTGATGTCAGCAATCTGAGGCAGACGTGAAGATGATCTTTCTTGCTAAACAGAAGACCATTAACTTGTCTTTCTGCCTCAGACACGAGTGTCTTTTTCTGTGCCTCCTCAGCTCTTTGGATGTCAGTGTATTGTGCACAGCAGGGTGTTTCTCTTTTGCTGACTGGCAGGCTGAACTCTACTTGCTTATGTGATGCATATAATTTTCTTCAGAGTTGTCGTCTAATCAGTGCAATAAGGTTTGCACAGTTGCAGTTATGTTACATTGCTTATACTAGTAACATGTTCTGACATTACCTCAACGTGAACTTTGGTTGCTTGTTCTCAGTGTTCCACTCAGTATACGCTGTCCTACATAAAGTCCTACATATGCCTCATACACAATTTGTGCACCTGACTTTTCATCGTCCGTCTTTGGCTGTGTAGGGTATATAGCACTTGCAATGTAGCACGTGTGAGTTGTGCATATCATTGTTTGATCACAGCCAATATGAATATCAAAATTAATTTCTCTCTTTGTCTCATACAGTGGACATGTGTGATGACCCTTTCCTAACACTTCTCCAGATTTTTTTTTTCCAAATGCTCCAGTTTTTGTATCATGGAAAAAAAAAGCTTCGGTCTTTATATCAATAATCCTAAACAGTCATTAGAAGGACAAGGACTTCAGTAAGTGACTTATTAGAGATGTTGGTAAATAGGCCACAGAATTTACCTAATCTTAAACTTTGTCATGGTTTTCATTTACAACTTTAAATCATAGTAATTAAGGGCATCATCATCTTCATTTAGCTAAGCCTTCTTTATGGAACAGAGTTCCATCCATAACAGTTGATTCATTATAATTATTACACTTGTGATTTTTCTGCAATGGAAAGTTTGTATATGTGTCTGAAAACTCTATATTCAATAACAAACAAATATTCAAGTCAGTGTTTAGCAGTGGAACTGGCATCTAAACACTGCAGTTTTGCATCTTTCTGCTATGTAAACTGTTGAGGCTCAGTCAAGTTGACCAGTAAACCTTCACTCAAGGTCTGTATTAATATCTGCACCAAGACTTTACTACTCTAGAACAACAGTATATGTTTGTATCCTGTACATCTTGCAAACTGCAGCAAGGCATCCTCCAGGAATTCTCTTTATTTGGCTTTGTGAGGGCTAACAATAGAAGCAGAGACACAGTTTAATGCTGTATGTACACCCATCTTCTGTGCTACTTGATTAATCAATCATGCTGCATATCATTATCTGTCAGATGTTCATATCTTTATTGCATTTCGTTTCACGTCCATATTCAGAGGTGATCTCAGAATATCCAATTGGTAATCTCTCAGTAATACATAAAGCTTTACCACTTCTAAATGGTTACCTGTATAGAGACAGTAGGCAAAATCTTTCTCAGAGCTTTTTTTTTTTAACCCTATGTTTTGTCCTCTTTTTCAGGACCAGGCAGAGAGGAACCGTTTGTCGGTCTACTGGAAGCAGGTCGTACCCATCGTCTTTGGCTCCTTCTGCCTCTTTATCTTTGACATGTGTGAGAGGTAAGACTCGTGAGAGATTTCCCTCATCCAGGAAAACAGTCCTGTTCCCAGAATTGGTACAGTTTATTATAATCTTAAAGTGTAAAGTTATTCTTTTGTTTCACCAGAGGTGTCCAGCTGACAAATCCCTTCTTCAGCATCTGGGCATCTGATGTAGGAACTGAGCTGGCTGTATCCTTTTTAAACTATTTGACAACAGTAACAGAAAAAGAGCGCATTGTCCTACAAGCAGCTTGTGTGGGCATATGTTAGGCTTTCATTAACCAGGCATAGTGCTAATAAAAACTAACTAGCTAATAAAAGTGTATGGCTGAGTAAATCTTACTTTTTTCAGTTCAGCAGCCAGTAAACATGTTCATTGTTGTTTATTGCTGGATCAGATTCATGTTTGTGGTGATGACTTGAATCTCTTCCTCCCATTTTTGCAGTAAACGTGTGAGAAGTTATTTTTCTTGGCTCATGAACTTAAAAGTGACGTGTGAAATAATTCAGGAATGCCATATGTGAAAGCACTGCCTAGGGTCTCAGGATGGTGGGTTGTGCGTACCTGTCTTTTGCTTGCTTGCCAAGCTGAGAGATGCAAGGCTAATCAGCCCCTTTTTGAATAAACTGCTAGACACCACTCTATTTTTCAGTCTTTGATCCTATTTCTCCTCTTTTTCTGAGACTCATCAAAAGCTCAGTCTATATTAGTGTTCTTGACTCTCAGTGGTTTGACACTTGGTACAGCGTCTATAACCAGGGTCATCAAATCTTTATAAGGCCCATGGCCGACAAGTTAATACTGTGCATTCTTTTGCAGTAAAGCCTTTTAATATTTTATAAACAAAAGACTTTACCTTACAAATAATTTAACAAGAGTTTTTAAGATATTAATTAAAGTGTAGATACAAGCAAAATTGTTTTTAAAAAATTAACCTTTTCATGTATATCTATGATTTCTCCCACTTGTAAGCCAATTCTCTGAACCTACAAATCCTACTTTTATAGTAATGAGAGGATTTGTGCTTTAATTCTTAAAGTAATTACATATAGATATTGTGTGTTGTTTTTTGGCTTTATTCCTTGACTGGTGTCACCTCAGATGGCATTCATAATTTTGGCAGGAATCTGTGCCTGTCTCTACTTCCTCTTCCTCTGCTTCATGGTTTTTCAAGTCTTTCGCAATATAAGTGGTAAGAGGACGTCCCTGCCTGCCATGTCCAAGGCCAGACGTCTGCACTATGAGGTATGTTTTTGTCTTTGATTTACAAATCATAAATCAAACTAAAATAAATTCGGGAGGATTACTGTGCTACTTGTACTGTTCATTACTTACTATCTTGCCAACTCATCCACCTTATTACTGTTTAGGGTCTTATTTTCAGGTTCAAGTTCCTGATGTTGGTCACTCTGACTTGTGCTGCCATGACAGTCATCTTCTTTATCGTCAGTCAGGTGTGTCTCATTTGATGATATGATAAAATTGTTTTGTCTTTACATTTTGTTCCTTTTGACAGTGACTTTATAAGCTCTTAACTACTATGCAAAACATGCATACAAGTCTAAAGGAAAAAGAAAAACTTGTGTTTTTGTCTGTGTTCAGGTTAATGAGGGTCACTGGCACTGGGGAGACTACACAGTGCAGGTGAACAGCGCCTTCTTCACCGGCATCTATGGCATGTGGAACTTGTACGTCTTTGCCATCATGTTCCTTTACGCACCGTCTCACAAACGCTATGGAGATGAGCAGTCAAGTGGTCAGTGCATCACTGGTAACTACATATTTCTTTTAGTTTTCTAAAGATATTTCTGCAAGCTTTTTTGACAAATTGCTCTTGGTTGATTTATAATGGGGTAAGAGTGAAACTTTACATAGTCCTCTACTATTGTAGCAGTTAAGTGTAGGATATAAGCTAGGAAAATACCAAAACAATTGTGCTGAGACCTCCAAAAAGGGGTGGTCTCAATCCAAATCGTCTAGCGAACTTGGGACATCTGGTCAAATTACTGTGCAAGGGATGTAACGCAATGAACAATCACCTGGGGGACGACCAACCCACATTAAAATACATAATTTAATTGTCTCTCCCATGTCACAAAAACATGCAGTAGTTCACAACACAGGACCTTCTTCCTATATTTACTTTTTTGTTCCCATGACAAACACATCTGACCAATAAGCAGAGAGGACATTCTTACAGAGTTTGAAGTGATGAATTTTTGGTATGTTTAATTTTTTTCTCTGTGAGAAAAGAATACGAAACCAAGGGGGAAATTCCACAAGTTTACAAACTCAAGTGATTTGGACAAAAGCAAATGTACTAAGGTGTGAAAATGCCCCCTTATATTTTCATTAATTGCAGATATCAAATTGGTTGAATTTCATTAACCTCTCAGGCTCTTAGCTCATTCTGATGGGGAGTAAGGATCTGTCCTCTGCTGTAAAGCTGCCTATTCATCCGAAGTTTACTTTAGGGGGGGTGGGGGGTGGGGTGGTCATTGAGAAGGACTGAGATTCCCAGGGGAAAAGAAGGGTCTTTTTGGCCCGAGAGGGTGATTCTAATAGCCACCAGGCTTCCTTCCAGGCGGGAAGGAAGGGAACAGGGTTGGTTTGAGAATAAGGAATTAATGAAAACCATCCATCCATCTCCTAATGTCAGTGAGACACAGAAAGAAAAAGAAGGTTTGAAATTCTGTACCCTGAGCCAGGGGAGAGGTGCCTCTTTCCAAGGTTCAGTCTCTGTGTTGATTTACTTTATCAACTCCTGAGTTTTACTCTTGGAAGATGAAATTATTTAAGCATTGGACCAGTATTAGATGGAAATCGTTTAATCTCACTGTTCATAAAAATAACATTGGATTGATCATAAATAGTGTAGACATTGTTAATGTTGTGAATAACTATTGTAGCTGGAAACATGTTTAATTTTTTTCTGCATAAGTCTACAGAGGCCCATTATCAGCAAATAGTAGTCCTGTGTTCCAATGGCACGCTGTTTACTAACACAAACTCAATTTAATATCAATTTAAAAGGCTAATCGATTATTAGGAAACCCTTTTGAATACTTATGTTTTGTATTCATGTTGGTGGTGTTGCGTCATGTTTCTACGTGCAGGAGATGCTGGAGCAAACAGTGGAGAGGACACCCAACTGACCACTACTATCACGCATGTTGACGGTCCTACTGAGCTCTACAGGATGACTGGCAAAGAAGCCCAGGAGTAGATTTCACAGTTATTGATCTACTGCGCCACTGATTCCCCGCCCTTATATATGTAATGAAAGGGACATTTGTCTTTACATTCCCTGGTCCTGAAACAACATGACATTGACAGTCCACCTTGCATGTACTTGGCAATCCCACAGTTGTTGCCCTTTTCTCAGCACCAAACCTCCAGCTGTGTGACTTGTTATGCCACCCAGTTCCCAATATACCTGTTGTATGTCCAAAAGCAGAATATTATCAACACTATTCATTTTCATATTATCATTCCTTCTTATTTCAAGGTGGAATTGTTCTTACATTTCAAACTTTATGTAAACTGTGTTGATGAAGCGTCAGGTATTGAAAAGCTGCTTTATAAAGTTATGTTGTGTTTAGCAGCCATCACACTGTTTTCAAGTCCAGTGTGATTGAACTGAATTGTTTGTAAAGACCTGATTATCTGACAAATATGGACAGCATTCTGTGGAGACAGTTAATCTACTCATCCATGTTATGCTTTATTACCTGCTGTAGTATTAGGCCTTAGGTCTGGTCACGTATACATATTCTTGCATAGAAAGTAGATTGTGTGGCGTATTGCTGTCTTTCATGTCTTTTTTTTATATCACTGGGGGAAACACATTACAGTTAAATAGTATGCATACTGTACATTCATCGTGTTACAATGTAGATATCTATTTTTTATAAAGGGTTTATTTTCAACTTCACAGATATGCATGCTCTATCAATGTTTTTGAAGTTGTCTGTAGCCAATTACACATGGTTTTTTCTTTTTTTTTCTAATTTAAATAAAACATTTTACTTAATACCCTTAAAGATTGACCCATGATTTATATATTTAAATATGCTATTGCTCACCACATGAGGGGGAATGTCCTTGATGTTGGCTGCATGTTTTCTAGGGAGAGTGTGGCTCTGCAAGGTTCATAGCAGAACAAAAAGTTGACTTTCAATTTTCTCATATCGGTCTAGTTACCAGTGAGAGTTGTGAGAGGAATTTTTTTCTAGCCTTTCAACACATTCTGATTGGCTTGCATTTTAGGGATAAACTTTTCTTTGCTTTTGTTAGAGCTTCATCAGATATGTACTACACTTGTACATGGTGTTCATGCATCCTATTGCCATTTTTATACTGCTTGTCGGTGTGTCCGACAACTGATGCATCATGGGAGTACTGGCCTCGGGCACAGCCAGATAGGTGGCCTGCTAGTCCTCTTATATAGGACTCCCCAGATAAATAAAAAAATAAAAATGTTCACTGGTGAGGCTGTTACGCTTTTAATAGTAATTTTCAGTCAGCCATTTTTTATCTCGACATTTTGTTTCTATTTTTTAGTCATATCTTTTTGAGGTCATTTTGTGTCTTTTTGGTTGACTCTTTTGTGTTGTTCTAAATCTCTCTGCATCTCTTAACTGTAGTTTTCAAACATTTTTTAACACTATATTATACCAATATTAAGACATAGAGAGGCTCTAGCCTAAGGGTCCTGTGTGCCCATTAAGCCTGTTCAGTAATCATCCCTGGTTACCAGTTACTCTGCAGACTAAGGTTTAATTTTAAATATGAAATCATATGATATTATACACTTTTTTCTTTTCTTCTTTCAGTGTGACAGCAAGAGTTTTACTAAATTATTTATTATTAATTATATTATACAGTAGTTTTCTGTATTTGTAGAGGAGCATATGTCCCCTATTATGTTACAGGTTCGTGTAAATTCACAACACTAGCTAGTACAAGTCTTCATAATCTAATACGTTTTCGTTTGGATCATTTGTCGTGCCAAATGTACTTGTTTTATTTGCACAAATGTGCGTTTTGTGTGTGTGTTATTGTGAAAATGTGAACAGGAAGTTGTCTTTTCTGTCGCGGCGAGCTTGACGCGCTGAACATCCGGTGGTGTCTCGGTTGGTCCGCCTTCCTCCTCCCGACAAAACTCTGCTGTTGTCGTCGAGAAGCGTCCAAGTGGAGGAGGAAAAGGAAAGAAAGAGTGGGGAGACTGGTCACACTGGGAAGTCAGAAAAAGTCAACGACACTTATTATAATACCAACCGTGAGCGGAAAGGGAAAGCGGCAGGAATCGTCAGCTTTGAGGTCGACTGAGCTGGTTTTCCACAGTCTATGGTGTAAACACGTTAGTGACTTTGCTCCGTGAGCGACACAGCACAGGGAAAGGTCTCCTCCCAGTCTATTGACGGATACAGTTTGGCTTCAGTGAAAGGAGACACAGCCAGACCAGGTAAGCCTGCCATGTGTCCATTAAGTGTGACATGAGCCAGCCGCGCTTTTACCTGAGGCAACAGTTGGTCTGAAACATATTTGCTGTCACTGCTGCCAGCTTTCACAGTCTTCATCCGTTTATGCAACACTCCTGTGGCACCACAGCTAATTTAGACCCATCCGTGTTTCATTTTACAACACTCCAGTGACCACACATGAATATGAGGTGGATTGCTTCATGAATGTGATATTCAACAGGTGATATCTTGAGCTGAAGCTCTACTCGGCTCACTGCTGTCAGGGCCCTCTGCCCCGATTATTCCCCACAGGCCCCACCTACTGTGTCTGCCACATACTGACTTATTTTGGAAAGCAAATAGATCATTCCAGAACAAAATTACACTTTTATAGATATGTAAAGGAGCCACTTCCTTCACATTAGTGGATTGTGCAATAGGTATAGGCTTGCAACACTGCTAGTGTAGTCCCAGCATGAAGCATTATGACAAACCTGGTGTGATGGCTGAAGTGGGGAGGCCCCACACAGGGAAGTGGCTGAGGTGTTTACATGGAGCATCAACAGCTCTGTTGATGTCCCCTGGCCATTAGGGAGGACAGAATACAGACCGGCCATTGATAAGGCCAACTCATTAGTACCCCATTCACCACCATCAAAGGGTCCTCTCAAAGCTCATCATCATGAGTGGGTCGCACCGTGCACACTGGACGCCCAGGACCACACACTTCCTGCCTGTGTGGCTGGTGACAGAGCTTTGGTTTGGTGAGACGTGGGCTAACGTTTATTTTGAAGGAGTGTTCAGCTTTATGACAGATGCAAAACAAGAGGAAGTTTGTCAGAGTTTAGAAGAGAGTAACGTGAAGACAGGAACATGTGCAACAAAGTCCTTGTCAGTGTACATATGATGTACACAACCGCTTCGTGTCACCTACATACACGGGTATCACTGGGCATCATTGTTTACCAGCAATGGAGATGGCAATGTCCATGAACCGCTGTCTTGTCTAATACTTTCAGGTCTGCTCATGCTGCCTTAGATGCTTCCTTAGAAGAAACACTAGCAGCTTTTATTGGTAAAATATCTGCATTTACCATCATTGTTAATTTCCTTCCCTCGTTTAAATAGACAGATTAGTACAGTTTCTAAGATGAGGCTTACTGAGATATTGAGGTTAAACTCACTCTACCGGCTTTGTGGCATGATCTCTGTCTGGAGTTGCTGGGATTGCTGGCAGGATGTAACATGATGTGGGATGCATGTAAATTGAACAGTAACAGGAGGAGAGAGCTAGGTGGTCGAAAGGGGACTAATATCGTGCTCACTGCAAGGATTAGATGAAAAGGATAGGGTTAGGGAATTCCATGCATTCTATGACTTTGACTTGTGGAAAAGTGGATGAACTGTTGGGATCACGTGCTACACTCAGCTGTCACCAGTGCAGTTTAAAACCTTATCTGCCAACTGGCTGTTCTAGTAGCGGGCTAGATCTCGTCAGACACAGAATGCGGCCCAACTCGATCGACAGCCCTGCTGGTGATTTTCTGACAAAGAGCCAGTTTTGATGCAGGAGGACCACGCAGTGGTGGTGTCCAGCGTCTCAGCCTGTCTCTGTGAGCCAGCGTCTGCTTCCTTGTAGTGCTTCCTGTGGATTCCCCACAGGTCTGTCAGTGTAAAGAGTTTGTTGATGTAGGGGTTAGTGTGTGTATGTGCCTGTGAATGTCTTCTTCTTCTACTTCCTTGCTGGGCTGATTGAAGACATGTTTTCTCAAGTTGTTCCACACGCGCGTTTGGTTTTATCTCTTGTGGGGACTTTACATTGCTTTACACTAATTTCCTGGAAACTTCCCCTAATCCTTAGCCCCCTAGCCACTTTCCTAACTCTAACCCAAATAAGTGAGCGAGTGAGTTTTGTCCTCACAGGTTAGTGTGTAAACAGACTTTGGGCCCCACAATGTGAATAATACACACAGATCTTAAGTATATGTTTCTAAAAATATCTGTGTCATCAAAGAGTACATTTATACTATTGATTCATTCATTCAGTCAGTCATATTTCTGTCATGTCTGTTAGTTCACATTGTTTTACATATAAACATATAGTCATTTAATCATATTAGTTGATTAACATTTTAATAAATCACTGTAGTCATTTGTAAAATAAAATTCTTGGCTGAATTATCTCTGAGACATTATAACATTCAAGTTTCACTATTTTCTGACATTTTCTAGATAAATAATCGAAATGATCCTTCAGCTAGTTTTCAGTGCTTCAATAAGAAATGTAAATATCGAAGCACCCTGGTAGTTGAGTGGTGACAGTGCACGTAGCAGCAGTGCCCCAGGTTTGGGTCTGGCTGAGGACCTTTGCTGCATCTCATACGCTTCCTTTTCTCCCATGTTGCCTATCTGCCCCTTTACTATAATGTATTAAATAAAGTTTAAAAATGCCCGCACCATAAAATACTGAAAAAGAATTAAGAAAAAAATATAGATTGAAAATAATACATGTACCTCAAAATTGTACTTAAGTACCTGAGAAAACCACCTGCGGTGATATTTAATGAAAAAAATCGCTAGCTGCAGCTCAGCTAAACATGTTGTTCTACCATGTTTTTCGGAGACTCCAAAGTTCTCAAGTGTTAAATATTAATCTAAACATAAGCAGACCTATGAGAACTTTCATAAATACCCAAGTAAAAGCATATAGACGTGTCAAAACTTTATTTCTGTGTAAGAACGGTATGATCTAAGTAAACTAGATTACAACTCTGATGAGACAGTTGATGTCAGCACTCAGCAATATAACATTATGTGCTGCAAGATAATATTTGTTTCCTAACTTAGGGGTTTTGTCAGTGTGTTACTTTGTGTGCTTTAGGCAACGATTTTTACATCAATAAGATGAAGTAACTTGATTTGTCAGGAATACGATTTGGCAAAGACAGACGCTGCTGACTCGATATTTTACCCATAAATATTTTCACAGTTGATTTTCTAGAAAGTGTAAAGATAGTTTTAATCATATGACCAACGTCTACATAACATTTGCCAGTGTTACAGAATATAGATGAATCTCAATCGGTATCAAAATAGGACTACCAATGAGTTATATGATAATATTTAATACCCAGCCCAAGTTATACACCTAAACAAAGTGTGATTGTTTGTCTTAATAAATAAATGATACAGTTTCTTTCTAAATATTGCACACAACTACACATGCATAAACAAAAACTGCACAACTTCGATTTTACCTTTCACTTCACAAACTCTTCATGGTTTTTGTATATAAAGGCGTGTCTTGTAGCCCCTAAAGGCTTGCATACAGTGTTTGTGGCATGTGTGCTCTGCACTGTGTGTGTGTTACAGTCACAAGTCATAGCCTACGGTGGCTGGTTTGCTTGAATTCCACCCAACCCATGAGCAGATGTAGTGAGAGGAGTGGTGGTGGTGACATTGCGGTTATACAGTCACACCCATCTGTTGGTTTGGCAGCAGAATTACTTGCTTTCATGAAATACCAAGCATTACTGGATCCTGTAATATTGGCTCAGAATAGACCAAATCAGAAAGAGTAACATAAACACTTTCCAACATATTGTTTTATTTTTGGTCTGCTCTCATTTGCGTCTTAGCTACACAGCTACAGTGTTACAGCACGAAGGTGAGAAGAGATAGTAGATCACTGGTAGCATCAGGAAGGAAAGTGGGTTAGGTCTCTCGTAATAATTAGGTTAACATCAACATCAGATGTACACAGTCTCCAAGCCAAACAGGAACTGTTGTCATGGTTACCATCTCACATAGGTAAGAAAGGAGTGTAACAGATAATTTCCCCTGCTATGATGAGATTTAGTGATTTTTTTTTTCTTACTCATCATGACTCTGAGTTTGTCTCTGCTGCTTTTATCCTCTCCACTTTTTATTATGACAGACAGGCCACGGCCACACAGAACAGTAGAACTGGAGTCTCCACCCAAACTCCACATGTGATGCACACTGTGCAATTCTGCATCACCACAGTTTTCTCCTCACAGCTATATACAGTATGTCACAAAAGTGACTCATATTTATGCAAATATTTTCGACCAAAGAAGTTGAGAGCACGTGCTCAGCGTCATATCCAGAGGTTGTCTCTTGAAAATAGATGTATGAGTGCTGCCAGCATTGCTGCAGAAGT
>JAUBNQ010000009.1:7029445-7040132 GCA_032353495.1 Ctenopoma kingsleyae
TGTGTGTGTGTGTGTGTGTGTGTGTGTGTGTGTGTACGGCAACACAAGGGAGAACAGCCAATATACTGGTTTGTGGCAGGGGTCCAGGTCTTTGAACTCTTTTGTTCAAAGCTGTAGACATCTGTCTAGACTCCAAATATCGCCTTTCCACAATTCACTGTACTTCATTTCTCAGCTAAAAAAGTCAGACAGACGCCAGGGAGGAGATATTTCAGAGAGTCGTTAACATGATCACCAGTGTTACAGGAAATAAGATGTCAACTTTGATTTGGATTTTAGCAGATAAAGAAGTAAAGTTATATTATTCATTATCATTTACTGGATATCAGCAATATGTGCATATTGACTAACCTCGTAACACTCATAAACCTGGTTATAATCCTGAAGATTGCAAGATTTTTAAAGCTGCAGCAAACACCCCTTGAGTGAGTCATTTCCCGAGTACCTCACTCAGGTGTAATTAGTCCATTACAGGAATGGTGGACTCCACCACTAACAATGAATGGTGCAACAATGAGTGTTAATTTGTGAATGTAAATTCATTGAATAGCTATAGCAGAATAAATTGTTGATCAGAAAATGGTCAGCCTAGTCTGCATACATTCTACTTAAAACCTCTCCAGGTTAGTGAAGTTGACGACTCCAGCTGTCTCCAGCTACAGAAAAATAATCTACAATGTCTGATATCTTGTTTTCCCTAAATTTGGAGTATGGATGCTAACTTACTGTATTTTTATAGTCCTACAAACCACAGAAGGGTGTGGAAAAATGACTGATGTGTTATTTTGGGGTGAGCTAAATGGAAGGCTTTAGATGTGGACAAACTGTAATCCTTGTCTACCTCATCTCACCTTGTGTCAGTCAAGTCTAAAGTGCAGTCGGCCCTACAGCAGGTTACTTCCAGCGAGGCTACTTGATTACAAAAGCTTCTGCAGTGTGAAAACCTCTGACACTCAGTGAAGGGACCACACATACTGTACAGTTGTCAGGACTGCGTCTTCTTTTAGCCTTTAATAGATGTTGTGTGTGTTCGTCAGCGGCAAATTTAAGAGTTTTCTTTGGGTTTGAGTTGCAGTATAGTAGCAGTGAAAGACACACTCGCACACACAGTTTTTCATCTCGGAGTGTTGGTGTTAATGGCACTGACTCATAATGGTTCCCTGTTCTCTGCACTTTGAACACTGTACTAATGAATCACATGTGTGCGGGTGTATTTGTGTGTGTAAGGTACGGCAGTGCTGTGCTGCTCTGTGCAGTAGGTGGTCTTGTCTGCTGTGTGTGTATGTGTGTATTGTAATAGGGTGGGCTGTAAGGGGGTGGTCTTTTTTTCTGATCTTTGGAGGTAACTTTTTTTGCAGTGCTCCTATATGCACTCTGTGATGCTCAGTGCCACACACACATCGATGCCCTCCCATAGTGTTTCAGTAGGCCGGTGGTGCTGGTGGAAGCTGGCATCACATCACAGAGGGTGCACAGTTTGACTGAGGTGACTAATTCGGGACAGTTTGCCTGCAAAAAACCCTTCTGAGTGCCAGCGGGAGAGTTAAGACCTGCCTCCGTCTCCCACTGCACAGGCTGTGTGAACTGATACTTTGGTGCTGCAGAATAGTAAACTATCAATTCTGTCTACATCTTGTTCTGGTGTCTTTATTTCGCCTGCATGTCATGCTCAGTCACATGAAAGATGAAGACATCCAAAGGTGTTGGGAGTATGGCTGTGTGATATGACCAAAATCTCATATCCCAATAACAATACATACTACAATATAGCACGTTTTCTATAAATTCAATCAATAAATGATTTATATGATCACATAAAAAAGCCTATGTTTTTGTGCAGACTCTTTCGTGGGTGGTGAGAGGTTAGAGCTTTTTAGATTCTGTTGTGGGGACTGGTCTGTGGCATAATTTGCAAAGTATGGTTTTCTGGTCTTTGTCAGACTTTTCATACCCAGACCAGGTCCATGCAACACAAGCAGCCTCTCTTTTAGGTACAAGCTTGTAGTTTTGTCTTGACTGGACAGAACCCTTGTCCTGTTTGGAATTATCCCGTTCTGTGTCACGTTCACTGTCCTCCATGTAGGACTGGGCAATTAAATGATAATTTTCGTGAAATTACTTTTCCCAGATAGTGCTATAAAACATGGCTGGTACTACATCGTGGTTTACAGACAACATAAAAACCTAATGAACCAATCAAGTGGCTGTACTACGTCAGGTTCAGCACAAAGCATTGGTGGATCAGCAGCACACGTGATAATGTTTGGGTTACTGCAGCCGTGCACAACAGGACGTCAGGAGTGGGAGGAAGATTTTCTGTTTTATCTCGCAATAAAGAGAAATAATATTGTGATAAAATGCCCATCGCCTAGCCCTACCTCCATGTCTGTTTGAGAGGCCTTCACTCTCCAAACCTGCCTGACCCTATGTGGGAAAAGTTATCATCCCCTAAACCTAATAACTGGTTGTAATTACCAGACCAGGCAGGTTTGAACAGCTTTTTTCCCTTAATAAATGAAATCAGCATTTATAACTGCATTTTGTATTTACTCTGGATATCTTTGGGTAAGATTCAAATTTGTTTGATTATCTGAATCATTTAGGGGTGACAAATATGCAAAAAAAAAATGAAGACAATCAGGAAGTGACCAAATATTTTTTTCACAGCACTGTAGCCCTACGTCAGAGGGCTGCACAGCACGACGGCCCTCAAAACATTCTTTAAATACTCTACAGTAAAAGGAAAAAAATCTTGTTAATTAAACCTTCTTGTTTTAACAAATAACAGCATCTTATTACGTATCACTTATCACTGTCTCCCCTGAGTTATTCTCAACCGATGACAGTGCTATTGCTCCGTTCTTGTTTTATTTGCAGCTCTGTTGTAGTATTTTGAATCCTTTTTGTTGCAAAACATGAATAACTGTTTACACTGTTATAAAATACCGGTGTTTAAATCATTCAGTGTTCAAGTCATCTTGACTCTCCGCGTGTTGGTGGAGAGAGTCGTCCAAGTGTAACATTCACTACAGCCCTGTCGTGTGAAGCCTGTTTGCATTTCTCATGTTATCTCCTCATTCATTGTTGTACTTGATCAGCAGCTTCTGTACTGTGTTTGCATATTGCACAATTTATAAACTATGCAATCTGGTTTGCTTTGTAGTGCCAGGAGGTCGAAGTTTTTACCTGGCAGCGGTAAATTACCTCCTCTAGGTAAAACAGGTGTATAGTACAAAGCACTTGGTGAGTAAGCTGTGTACTAGTTGAATGATTGCCACAAAAGATTTGTTATACTGATCCCAGTCAGCAGTGGAAGTCACTGAGTTCATTACTTGTCACTGAAATCTAAATCTAGCTTTTGTGTCTTTGTGTTGTACTGGTATTAAGTCCATTTTTATGGTTGAAAAAATATCAATATGATGTCTAAAGTAATTCCCTAAACCACTCTTGCAGCATAATGAAAATGTTGTCACAGTTGAAACAAACGTATGGTGCTGAACCTACTGTACATTGTTGTAAAGACTTCAAACTAGACATGAATGCAGTCACTCATCACGTATGGATGAAAGGATTTTTTTATACTTTTCACCTGTAGTGCTTGCCTTTGTGACAAAGCTGTGAATGATTCCTTAGGATGAATGTTCACATTTCACTGTAGTGCATGACCCTTTCATGTCTCACTTTCATGCTGTCGGTAACATTTTAGCTCTCTGAGTCATCTCTCCCTCTGTTTTCTTTGGAGTGATTACTTATCTTTATTTGAAAATATAACTTTGTAATCAGGCTCTTCCTAGCAGACGTCCACAAACCGAAATTTTCCTTCCCTTCCCTTCCCATTTCCATTTTTGTCTTTATTTGACCCCCCCCCCCCCATGCTCTTTGTTACTGAAACAAATTAAGAGCCATGTGATCCGGTTTCAGGATCAGAGACTGTCTGGAGGGTGCACATCCTGCAGTGCAAACAGGCTACAGACTGAGTAGAACAAAACAGACATTCATTAAAAAACTGGCTAATGTGCATGATGATCACATATGGTATGTAGTAGAAATTTCATTTTCATTTATAAAATAACCCCCAAAATTTGGAGAAGCACAATTATTCAGAATTTCACAATGCATTTCTGAGAAGCTGTACTTGAAGCTTCCTGTGCCCTACTGAGAAAAATTTGGTAAAAGTGAGGTGTGTCACAAGAAGGCGTGTGTATATTGCAAAAGTGCTACAGGAAATATGTGTTTGAATGAGGAAAACAGCAAACAGCAGTGTTCATGGAGCCAGAGCTCCCACATGCACTGTAAGGATATGTCTGGGCCTGTCCCCATCCAGTCTGTAAATGATTAGCAGAATCACAACTCCCAACGTCCAACTCACCGGCACTTTACTCCCAGGATTCTACTATCAAACACTTCTCATCACTGAAATCATTACATCTCTGTAGCTATTTGTTTGAATATAAATATCCTGCAGTACCAAGTTTTCACTCGTCATCATAGTTTTGTGGCTTTCAGATTGTGTGTGCACAGCCTGTGCTATATTGCCATGTCTGGCAGCAGGGATACTGAACTGCCTCACAGTAATGGGCTCCGTGCAATGCCATTTTTAAACCAAAGGAAGAACTTTGAAACTTGTAATGCACTGCAACTTTTTTCTACATGTTTGCACTCATAAAAGCAAACAAACACAAAACACATATATTTAGCATATTGACGGGTGTGCCTCGGCATTGTGTGTACTTCGTGCAGAGTCAGGTTAAAAAAAAAAACGAACTGTAAGGATGTCACTTGTGGGAACAGCCCTTTAGAAGAAGAGGAATTATGGAAGGGGAGTTGTTGACATTATTAAACTAACATTTGTAATGGGTACAGTACATTCATCGGCAGTGCATGTAATTAAACTATTTACTGGGTTAATGTTAATATAATCCACTCTTTCCTGTACAGTCTGTGTTACCGGCCCATGCTTCTGTATACTCTACTTGTTTGCTCTGTCTCATTTCAAACACAAGATGGTTTTTCCATGTAGCTGCTCTGTGGTCTGCCAAGCGACTGGCATCATCACAACCAAGTTATTCCTTTAACCTGAAACAAATGTGGACTAAATGTTTTTAGAGACAGCACTGAAGTGCATTCCCAGTTGGACAAGCTACAGTATTGATCGTCTCTGACTGGACCTGAAAATATAACAGGAATTTTAAAGAAAGCAAAGTTTGGTTTCAGTTCATTTGTAATTATATTAGTTTACACCATCAAGTGTTCATTCTCTTCCCTCTTCTCTGCAGTGTTGTATTGCCCAGGATGTCTTCGAAGGCTCACAGTTCCAATAACATTGTTCATACCCGGCGGATTGTGCAGCAGCTGAGAACAGAGGCGGGAATCGAGAGGATAAAGGTACAATACAACATTAAACAGTACAGCCATTTTACATCAATCTTCAATGTCTGTACTTATGGCACAAAGTCCACCTCCTTTTCCCAAATGTATTTCCTAATCAGCAAAGCTTCATCCCTGCATCAGCTTTTCTTGTTTCCATTTAAACCAATTTCTTTTTATTATTTTATCCCTATTTGTGGGCTGTGGTCATAGAAATACATAGCATCACATTGTTTAAAATGTAATGTTAAATGCCACTTAGAAAAAGAATCAGATGTAGCAGATGTATGGAAAAATCTGTGCACCCGACGGACTGCATCTGATCTTTGCATGTGACGTGCTCACTTTGTGATGATTCATACTTGTGTTGTTTTTTTTACTTTCAGTGTGATTACCAGTTAATATGGACCCATGATTTATCAATGAACTGTTTGTGTACGCATGTGGAAGAAACTGAATGCACTAAATCCCTTTGTCTTCCATTGTTTCTGTAGGTGTCCAAGGCTTGTGCAGACCTTATGAACTACTGCAATGAAAACGCCAAACATGACCCTCTCCTTATGGGCATCCCTGCTTCAGACAATCCATTCAAGGACAAAAAACCTTGCACTATATTGTAGTGGATACCATTTAGTCTTTATGTTTTGTTTTGTTTTTTTGCTTATTAATGTTGTTGTATTCTTGGAAGGAGTAAGCGGTGGACTGTGATCATATCATGTGTTCAGATTTGTTAACAATTCAGCCATGAATTTCTCATTACACATTAACTCTGAATCTACTGACCATGGCAGTGCCACTGTTCAGTTTGAACTGGCTTTGGCTGCTTAAACTGTGGTTATATCAGCTGTAAAATGTTGCTTAGAAAAATCATCAGCAGATTATTTCTAATTATTAGAACAATCAGTTGCAGATTAGGTCCTTCCTCTCCGTATACAGTTTTATCTCCATTTGGCAGTAACTGTTCTAACTGGTTTGCCTTAAGTGGACTCATACAGCCACGGTTTTTCTCCTGGCCTTTAAAAATATCTGAGTTTAAGATGGGTAATAATGGCTTCACACAGACCTCCCACCAGTATTTAACAGTTTTTGTGCGGCATAGATAACTGAATTCAGTGTTTTACACTTCTACCCAAACAATACTGCAGTGTATCTGTATTTGGGCAGTAACATCTGGTGTTAAAGTTAAGTATCTCAAAGTATTTTGCCACCCATCACAGCTGCAGTGACTGGTCCACGACAATCCACATGTATTAAATCCATCATTTTCCTGTCTGGTATTTGCAGGGTGACTACCACGCTACAGTGTTGTCTATAGCTGATTTAATGAAGCGTAGTGTTAACGTCTTTAATCCAATATCAGTCTGCTGTGATGCTCTTGGTAAATATGACATGCAGAATGAGTGAAGCTAAAACAAAAATGTGTTATCACATTAATGCAATCCAGAATAATTTTTATGCCAAGTGTCAGATGACAGTTTGTAATAAAGGACCTTGGGACCAAGCCAAACCAATAATACTGCATTTCAAAACATTTGACTGTGCGTGTGAGTGAGACCGTTTTTAGCCTCTTATATGTTTCTGTGGTACTTTAGATTTAAGAAGCTGATGACAGAAAGGATCCCAGCAAGTGTTAATTAACACTGTGAGTCACACCGACTTGCTCATCACAAGTGTCTTAGTCGAGTGAATGTAAAGTAATGTAGGTACAGGTGTAAATGTTAGTGTGCATTGATGATAGAACCACTCTCCCAAGACTGCTCTCAGATCTTTCTTTTTCAGTTTAAACTGTAACATTTGTGTGAGAGGGTCTTGAATCTTTAATAAAACATGCCTGGCGTGTTGTGATTTGTGGGAAAATGTGCACTAAAAATAGTATGAATTGAAATTTTCTTACACTCTAAAGCCTTACGCATGTTCGCCTTGTGTAATGAAGAATACTCTTACCGGGAGTACTTTCTTTAAAAAAACATGTTATCTGATGAAAGTGACTTGTGCCATCTGTTTTTTTTCGACATGTCAATAGCAAAACATGATAATTTGTGTTTCACTCGCTGTACCTGGTGCTCCGCTTTTCAGCAGTTTTGGTATTGTTGCCTTCTCCAAACGGTACTTTCAGGTCTTCAAATCAGAAAGATCGTGTGTTGTTATTATTCAGTGGTAATTTTTGTGATTGTCTCTAACAGTCCCTTCTTACTTGCAATAAATCATTCCTGTATGCCTCTTAAGGAAAGGTTCAGATTACCACTGCCATGCCATAATTTCTGTCCATTCAGCAACTCTGTAACAGCCTTATTGTATCATTCATAGATTAACTGTCAAAATTTTCCATTTTGATAAATGTCTTTATTAATATACCAACCTTTGTATGAAGATTTAACTGAGATTAATAAAATGAAGCATTCCTACAGTACAAAACTGTACTAATATCTGAATAAAGATGTGTAGTGCTGCACAGTCTGACGAACTTGTCATGGTAACTGCTCTCTTGACATCATCTTCCTCTCATCCTGAAATTTATACAATACACAAACATGATTGTTTAGATGGAGCCTGGTCTGAGAGATCTGCCCACAGTGTATCTGAGGCAATTTCCTCTAATTAGGTGTATATTTATATCTCACTTGGGGAAAAGAGGTCTTTACCAAGGCTGTTAGACACCAAAGAACATAAGAGAGCTAAATATAGGAAGTACCAAACCCTAATTTCTGCTCTTGGAGGGAAACTGTAACTATTTTGGGAACATGTTTCCGTAGCCTGAGAGTCTGTTTTCATTCTCGGTTGGTGGCCACTTGGGTCTTTCTGACCTTGTTTCTGGCCAGCTGGTGCGGCACACAATGGGAAGAACACACAATATCACCGATTGTAGCAACTGCAAAAAATACTGAATCAGACAATTTTCACATTTAAATCTGTCTAATGATGACATAAATTGTCATCTATTATTTTTGTGATGTCACTGCAGGAAAGAACAGGTGCATTTGTATTGTGTAGACTGAAGAATACCTTCATTCATAGTCAAACATAGCACACAGGTTGAATTAAAGCAGCATGTATGCTTTTCAGTTTACATTTGAATCTAAACCAGCTCTCATGAAGTATTATATTATTATTGTTTCTGATATGCACAAATATGGTACAGACTGCCTGGATATTCTTTATCAGCATGAATGCCTCTGAAGGCCACCAGAGCACAGCCTCTGCAGTAATCCCAGTTTGTCATTGTGCAGCAATGTGAGAATCAGAGGGGGCATACGGCCAGGGGCTGGCAGGCTGGCTCACTGACCATGTGCCTGGCAGTTACAGTGTCAGTGTGTAGGAATGTGCTGATGTGGGTGAGAGGAAGGGAGACAGGGAGAACCGGAGGGTGTTGGCTGATGGAGTGGGCTGCAGTGACACCCCTGTTCTTCTGGTAGGCCCAGCTGCTTATAGAAAACACAAAAGAAACTATAGCCTGTCTAAATTTTTGTAATATCTTATTTGTTCACCTTTAGCCAGTGGCGGAAAGAAACTATGTACATTCATCCAGGTCCTTTACTTAGAAACAGCTTTGAAATACTTGTACTTGACTTTACTATTTCCAATTTGTGCTTATTTATAATTTTACATTTACATTTAGTCATTTAGTACTTTTACTGTGCTACCTTTCAGAGGCAAATAATGAACACATGAACTCTGTAAAAAGCCTGATGTAATATGATATGAGGCTCTGCATACCCACTTAGGCATTACTCATTCTACTTGATTATGCTGGATTTAGATGAGGTCATGTATAATAAAAAAAAATTAAAAACATGTCCTGCAATAAAACTTAAAACACATTTTATGCTTTACTTTAGTGTTAAACAAAACATATAATTTTATCCTTAGGTGATTCATGGTCCATGCTGTGAAAAGAACTGATCTGCATAATGAGTATTTTTATATATACTTGCTTATACATGCATGCTAGGGTCTGGTACTTCCTCTGTCACTGCCAATAATTAAACTTTTGCAGCTTAAGGAAAATTCCACCCTAAAATTGAATATTGATTACATATCTACAGCAAATTACATACATAATTTGCACAGTAAATTAGTTAGTAAACAGTAGAAATATTTTCTAAATGTATTTTATTGTGTAGATATAATTATTACACAATTAATTACACACTTGTGAACAATACTAATAATTTAATTAGTTGAGATTCCCTGTCATTCAGTCTTATTGAACAGCTCTCTCAACAGTGCAGCGATATTTGCTTGTAAAAGACTCACCCTTCTAACCAATCAGAGAATTCAAATAATTTCTGCTTGATCAGTAGGTTTTGCAGCATTCTTATTTATTATACATTTCTAATTCTGACTGATATCTGAAGATTTGAATTATGCTGATGTTACCAGTCACGCTCCAAAGCGTGATAATGAAATCAGTGTATTACTTACGGTTTTGGTTTTGCAGTTTTGTCAAGCTGTTGTCTCCTTATTAAATCAAACCCAGTAGAATATCACTGCAACTTGTATTATATAGTTTGTTAGATTTTATTTTGCAACAGTATTATCTTAACCTGATGTTTACTTTCTCCTTCCTGCCATGGACACTGCACAGATTTCTTTATGCTCTTAATCTCACACACCAAGATTGAGTATAAAGCAGCTCTGTATACATGATGCTGTATGACTGAGTCATGTTAAGCAATGCGTTCCTAGTTTGCACCATATATGACAATGAATGTACACAGTGATTTATCAGAACATCAAACTCTATTTTTGAAACACAGAGGAAACACTGCATAAACTTCAGTCTACACACAGCCAGCACGCACCAGTGATAATAAACAGTACAAACCTCAGTCTTTTCTAGGACTGACTTCACTGCAAGGCCAAAGTGGCTTCACAGCACTTACACCAGCCCTACACAGTGCTCTTAAAGTAACCTTTTCCCTTCGATCACAACAATACCACATTACATCAGTCAGCCACACAGTCACACAACAGGCAACCTTTCACACAGTGCCAGCTGAAACCATGGGACAGAGGAGCTTTTCTAGGGCAGGGGAACACTGTTTCAAGTGCACTTTAATCACATCACACCAGAATGCATCTGTGTTTATTTAATGTACTGTATGTTCTTAAAGCTTTGGCATCATGCAGATCTAATAACTACCTGCGTGTAATATGAAAGCATGCTGACCTCATACAGTGTCCCTAGTCAACCTGGATATGATTCATGTACTACAGTAATGATGACAGTTTAAGCACATTTAGGTTGCATTTAGGCTCACTTATTATTATTAATGTATGCAGTGGGGGCTTCTGGGCAATATAATAATTATGAGGATCA
>JAUBNQ010000009.1:7053174-7070076 GCA_032353495.1 Ctenopoma kingsleyae
TGCCAGGTCACGTCCAAATGTAACTTCTGTACTGTCCACTTTAACTGAGTGAATCTGCAGTTTAAAATAAATTAAAGATATGACCTTTGACCGACTGAGGTGGTGATGAAGATGGTATCATTGTTGATCTAATACAGTATAATACTTTATCATTTCTAACTTAGAAAGTAATTTGCACAACTTTCTACCTTTAATCTCAGCTGTCTAAAAACCTGTAGTGTTCAGTCATTTCTCTCCTGCTGAAGTTTCAGAAATATCTGAGCAAACCATGTTTTGAGTCTCAAGTTTCATACTGTAACTTTAATGGTCTGATGAAGTGTTTACACTCTATATTTACACACATTACACGTATTGTGTATTTATGACTGACTGTGGTATTTGTAGGGTCAGTATTTTAAAATGTGATATTTAAATTAAGGTAAAATGAGCAGATTTAGTATTCCCACAACAATGATAATCCTGGCATCATAAAAATATCAAGATATTGTTATAATTTTATATAAATATTATTTATTTGAAGAGTTGCAGTTGCACTTACTTCAGCTGGTCTCACCTCAGTATCCTAGTTTAGTATGATACATAAAGTACTGTATTATCTTTAGGCAATTCATTCTCTACTCATACTGATTTCAATACAGCTTTCTAGACTACCTAGTGGTGCGTCTCCTCTACTCTCCAGCATCACAGTTTTCCTCTGGGACTATCAGCCCCTTCACTTCCTCTATTACCCCCTCACACACCCTTACATCCTCCTACACACATCAGCTTCCTCCCACCCTGCGGCGACATGCGCTCCACAATGGAGAACAGAGTGGTTTGGGAAATGATAGCCATTTATAACTGCCTGACGCCATATCCCTCCACCTCACACTATCTCTCCCTCACAGACACACACACACACTCATACACACACATACTGAGAGTTTGATGCTGGGTGGTAAGAGAGAGGTGGGAGAGAAGGGGAGAACATACACCCTTCTTTGGGTTAATGTCATAAACACACTAACACTTAACTAGACAGATAAGAACTGTGCAAAATGTCACAATGTTCACATCCAAACAATGTGTTTCTTACATGACTCTGGGATGTGTCTGTGTAAAAGCATGGAGGAGCCAGTGTGTGTGTGTGTGTGTGCAAAATGTGGGAGTGATGACAGAACACAAACATACTGTGTTCATGTGTCATGAGTTTATTAAGGTGCTCAGCGGTAACAGATGAATTACCTGCATTAAACTTTAAGGAGCTCTTTAGACCGACTGTCCCAGCACCTCCACCTGCTACACAGACACATACACACACTGTCTTGATACTACATTCAGTGTATACCTAATGAATAAACAGTATATATGAACATTCATCTTAGTATGAAAGATGTGATTCAAAGTCCTTCACGGTTTAGTGAGGTTCTGAGCTTTGTAAATTCCTAAAATGTCTATTGTCATGTTGCTCACCACCTCACACACCTTAAGGTGCTATTCCACAGACACTGTCATTTCCCAAGAACTAAGTCAAGGAAGTTTTCCAGGTTTAGGTTTTTTTTTTCATAGTGATGTTCAGTGCTGCAACCTTGACCCTGGAAGCTCCTGAACATGTAATATTACCAGTGGAGCAGATATTAGTGGTAAAACAACCTCCCTGGAACTTGGAAACACAGGTCAAGGAGGTTCTTAAAATATTATAAACGTTTTGTGTTTAGCAAATGCTCAATCATGTTTTTCTTATTTGATTTTACAATGAACTGGATTTAGTTGAAAGGGTGGAGCACTTTTTCCAGATTCTTTCTTTTTTCCAGAAAAAAACATGAAGAGCAAAACAAATGCATGTTGTAATCCTGTCTGGAGCATTTCAACATACAGTAGGAACTGTATATAAAACATTTTGTCTAAGCACTTAAGGGTTTATTATCCAGTAACGTCCAGATATGATCAAAAGCTCCAGAGCAGTGTTTTGTTTAATGTCATTACCTTTGTATCTAAGTAGCTCACAGAAAATGTACTACTTCATGTTAACTTGCTGTGCTCCAATTCCATTTTAGATGGTCACTGTACACGATATATCATTAATATCATGGTTGAAATTAATGTACAGAAAAAAGGCAACGAAACATCAAACATTGTTAACACACACAGTGAAACATGTTTACTTTATTTTGTCCATATTGTCCATGGGCGATAACTTGAGATAATCTGTAGGTTAAAACATAAAGCTGCTCTTCATTCTTGGTAATCACTGCCACCACTAAGATGTCAGTGATGCACTTCTACTTTTGCTCCGCGCTTGTTTCCAGATGAGGACGTAAGACAG
Organism: Ctenopoma kingsleyae; assembly: GCA_032353495.1. Taxonomy (NCBI): domain Eukaryota; kingdom Metazoa; phylum Chordata; class Actinopteri; order Anabantiformes; family Anabantidae; genus Ctenopoma; species Ctenopoma kingsleyae. The sequence continues at coordinate 7,055,480 of JAUBNQ010000009.1, forward strand.
AGATGAGAATGGATGACAGAGATCCAGTGCTATAATGTTAATCAGGTTTCTTGGTGAGGACTTTCACAAAAGCTGGTTATTACATGGATGTTGGTTGTGTGTGTACATTTGTATGTCTGTGAATGTATGCATATGTGTGTTTCTGAGAGGCCTCAGCCTGTCACTGTGCTGGACAGGCTGTCACTTTCTTAATTGCCTGTGCGCGACCTCGGCCCGCTCTGCTCACCTGGCTAATTACTGTGACTGTTCAGCCAGGAGACTGGAATGAAATTGACTTCATCCAAGCTTCATTGACATGTAATAAAAAGTGAGGTTACTGACACTGTCATAATACAATAAAGTATAGCAGGTTTGTCCTTCTAGAGATGTTTTACGCACAGAGTTTTATCACTGTGTAAAAAAGATATGCTGTTGAGAAAACACGTCATGATAAACTAATAAGCTAATATGGTGTCACAATTAAAAGAAATCGAAGACATTTAATTTCACTTAATTTTTTATCAAAATAAAGTGATAAGTTTAGTGTAGTACATAAGTAAAGTGTAAGTGGTTGTATTTTGTATGAAAAACCCATAGAAACACTAGCATCAGTAATGTCAAAGCATGAGAAACACAAGATCAAGAACACAATCCACAACATCAAGTTCTACTGAAGGCTGAGAAATGTCTAAGAAAAACAAAAAGATGTGAGAAACAGAGCTGATTGAATTGAATCAGATTGGAGTCATACAAATGAAATGCTAATGTGATGCTAATGAGCAGAGGGATGGAGGGAGGGGGAGAGTGTCAGGTAGGAGGTAAAGTTTGGTTAGAGAGCGAGCTGGCGAGACAGCAGGCAAATGGGCAACGCTTGGGTGAGCAGTGAGCAGGCTACCCATGATGCCTCGATGAGAAGAAGAACATTAAGCGATGGGATGGAGAGACAAAGAGAGAAAGAGACCTGAGGGAAAGGCCCCATGGGCTAATGAATGCTGATTAATTCCCAAATTACATTTCACAACTTCATTGTTTCTGTTTTCTCCGGTGCACATTTTCGATCAAAACCATCTTTCTGTATTTATTAAATCACTTGTATCTGTGCTCATTAATTTGTAAATGTTTGTCTTTAAAGCTCCATTAAACTCAGGTTTAGACTCGTCTGACTCACAAAGCAACAACTTTTCAGAAAAGTAAGTCATCAGCTTCCAGGCAACTGCCCTTGCTCTTTTTCTCATGGAGGAAGTTTGTGCTCCTTTTTGGTGTGTTCTGACTTAGGGACTTGGTTGTTGGACAGATACATGTTTTCACAACATCTATTTCAGATACTGTATGTCCTGGTTTCTCCCTTTTTAAAATTGTAAGGGAGATTGGCAGAAAAGTAATATGAAAGATTCATGGTTTTCGGCTATATAAATATAACGAATGTAACCTGACTTTTTTGTTGTAAGAAGCTTGCATACTTACTTGTATATTCAATCATTATTCTTTATTAATAAATCAAAGAAATTGTCAGATATTTAAACAACATATTCAGATTTTTGCATATAGATTTTTTAGACAATTTATGTATGTTTATGTATTTTTTTTATAGTGGAAATACTATCAAGAACAGGAGAAGGACAGGTATGACATACAGCAGATGATAGGCTAAGAAATGGGTCCAATCAGATTTAATTTAAGCAAATAAACATGTAAAGATATGAATTATTAGGGTTAAAGTAAGTAAAACCCTGATCAATGTACAGCACATGTACCATATGAGCAGAGAGTGACTATTGTGTTCTGTGTTCATTTTCCTAAATTTATTCATGTGGAGTTTATTTATCCAAGCTCAAAGTATGCAGAAAAGACTGTTGTAGAGTACCAATTCTATTTCCACAGAAATTGGGAGTCAAATCTGTGATTTATCGCACACTTTTATCTGACTTACGTAAGAAATTATTTTCAGTGATTTCACTGGCCAACTTACTTGCATTTTGTAAATATAAGTCAATAAAAAATGAAATGCCTTCAGCATACTCACAAAAAAGTTGTTTCACAGGCAAAATAAGACTGAAGAGTTGAAATATTCAACTCACATTATTCTGAAATATTTCAGTTTGCAGATTAATAGGTAACAGGTGAAGGGTTAGGATCAAACTTTGGAATTCATCATTGCTGCTAGCTGAACACATAAAACACATTTATTCAAAGAAGTGAAGAATAATTTTCCTTGTGTTTCTGCACAGACCCCAGACACCATATTTGGAAAACCCAAAGAAAAAGTGTCTTTTCCACTCTCCCAACAATTCTCTTTTGCCTTTACTGAATTATAGTAATTAGTAACTCAGAATTTACAGAACCCGAATGGTAATTGCTTGTGTCTTCTCCTTGTAAGTCGCTTTAGATAAAAGCATCTGCCAAGTAAAGTAAAGTAAATTATCCCTTTCTTAGCTCTACTCCAAAACAAAATATATATTCTATTTTATTTAACAGAATTAGTTGCAGCCTCCTGTTCATCAACCATCAATAGACAATAGATAAACTTGACTTCTTTCTCCTCTCTGCCTGTTTATACCTCAGTCAGTGTGACTCGGCCCTGGCTCAGTTAATGGTGCCACTTCGTCTTCTCTGACACAACAGCAATCACAGCTGCTTCATCTGCTACTGTCAGTGTCTCCAAGTTAAAGACCTTCTGAAGAGACAAAGAGCAAATATCTTTTTGTATGCCTTTCGGGTTCTCCAAAGCTTTTGCAGACAAACACATATGCATGCACACATATGCATTCATCAGAGGGGAGAGAGTGTGCACTAACAGGAAAAAATGTGATCATCTGCATTTCTCTGATGTGTTGGAGGTGAGAGGGAGCATCTCAATGGCAGGCGAGTACAGGGAGGGAAAATAGCAATATTTAAAATAGGAGACACAACTCCATTTCTTTTTGAACAAAATATTAATGATCTTTCATTTGGATCTCATCACAGATGCGGCTGGGTGAAAATTGCATTCTGTGTGGCAGAAGTCTGGGGAAGACATGAGACAGGATAATAGCCAATAGGTGTTTGGAGAGAGGGCGTCAGAATGAATGAGAGGGAAAGACAGAGAGAAACAGAATTGACAAATTCCCATGATGGGTACGCCATAAGAGAAGGGGGGTGGAGAACAAGAAAAAAAAAGAGCAGAAAGATTGGAAATTGAAATTTATGACATTGAAAATGACTATGACAGAGACAGAGCCAGGTCCCTCTTTGCTCTGCCCTCTTTGGTAGCAGTCAACCTTGCAATGAGGGCAGATCAAACAAAAATAGGCTGTTAGGGGGGCAGAGGGGTGGCGGGCGCTGAGCACTGTGGATGGGATGAGAGAGGGGGAATGAAGGAGGGAAAGCAGCAGCGAAGGTGGAGAGACAAGGGGAAGGATAGAGCGGAGGGATAGAGGGATGGGAGGGAGGTGTATAGACCGAAGTGAAGGAGGACATTAAAGGAGGAAATGATGATGTTGTCAGTGAGCGATGTAAATCGTAGCGGCTACATAGTCAACAGATACAGTCGGCTGGCTGTGCAGGCCAGGGCCTGTCTCAGCTGCAGTGGCACTGACAAATGGAATATTTTCGAAGGACTTAATCAGAGGAAAATGGGCTTTCATCTGCTCGCCTACCCGTTCTGCCGCTCGCACAGAGAAATGATTGCTTGTCGCTCTTCCTCTCCCTGTCTCTTTCTCTCTCATTCGTTGAACGTGGCCACTGAACCCTGCAAAGGTTACAAAAAGGGAATTTATCAGTTATGTTTTACAAAAGGATGTAGGGACATGCACAATCACATTCCCTCCATAATGGACTTTGATTTGAGAAGGCTGATAGCTGCTTTTAGTTTGCGTAAATGCATACACAAACTAAAAATACGCATTTTGAAAGACACGAAAGTCAGATTAAAACACAAACATATGCACGCTCAATCGTTTTACTTTGTGAGGTTTCAGTGCTGCACTTTATGGGATAAGCACTAATAAATCTTTATGCTCTCCTCAGTGTTAGTCGTTCATCAAAGCAGAACTTTTTTTCACAGTCCTGATATACTTCAAACACACTCATCATCCACTGTATAAAACCTATTACTTGTCATGAAGGCCTCATTTCCTACAGTTGTGTTTGATGTAGTACCATCAGCCGCCTTGTCTGTAGGTCCACAGGAGCAGAAGATAGGCCTCCACATAACAGACAACAGTGACATGATCTATTTCTCCCGTGATGAATGTACCAATCTGCTGCCCTGTTGCCCTGTCCGCCTAATTTGTTATGATGTGACACCATCTAGACTCTTTTCTATGATGATGAACTTCCTGCTAGTGTGTACCAGCAGGTAAGTGGGATGAACATGTCAAGATGCTCTACGATGCCAGAGAAGCACTTTAATTTCATTGCATCATCACAGGCAGAAACCAGTGACAAGTCCATTAAATAAAATTTAAATAGTGGCCTGCATTTTTTTTTGTCAATTAATACCAACAAATTTAAGTTTCACAATACAATGCACTATTTGTGAAAGTTTTCACATTTGCTGTTGGAAACATTTTTCTTACTGAGACTTAAATAAGACAATTGACACCAGTGTAAACTAGAACCATAAGGTGATTAGCTTGGCTTAGCATAAAGACTGGAAACAACGAGCCTTGTTTTCTCCACTTTCTGTTCCACCGCCACATTGGTATGTTTACTGGCTCACTGTAATTTATAGTGCTGAAAGAGAAGAACTTTAAGCACGCTCCCCACTATTTGGTATGATGACTGCATTTTACTATAGGTTTATATTGATGTGTGAGCTGCCAAACTGTATGGATTTGCTTTTGGCGCGCACACACACACACACACATTGTTACACAGAAACGTTGGCTCTGAACTGCCCTGTGAAAGAAAGGCAGTAATGGTTTGTTGAGCTGCTCTAAGGCCGAGCCTCCGGGCTGGTCACGGCCATATCACACGTGGTATCGATCAGCTCAGAGCTAAGTGTGGCCCAGAGCCCTTCATCCCTTCCTTCCTCATCTCTTTCTCCCCCTGTTCTTGATCCTGTAAAGTTATAACTGTACTCATGTCAGCCGGGTAATTATCATTGATCTGCTGCTGCAGTAGGTGACAAATTTGACTGTTGCTCTACCAGCTGATCTGTAATCTGTCGCCGTGTGCTGCCCTGACTGCACCACAGTGCAGATAGACACTTGTTACCAAGAGATTTAAACACTGATGGCGGGATTTAGGTCGTGCCTGGGGTACAACAGGTATCATAACATCATCATCTTCATTAACCAAACACATTTTGTTGATCATTAATTCTAGAACAATTTAAAGGGACAGTCCACAGATTTTACACATAGAGATCAGTTTATTCATTATGAGCTGATCTTATAATAAAGAAGACGAAAGAAGTCAATCAACATTAATCACAGTTCCTCTTCCAAAAAGACCAGTTTTTGTCTTCTGCATTACATGAAATGCATGAAAACGAACTGGTAACAATAAACCAGTAACAATAAAAACTTATGAAAACATACGAAAGCAAATACAGAATTGAAGTGGCTATTGCTGAAAATACATTGTGCTGCATTTTACCTGGTGTGGAGGTGAGACACAAATTTAAAAAAGGAAGAAAAGGTGGATAAATGAAAATTAGACGGACAAAGAACAGTTGAGAATGTGGTCAGTGACGGCCCAGAGCAAATCATCTTCATCTCCAAACTTATCCTCTGAGATCTGTCCTCTCGTTTTCTCTCTGTGTCTCAGTCACACACACAGACACACACACACACGGTAGGTCAGCGGATGATGAGGTCTCTCTTCCAGTGTCTCCTGGCCAGGATTTCTATTGTTCGGTCTGAATGTGAATCCGGGGGTTTTGGAGTCTGCTGCTGCTGGACCCCCTCAGTCTGTGGAGGGAGAGCTGCTGATGACCTAGATAAGCATTCTGAAAATGCCCAGATGAATCACAAGTGACATAAATACCAGTGTAAGACAGATTATCATGCAGGACTGTTCACTGAGGCTGTGGCAGTGATCCTAAAACAAAACGTTAATGAGTTAATTTACTGTATTTTGTGAAAAACCTGATGCTTATAAACAAACACAGATTCTTGATGGAACAAAATATTTTATTACAGAAAAAGTGAATTAGATGTTTATTTATTCTAATCAAGTGCAGAATTAATCCTAATGCTAATTGTTGCATTTGAATAGAAGAAAATACAAACACAAAGTCTAGAAACATATTGAAATTTGTTTGAAAAAAGCCCAGATGCAGGTACTGTAAATGTAATTTGATTACATTTTAAATACTGCTACGAAGCAGAGATATTTGTGAAGAATTATGGTTTAGAGAATTTATGAGTAGATATGAGAAGAAATTTGATGTATTCTGAAATAGTTAATGTTCGGATATACAGAGAATAATGAATCAAAAAATCACCAAACTTCATCTTTAATTATTAATGACTTTCAATTCTAAACCCTCACTTTAACTACTGGTGATGTTCAATAGCCTGATTTGGCCTAATGTTACACACATACACACCCTGTGTCCACTAATCTATAGGAGACAAATGAGGCTGGGCTAACAGAGTGGGGCAGAGAGAGAAAAGATTGACTCAGAGAGAAAGGCCTAATTAGCAGAGACTCATTAAGAGTCTTTAAGAGGCTGTGATTAGGGATGTTTGTTCACACAGCGTGCTGCTGCTGGGCCTAATGAGTGGGACTGATCGGTAGTTAGTTTAGCCTACAGCGTGATGGGGGGTTGGAAGAGGGTTGAAGCACGACGGAAGTGTGTGGTGGCTGTGCTCCAGCATGTAATTTGTCTGCTGTTAACTGACATTAAACACAGAAAGAAGCACATCTTCAGGCCTTTTCGACATCACCTGAGACATTTTCACAGTTTGTGAAATCTCGTGTGTGCTAGCCCACAAGTTTGGGTTTAAAGACATTAGATTAAAAAATGTAATGTTTAGGCATTGATTGTGAAGTTTAATTGAATCTGGGGACATAGACTTATTCACTAATGTTTGTGCATTAAAGCAATATTTCTTTTTTTTATACTTGTACTTATAATTGTGCAGACAAATACATTAGCTGAGACAGCAAACACAACGAGGGTAGGTAAAGGGCTGGATGAAGAGTTAAGGCCAATTCATACTTTCCATACTGGCCTATTTTAAGTAGGGAAATCTGGAGTGTAATTAGCTTAGCTAGACTGGAAGCAGATGGAAGTTGTCTCACCGCACGTAACACCTCCTAAAATCACCAAATACTGTTTTTAGTAGTACACTAATCTCCATTAGTGTAATGATCACAAAATAAGACATTGTGTTATTTAGGGGCTTTAATTGTTGGTGTAGTTTTGACCAATGGACAGAATTCATTAATTAAGTAATTAATTAATTAATTCCAACATTAATGCTAAGCTGATAGCCTCCTAACATCGTACTTAACACACATGAGAACAATATCAAAACTTTGGACAAGGAAGTAAATAAACAAATAAATAATTTCCAGTAGCGAGCAGGGTGATATCTGGGCTTGTAGTAGTTGAGGTTAGGTTAAGGTTAAGAATTTTGTGTCTGCACCATGTGGGAATCATAAGAACATGTGTCTTAAAGTGATTTATACTGACTCTGTGTCTAGCACAGTTTGCATTGTTTTAGTGTCAGCTAAGAGCTAATAAAGAGTGTAGTAGTGACACATGATTGTCTCCGTCTCTGTTTCCTGTCCATTTGAGAAACTTAAAGATCTCTGAAGGTCTCTTTTTTTAAGGCTCAAACCCATTTCATAACGCATCCAACCCACAGCCCCCATCAATCTAAACGTTTAGCACTGAGCCAGAGATCTTGGCTTTATAAACCCCAAACCCCTTCATTTAAATCTGGTAAGAGTGGCACTGCTATTGTGATACGATTTTCCTCCTCGGAAGTCCATCCATGATCCCGCATTTCCCTGAGTCCTTCTCCGTTCCACTTCCTGAACTGGGGTGGATTGTCTGGAATAAACTCCAATCCTCCTTAAAAGAAGAGAGCAGGGACAGGAGAAGGGGGTGAGGGGAAGGACTAAAAACCAAGAGGATCAAGGATGCAAGGTCCAAAGTAGAGGATCCGACAGAGCAGGAAGCAGAGTTAGCACCTTCGTCTCCTGTCCCTGAATTCCTCCAACTGCCCATATGTTTTTTATCCATCCATTCATCCATGTACTTCTGCCCTCAGCCTCTGGGCAGCACTACTGCAGTGTGCCTCTGTGGTGTTTGCAGTGGTGCACTTGGTTGCAGCAGGCGGCAGGACTGATCCATGTGTTTGTTTTCTGAATCCAGGATTTGCAGAGATAGATTAGACAACAAAAGCATATGGAAAAGATAAAGAACACTTAGGTAATGGATTTTGGCGGCCTTTCTAGCACAGTGGAGAACTCATCCTCTTTTCACTGCTCATCTCTCGTCCTTTCTCTCTGCTCTAAATATGTTTGTTCTTTTTCTCTGGCAGACACTTTGAGAGAACAGAAGTTGCTTCAGTTGTTTATGAGGATTTAAAAGAGCGGTTAAAAAGTAACAAATGTGTTGACCCTGGCATTTTCTTTAACGTGCCATTTGTGAGGTGACTTAGTTGTTGTGTAGTACACACGTTCACACAGTTTCTTCCTAACAACTATCCCACTACCCAAGGAAAGCATCCACTTTGTTTAAAGAACAACAATTATACAGTAACTGTGTATACTGTAAGTCAAACTTCTTTATGATTTATTTGAGTCATACAATAGTTTTAGAAAAGAAAAAAAACTATAATTAAATTCACAGAGTAAGAATTCAAAATACAGCATCAATGTGGCTTTTATTTAGTTTATTATTGTTTAGTTAATTAAATGCAGAAACTGAAGGTTTGGCCAAGAGGCAACAGGCAAACAAGTGTTCGTATGAACTACTAGTGATTAGTTCATAGCAGAAATATATGTGCTCATGCACAATAATGTGAAAAAATTGTGTGTTTTTGTTTGTTCCAGTGTGTTAGGGTGTGACACTTACATATATTAATATAAATATAATATTTATTTCAGAGTGTATTTAGCAACGTGGTGTGTTTGTAGGATGTAGAAATGCTGGTTACTTGAGCTTGGAGTGAGCCATAAAGGCATCGTGGTGGACGGCGTGGTGGGTCAGGGTTATAATAACCTGCAGATGTGAACAGGTTGTGCTCAAGGACACTTCAAAATATGGACAGGAGGAAGGGGTTAAATCATGAACCGTGCTCTGCCACCGGAGATACAGCCAACTTTCCCCAATGTGAAATCATCACTTGCTACTTTCATACCAATTATCAATTTCTGTCATAAAATGTTTTTAGTTTGTAAATGTACATTAACTGTTTACTTCACATGTGAAAGATTTTAATTTAAACCAGCTTCACAAAAGTCTCAGTTTATGTCATTAATAAAGAATCACTTCAAAAACCTTGAGTTTCATTACTTTAATGAAGGAACATTAGTGCTTGTTTAGTGTGACTGAGTTTAAAGTTTAAACAATATTTGGAAAATGATCAACACTAATAGATCCAGTTGACTTCATTATTTTATGAGGGGATTGTGTGAATGAAAGCCACACACACACACACAAACACAGCTGAATGGATGTACTGTACATGTGTACGCGTGCACACACACAAAAACACAGGTCTTTTAAATAACAAGTAACAAACAGCTTCAGTAACCCAACTCTGAATTATCACCTCCTTGCTTGTGGCTGTTTATGAATACAAATTGAATTTCCACCGCAACCTTGTCGCAGTCACGGCTCATTTGATTTATTCCTTAATGAATATTTCCCCTTTCAACTCAGGAGATGGGAAAACATTTCCACACTAAATGAAACCCGGCTTTTATTGTAGTCCATTCTTTGCTACATCTAGAAGTACATTACACTTATGGTCATGTTGCTGCATTGAATTGAACAAGGCTGTTACATTTTGTAGGGAGAAACAAAGGAAACTGAGACAATAAAAAAAGTGTTGTACCTGCAGTTTGTAGCAGTGTGTTGTAGATGTTGTTTACTCTAATAGCTATACTCTGAACTGTTTTTCTTAGCTATTCTGCTACAAGACATGAGCATTTTTCTGTCTTACACTGAATTTAGAAAATGTCATATAAGTTAGGGACAGATAAGGAGATCTACACCTTGGATTCAGAGACTAAACCCTCATTATTGACTGTTCAGTGTGACAAAGATGCTAGTTGCAACATTGCTCAACAACTACTGTTAGACAGATTCCACAGGAACACCATTTACCTGTTAATGTTGTGTAGATAATGTGCAATTGACCATATGCCTGCTAAATAATGCAGCAGCTTGTTTGGGGCCATAAGGAGAATTTAAATAGTATTGATAGGCTAAGCTGCCAAGGTGTAGGATGTATGCAGTCAGAAAGCCCCACTCTGTATTGATCAGAACGAGCTTAAAGCAGAATAGCTCCCAGCTCTCAAACAAATAGAGAAAAAACAAACACGCAGGAGAATAGCCGTGTGGAGTGATAATTCAGAGTGGTGAAGGAAGAGAACGTGCCTGTTATGGTGCATGAAGAAGAGGGATGATGTGGAAAGACACGAGTGAGAGTTGGACAAGGAGCCGTTGGAGCCGTCTATCCATCCAGCGTATCGCCGGAGGCAACAGGAGGAGTAAAGTTGTTAACGAGTGTGTGGACAGCGATGTCAGGCAGAGCGGAGGTCCATCAGGGAAATGAGACACTCTGGTTCCATTATGACCCCAGGTGCATTATGGGAGAACAAGAGAAAACTTTTGGTGGAAATAGATTTTAGATGAGAAGAACAGAAGAGAAATTGTGTGTTTATTTTATTCCAGAGATGCTGGTGTTTACTTTCAATTTTAACAAATAACTTTTTAATTGACTGACTTCTATGCCTGCTTCAGATATGAACCGTGTAATTGTTTAATCTGTTTACAAGTGGACAGTCTGATGCTTTCTGAACATGCATGAATCATGTGTGGATTTGTATTTATCACCAAATAAATACAGATTATGAAGTGTGAGATTACTATAAATTCTCATGTAGTTATGTTGGCCTGTCTTTGAGATACGTTCCTCATTTTAGTGGGAAGATTATTCTCCAATCTGCTCCAATTTGTTGTGGTAATTTGACATTGATAGTGATTAATATTAGAGGTTTTACTCTCCCTACTTTCCTGGAAGATTTACACACAAAGTGCTGTGAATGCGTACTACTCAAATTTGGAAAACCAGTCAAGGTTAATACTGTAGTTAATTTTAACACATTGTGATACAGATATAGACAGATATAGAAATATAGGTAACTCATGTCTTACAATTAAATGATGTGAGTTTGTTATTTTGATCAAAGTGTTGCTTTGATCCCATGATGAGGACCACAAACTCCATCACAAAACAGTAACTGTTTTCATCACAAACTGTGGAGTTAAACTCAAATTTTAAACAGATAAAAAAAGATCTCATCCTAATGATGTTAGGATGAGATCATCATCACCACAAGCATCATTAGAACAACTCTGTTTAAAACACAAAAAGACACTAAGATGTAAAGTGGAATTAAAAGTGACTATGATTTCTATTTGTGTGGTTAACAGAGACGGGACAAAATGATGGGGCTGGAGACAGATTCTGTGGAGCAACTCTTGAAATGGGTTTTACTTATTATTATTATTAGTATTTGTACACTGGAAAAAGTGCCCAGTGAGATTTCCAACACCATATATCACAGTCAAAATCCTTGTAGATCTTCATTAGAGTAAGTGTATCGATGTGGTGGACATGATATTAACACTGTATGTTTTTTATGACTAGCCTTTAGAAATTATTTGACTGCAATTTTGACCTCGATCTGATGAAAATATTTGTAGTAGCCAACAAAGTAACATTTTGTTTCTAAGGCAGATATTTATCTTATCCAACAAACATATTTTATATGATGTTGTTTTGGATGCTGTCAGGAATTAACAGCACTTAGAGTTGGATGCATGTCAAGTTTGCAAAAAACAACCAACTAACCAAAGATCTCTGTCATGCATTCTTCAGTTATTAAGAAGAAACCTCGGATTTAATCTGTTATGATCAGCATCATTCAAGAAGAAAAACATGTTTCTCTGATTATTGGTGTGTAGCCTGTTAGTGTTTGTACAGTGCAAGCTTGTGAGCACTGGCCTCAGGCTATGTGCTTAGTGAGGATTGTAATGGGACAGCTTTAAAGAGGGATTAATGCAGTACAGCTGAATGACAAAAACACTAGATACACAAACACATGTCGTAATCAATAGGACAAATACAGTATAAATGGTTAGAAAATATAGATACTTTATTTATGTGCACTCTAATAGTGAGATCCTGCAAGTCAATAATTATCATGACTTTCACCTGGAGAATACTATTTCATATGGTTACAAACTGTTGTGTTAAATGTTGGTCTTTAAAGTCTTAGTTTCTCTCGCCTTTCATCTTCAAGTATGTCAAAGGATCATAAGTTTGCATTTAATTTCCAATTTCTAATATATTCTAATATCTATTCTGATAGCTCAACCTATTTTAGCCACCTCCCCTCTTAGCCTCTGATGTTCCCTCTTTGCATGATAAACAGCTTTTCAGCCCTCAGAATATGTATGTGGTCCATATTTATTTCTATGTGTGGTATATGAGAGCAGACAATTCCGCTTTGGGTGTGAGAGAAAAAAAATATATAAATAAGAAAGTAAATAAACAGTCTAAATAAATAGCCAGAGTAATAAGGTTAACTATTTAGGTTTTTCTGATATTGATATTTGCAGGAAGGCTAAAGGGGAGGGCAAAATTAATGACAGCAGACATAATGCCATTGGGATACTTAGGAGTGTGTCCAATACTTTAAGTAATAGCGTTAATGGCGAATTTGGAGGAATTTAATTTTCTACATCAAACAGCAGAAAGCCACCACCCTATCGCCTCCACATGTTTGGGGCTCTGAGAGCTTCTGAACTTGCTTCCTCTCAGAAGGAGGAAATCATCTGCAGTATGGTGGGTGTGAGGGGAAACGGGGCGGCTAAAAACTTCCAAGCAGAACAGCCTCTCGACTTGCAGGGTGACGCTTGTTAGGCTCAGGCCCAGAGGAGAGAGCATGGCCAGTAAGTAAGGTTATTGGGAAATAATTAGCCTAGCCTGGGAATCAGCGGGGATAGCAAAGTCCTCTGGGGTAGAAACGCCTGTGCCCCTGGCCTCGTTTCCACAGCTAATTAACTTTGAAGAGAGCCTATTAATAAGGTTGTCTTCACAGAAAAAGCCTGAAACTATATGCAGAAGGAACTTTTGGGTATCGAGCAGGTTGGCATTCAATTTATAGATGAAACACAAAGTAATGTGCAAAACTGTGGAACTGTGGAAGTAACTGAAAATAAGGTGGTTTTTCTAATATTTCTTAGCTTTTAGTAGGAAGTGGTCTCTTTAAACAAGTTACACACATTATAAGAAACCTTATCAACCTTCCCCAAAGCGTCAGCTTGACCCATCAATTCCAATAGAAATGTGCCCCAGATCCATTGCTCCCCACTTCCACAGCGGATGTCATCCCCAAAGGGCCACATGTTCCCTTACCTGTCATCCCAGAAACAGTTGGTGTTGCCATCGCTAAAGTCTGGGTCTGCTATAATAATAAAAAAAATCTAGCCCTGTAGCCTCGGGCTGTGGGAGAGCAACGTGGGCCTCAGTGCCTAATCACCCCCTCCCACGACAGCACTCATCAAGACAGCAGCTCCAACAAATCAATCTCCCTCTGACAGTTCATTTAGACTGAATTAATTTGGAATTAGGGGCCATTACTGCAATTGGCAGGCGTGGATATTCCCCATAACGCGGGCTGTTATCCTGCTTTGGGGATAAAGAAAAGGAGCCAGCTTTTCTTTTTTTTCTGTACAATCGACTGGATAAGGTGTTTTTCTGTGCTGATCGCAGGGCTGAGGAAGGGAGGGATTGGATTTTCAGTTTAACTAAATCATCATTGTTCTCAATCAAAAGTCAGACTCTGCTGATTGTTTTTTCTGTCTTTCTCCTGAAACCAAATGGATGTGAAATAAGTGTTTAATGAGGGTCGTTGCTCTATTGACTGTTAAATTGTTGCTATGGGCCAATAAAAAGTCTGATAGTTCACTCTAACAGCAAAGCAAACAACAAAATGAGACAAACACAAGACAGAACTGAAAGTAATTTTAAAGACTATGAAACCAGTTACACCAGTATAAAGGACCAAAACAATACAAATATCATACTAATAAACATGTCAGCAGTCCACAACCCACAAATAGACCACCATGATATAGTCTTAAGCTTAACACACAACAAACATTTTTTTCCAGGAAAGTAACAACAGAGTTTTCTTTGTGTGATGTTTCTGTATTTTCAGTGCAGCACTGCAGCTGAGCTGCTGACTGACTGGGATCGTCTTTGCTGCTGCTTGGAGGCAGCAGCTTGAAGTTTCCCCAGGGTTCGTGACCCTGTGACCCAAAGGTTTGACCGAGACAACTCAGCTCCATGGATACGCTGTTTTGAAAAGATAAACACTGCAACATCACACATTATTGCACAGAAGCACATGAAGAAATTAAGACATTTAACCCA
>JAUBNQ010000009.1:7070176-7082249 GCA_032353495.1 Ctenopoma kingsleyae
ATGCTTTCCTTACAAAATGTTACCCTTTTAATTTTTGAATTTCTAAATATTAAGTCTGCCTGACATGTATATTAAAAGAACAAGGACATCTTCTAAAGTTGTGATTATGAAATTATTTGCAGAGGGGTCCAGCACCATCTGGCTCAGTAAACCATGATGTATTACTATCACTTGCAGAGGCTTTGGTACATGTTTGCATGTCTGTTCATATTTGCATTTACACTTTAAGTATATTTTGATACTAACACTTTTATACACTTTAGTAATTTTAAATGCAGGACTTTCACTTGTAACAGGATATATCTACATTGTAGTAATGCTTCTTTGACTTAAGGAGAAGACCTGAGAACCTGCACACCTGCACTATGTTGATATGAAAGTGTGATGGCTTCTCCTATAATGTTTGGTTAAATGAAATCTAAATATTTGATCCATAAAAGGTACATTTATTTTAGCCATTTCTATTTTCACGTACTGACATTCGGTGTTGTAGACATGGCTGATGGGTTATGTGTTGTGTTGTTATGTTCACCAGCCGACGAGGAGGAGCTCCTCTACCCAACCATGAGATCAGAGTAAATATTAACACTGACACACTGCTGTGGAAATACTTCGGTGACTTACAGGGGCTCTGAGGAGCAGGGCGGGAGGATGAGTGAAGAAAGATGAGTGGATGCTGACATGTAGGTGAGCCAAAAGGTAAACGGCAGGGCACTGCGCTCGCAAAAAACCTGAACACACACATACACACACACACACACCCTCTTAGCCATCCCCCATTAACACACCAAACTGCAAACACCTTTATCCCTCTGATGACATGTTGCCTCAACACCTACACAGAACTCACAGAGGAAAAGGCACACACACATGCACCAAACACACAGGGGCTTCATGATGTTACTTTCTATTTCACTAGCCTTCATGATGCTCAGAACATAGTCCACATACATACTATTTTTTAACTTTTACATGTACTAAAATTAGGCAGGTTTAAGAATGTCAACAACTTTAATTTTAATTTTTGAATATATTTTGCATATCTCTTGTTGTCAGTTCTTTGGATTGTATTGCATTCTTTTAACATTAACGCCCTTTAAAAGTTGTGGTCTGAGCTGATGATAAAAGCACACGAGGAGGCTGTGGGTTTGAGAATGATCGCATTACAAATACATGTTGAAGCCCAGAGCAGACAGTGCGGCTCTCTATTTATTATGTTTTGGGGCCTGGGCAGAATGTTCCATCAGCCTGAGAAATATGACAGTGATTTCACGGACACACACTCAGTGCAGGTAGACAGGAAAGTGTATAACTGGTGGACATGCGCGAGTAAAGTGTTATATATAAATAGGGAAAGAAGAAGTAAAGAAAATTAGGGAAAAAAAAAGAAGAGATGTGATGGAAGAAATAGAGAAGAAGAGAGATGTGGCAAAGGAAGTTCATGTTATGTTACGTATTTGCAGTCAGGGTGTAACACTTCAGCACTGGACTGATAATAGAGTCAACACACTCTGCACAGGTTTAGGGGCAGAAGGATGTATATGAGGAATGTAAGAGAGTCACATAAAAGTCTCTACACAGATTAATACACACTCACTCAAACACTCACATAACATTTACGCACTCATATGACAAAGACAAAATATACTGAAAAGCACATAACCAGTTGTGCCACTTTGGTTCTTGTACTCATTAACCAACACTATATAATGTGATAATTAATAATGTTTTAGAGGTGCTGGCTGTCAGATTTTCTTCATAGCCCTAGCTGTTTCCCCATGTTTAGAGTCACTATGGTAAGCTAAGCGAACTATCTATTTACCATCATACTTACTTATATTCCTGCTTATATTTACTTAATATCCTCAACTAACAGGGGTTATTTAACTACAAAGAGCTAAAGCACTCTGGTGTACCAGTAACACACTTACAGATCATTAAATGTTCACGAGCCAGTGAAAAGCAGCCGTAGGGAGGTGATCTGAATTCTCAGTGTGATTGATTTGTTTAAAACAACAAAACACAGAATATTCACATAAAAAGAAAGTATAAAAATGTTTAGTGTCATCTTCAGGGGATTTGCATGGCGTCATTTTGCTACTGCACAAACAAGATTTGAAGATTATGAGCAACAGAGATGCAGACTAATCTCTGGATTTATTGTGGGAAATGCCTAAAAATCCTGGGATTTTCCACTGTGGTGTAGTTTTAATCCACTCAGAGATACAAAGTGATCTCACTTTTTTCCTATAGGACCTTAAGCCATCAGGAGTTCTTGTTGGTATGTGGATTTACTGTTAATGAAAGATAATTATGTTTTAAAGAACAAAGCCTGAGAGCTCACTTGGTAAAACAGTGGCATAAAGTGGAGCTTTGACCTTTCTGATAAAAAAAAAACAACAACAAAAAAACATAAAATGACTGCAAGTATGTTATTTTGTGGTCATCATTTCATCCACATGTATGCATGACTAATATTGTATAAAGTGTGATTTGTGTGTCTGCATGTGTTCCACATAGAAGAATGGAAAGGGTGAGTAGGGGAGACCTTTGTTGAGCACATTTATTCTCCTACTTATGAAAGTGATGGAAATTATGCACAGTATATAATACAACCCATCCCAAAGCACTTAGGTTTCTATAAAGTCTTTCAACTGAATTGTTGGTCTCATGGCGCGGACAAACTCTCAGTGTGCTCCGCTAACTGCTGCTGAATGGTGACCCACGGGAGCATGAGAGAGGGGTGTCAAGGGGAGAACATAAGTGGCGACATGGAAGAAGGAAAGGGGAGGCACAACAAGACGGGAGATGAAAGAGATAGATGGGAGAAAGGCAGCACAGAAAAGGAGGCTTGACAAGGGAGATGTGGGGAGGGTCGAAAGGGGGAATGAGGAAAGGTCGTGGTTCTCAGCGGAGTGAGTGCACTCTCTGAGGTAGCAGTGTGGAACCACCCAGGGCCTCGTAATAGTTAAATCATATCAATTAACCATGGGACATCAGGGGATTAGGGGTTAATCTCTCCCTTGAGAGAGAGAAACAGTAAATTAGAGAGGAAAGGAAGGGGAGAGAAAGAAGAGATCATACACGGGTGTGTTAAAAGTGAGCTGGCTGATATGATGAATTACAGAGCATGAAAAAGCATGTTTCAGATAAATAAAGTGCCTGAAGGATGACTTCTTGTTCACTTATGTTGTCAACAATGACATGGTAAATTACTACTGTATACAGCAAATGAGGAGTGTAGCATTACATTTGCATTTCTCCGCAGCAGTGATGGGACCAGAAGTGGCATTTGGGGATTAAAAATAACACAAAACAGGAGTTAATCCCACAGCTCGGACACACCCGCCTGGGAACTGACTTATGCCGTTTTCAATTTGGATGAGGTGTTGGAAGAAGAAAAGGGGTACGAATAATTTACCTCCACCCTCTGAAGCCTCATTGCCCCCATGAAATTGTCCCCTCAGATTTAGAAACATCCACATTTGATTGAAAACGAAATTACATACAATAAGAGTTGGTATGTGAGGCAGAGGTTTGGGGATCTATATTTGGGGGATTGGAGGACTGAGCTTTTGGGGGTTTGAGAAAGAAGAGAGGAGCCCCTCTTTCTTTGGCGTATATGCAAAAATGCCTGAAGTGGGTAATGGAGCCGTGAGGTAAGAGGATTAAGATCAGCATTGGGTCAGGACTGATAGTGAGGAATGGGGTGATGGAAGGACAAAAGGATGAGTAGTAGAGGAAGGACAAGCAACAGAAATGGAGGACAGGAAGGGAGAAAGAACAAGAAGCAGAAAAAAGATGGGTATTTAGGGTGAAAAGATATGAAATGGGGACTGGAAAAACTCTCCTCATCCTCTGACTTCCAAGGCCCAAAGATATTGGTTCAGACTCATAAGTGATCATATGGGATCAGTATGTCCCCCTGATATGGAGCGGCAGGATAATGCTTAACCTGATACTTGGCTCCACAGACGGTGGAGGGTCAACGTCATCTCTGCTGTGAAAGGAAGAGCTCTGATGACTGCAGGGATGTGTGAGCAGGGTGGGAGCTCTCGGGAAACTAGAAATCTACAGGATCAAACTTTTAAATGTGACTGAGAAGAATGAAGGGCTGATAACTTGATATTGCCAGTAAGAGACACAAATTCAGGAACCCAGTGTGTATTCAGTGTGTATTTGTTTTCTTTACAAGAGTTAGAAGGCAAGATTGATACCACTCTCATTTCTGCTCAATAAATGTAATATCCAGAAGATGGTTAACTTACTTTTACAACTGAAAGGAGGGAAACGGCTAGACTGGTGGTGAAAGGTTAACATGCATCTCGTTTGTTTTATGAAGTGTAGGAAAACCACTACTCCTGACCAAGAAATAGTCCCAAACAAACAGTCCCATAAAACCATAACTTGTCATTTTTGTGTTAAGGTTTGTCTGCTATAATCTATAATTGACAAATGTGAAAGTGTTACTCTCATCTAATTCTTGGTAAAAAAAAAATAAGTGAATGCCAAACAGTTCCCTTGACTGCTAAAGCTTCATAAAATGTGTGCTAAAAGACTCAGAGACTGAACTTGATGGGTAAAGGCTGCGCAGCCTCATTTAAATGTCCCACAGACTAATACATTTTCCCTTTAGCCAATTAGCTGCCATCACAGGATCAGACTCAGCGCTTACTCGCCAGCCAAAGATGCTCAGCTGCTCGACCCCGGCAGTGGTCTTAAGGAGTCAAGATGCATCGTCACATCCCTCCCTGCCTCACCCATCCCACCCCAAGTCTTAATCCTGACACTTTGAAGTATCTTCGTCTGTGGTGAGGAGCCACTCGATCAATTATCAGTAAAATTCTTCTTATGATATTTTGAGGTTTGTTCGTGTGTGTGTATATGTGCGTGTCGGGGAAGGGGTAGGTTGGGGGGGGGGATGCACAAGGGAGATTATAGAAGCCAAATCAGTCTCTGAGCTGCGTCTGAAATGACAGAGAGAGAATCAGCTGAGAGGATGGTGGGAAACTGAATAAGAAAAAGAAAGATTATGTCTAAGAGTGTCACCTCTGAACACAACTGTGAAATCTCTAACCTGATCCATGAGTTGGTGGTGGTGGAGTGGAGGAGTGAGTATGGATTACTGCAAGCACTGTTAAAAATTGTACCCATGGTTTCTTAAAAAGCTTTTGCTTACAACTGAGAAAGAGCAGGCATTTATCAGGAAACATCTAAGCAAACCACTTGCACATGTACAAACAGTTTTCATAGGTGGGATACAAGTTGTGCTTCTGTGAACTAACTCAGGGTATAATAAACTTCTGACTTAATTACATTGGGATCAGTCTGGTTGATGATGTAGAGATAGATAGATATGAATCAAGCTCTCTCCAACATGTTAACTATTGTTCATTTCACCTGTGGTTATGAGAAATCGCAGAGAAAATGCAGAGATCATCAGGTAAAGTGTCATAGTTCATCATCAAGTCAAAGTTTGATCTGGACACTGTGGAGATGTCAAGGTTTAAAGATTTTACTACAGTAATATGCATTTTCTGGTTTGGTGGCTCTGCTCATGTGATGCTCAGGAACAAATGCGAGTAAGCATCACACACACTGTTCCCAACTTCATACAAAACGCAGCATTTCATGTAGTATGTTATAATTGTGAACTGTATGATTTTATTATCATTTTTTTGAATGACTAAATGACCATTCCAGTCATTTTACCTACATTTTGTAGAAGTTGGACAGTCCTGCAGTCTGACCTGTAAGTTTAATGAGACTTTTCTAAATGAAAGCTTAGTTGAGGGACAAGCAAATCTAAAAGAATGGAAGGAGATTGGGAGATATTGGTAGGAAACTGTGTATGATAGTAGTTTAGAAAAGTTGTTCTATAAGCTGCAGAAAAACATTCCCACTTGACACGAATCATTGTCAGTGGCAAGACTTATGCGTAGTTCTTACCAGACTTACAGTATAGCAGGTTTGACAAAGTATATCTTACGATGGGATGCTTTGCAGCTATTGCTATCATTGCATGTTTTTATCATCTTTTGCTGAATATCAGTAAATACTCTGTGAAAAGCCAAAACACAACAAGACAACAAACAAGACTGTCCTCGCCTTTCTCCAGCCTCCTTGTCTCCCCTTTCTCACCCCCATCAGTGTTTCTCACTCATTTTGCCCCAAGCCCTTTAGATTTTCTCCATGGCTGGCTGTTGTTTCTGCCTCTGCAAGCTCAGCCATCAGCGTGCATTGATCGCTCCCCTTCATCCTCACCATCCCCTCCGTTATACCTGACTATGGCGACTAATTCCCCCGTTCTCACCCTCTTCATCCTAGATTGAGGGAGTCGGTGGAAAAATCAATAACAGTGCCAAGTGGGATGGGGTCAGGGGTCAATGGGGTCCTTGACAAGTGTGTCAGGGGAAGGAAGGAGGGAGAGAGGGGAAAAAGTGCTTGTCTGTGTGTGTGCAGGTATATGAGTGTGTGTTATGTGAGGAGTGGTAAGAGAAACAGGGTGACCTCGTGGGCGCAAATGTCAGGCTTGTCAGAGATCAAATTTATGACCATTGATTGGAGCTGTGTGTGTATGTGTGTGTTGGATGTTGATGAATGTGTGTGTTTGTTTGTATCATGGTGGAATCTGACAGGGGTGAGGAGTCATCATATAAAGCCCATTATGGATAAACAAGCCAATGAAACAGATGAATCCCATGAGATGTCATAGTAAAGGCATGTTGGCATCCATCCTTCTGACAAGTCACTGATTTTCATTTTTAATAATGACAGAGCTACAGAGCTGAGTATAAAAAGATAATGATCAAAAATGTGAGTTTGAGGAAGAGTGATACTGTTTTTTTTATCTTGCCGCGTTTAAAGTGCACGTTACAGTTTTTTTTTTCCAGAATGCATACTTAACAGTTCTTGGATAAGTAAATAGCAAATGTACTATGTTTTACAAAAGAAACATCATACAGATTTGGAGATTCTGAGCACTACTCTTAGAAACATCTTTTTCAGTGCATCTAGGTGTTAATCTGAGCTACCGTGAGAAGCTGCTTCCCACACTGATCCCCACAACATAAACATGAACCTGGGTTCAGCCACATGTTGAAAACTCTGCAAAAGTATTACCCAGGCTTTTATTATAAGTCAACATAGTAATAGATCATTTTTACCCTGAATATAACTACTACCCTCTTCTCTCTGCCACTCTCCCTTTACCCTCTCCCCTCTGTGATAAAGCGAGATCTAACGTTTATGTTAGGGTTGGACATTGCTGGTGAGAGGCTGATATGATACACTGTCAGCAACTATTGGGGCAATATGATAGAATTCACACCCCAAACACAGATGTGGCGCAATTCAACACGATCTGATTTATTACAGTGCAGTTTAATGTGATACAATTTTATTGCTGATACATGATGTTATTCAATTCAATGAGTTTGATTATTTACTAATGAAATTGAATTAAAACCTTTCACAAACCGGCCTTTTTCCATGTTCTGTAAAAGTGTTCTCTGTTTCAGGTTTACAGTCCGGTACATTTTAAGTACACCTGGCTCACAAAGTTAAGGATGTTCAGGATTACACCCATTAAGTATAATGTAAAAACTATGTATTGAGCAATTTTGAAAAAATAAAAATAAAAAAAAATTCTGCTCAGCACATTATGCAAATTATGACTTCTGACTTATGAATCTGACTTTTCTAAATAAATGAATAAAACATCAAAAAAATCTAATAGATTGGATTATATCAATGCAAATGTGTGATAACGGATTAATCTCAATTTCTTTCAAAAACTTCAGCCCTTCACTGACGGTCTATCGCCGCACTTGCATCGTGTCTGCACCTGTGTGAGAAAAAAATAACCCTTTGTACCGCGGGCTTTTGTTGACACTTCATGGACCCTTGTGGCCTCATAAATCAAGTAAACATGAACTGGGTTTAAGGGAAAGGTTCAGTATTTTGAACTAAACTCAGATTAGTGATCTCCTCAGCTGTTCAGGCCCCACTGTTTAAATTTCACATCAGTATTTGTTCACCGTAATCTTCCCAGCTACACAAAAATCCAGGCTCCTAATAAGTATTAGCTCACACTCCTACCAGGGAACTGTCTGTGTGGTGTGTGTGTGTGTGTGTGAGAGAGACTTGATGCTAACTATCTGATGACTGACATCCACTCCATGTTTTACTCCATGTAAAATGTTAAAAAAAGAAAACAGATAGAGGTGGAACAAGGTGGGAGTCTCACGAAGTTTTTCCTTCTGAAATAAAATTTCTGTATCATGCGTCCAAATAAATTTATGCAAGTGAGGGCATTGTGTCCTGTTCCAGAGGTGTTCACAGACACACACCTGTACTGTAGGTCTGTGCAACACACATGCAGTGAAAATGGGAAAGGAAGATGAAGCCTTGAAGAAATCCATTAGCAATTTAAATGGAAATGTAATGAGCCCATGGTGGCAGTGAATTAGCCTGCTGATCAATTGATCATGTCAAGAACAAATAGGTAAACAAACATATCCATTAGCCTTCTGCTCCACCTCCTCCTTCTGCTCCCTGCTGTGGAGGAGTACTGCAGGATCACTGAGAGGTAACATGTTGTATGTGTGTGTCTGTGTGTGTGATGAGAAGATGCACCGATAACATATAACATCTAATGCACATATTCATGGTGATGCTCCTTAAAAACACAAAGTGCTCACTGCAAACATATATACACAAGAGTAAACACACAATCACACACCCCACTGTGACTGTCCTGCCCAGCTCATTACACAGACAGTTGGGCTCAGCAAGGTTCCTTTCAGAGGCGATGGAGAGAGCAAAGGAGGAGGAGGGAGCGACAGGGCATCTGAGTCAAACAAGGAGCAGGACGGAGGAAATAAAGGAGGGC
The DNA here is from genome assembly GCA_032353495.1 of Ctenopoma kingsleyae. Lineage (NCBI taxonomy): Eukaryota > Metazoa > Chordata > Actinopteri > Anabantiformes > Anabantidae > Ctenopoma > Ctenopoma kingsleyae. Next base: position 7,079,070 of record JAUBNQ010000009.1, read on the forward strand.
GAAGAGGCTGCCTGAAGACAGCGTGCTGGAACTGGACCTACTGCTTGGCCTCACCCCAGTCTGTCAGTGTGAATGTGTTTGTGTCTTCCCAATCAAAGCACCAATTAAACCCTAACTGACCTTATTTCAAGAGTGTTTAGACTCTGATGCTGTAAGAAACTGCTAATTTAGCTGCTAAGATTGTGTTTGTTCAGAGCAAAGTCATGAAACTTTAATTTCCTCTTTCTTTTTTTATTTGCTTAAAGTTGCAAGAAGCCAAAACATTGATATTCCATAAATCATTTCAGTCCACTCTCACTGAGACACATCTCTTATCAGTCACAGTTGCTTGTTTCTCTAATCTAATCTATCACAAGTCTCTGAAAACTCAATCACCACAACTAATTCATCTTAATAAGAAACTGATGGAGAGCTTCTCTGGTTTAAACACTGGTGAAAATAACTTTATTACTGCCTAATGGTCAAAGTGAAGAGAAAAACCTCTTTATTGGTGAATTCTTGTGGCAGATAAAAAGAAGACTTTAAATGTAAGGTATTGTTATTGCTCTTTTTTGATATTACCTGTCTGTCTGAACAGACAGTCATTATAAACTAACAAGACTAAAGGTCTACAACCATGGCAGCTGCTCTGTGAGGCTGAACCTGAGGTGTTTTGACCTAAATGATATTGTCATGAAGCTAACATGCTGATGTGAAGCAGGTATAACGTTTACCATGTTCACATCTTAGTTTAAAGTCATTAGGGTACATCATCTGTGGTATGTACAAAATGTCATGGTGAACCACTCAGGAGTTGGGATATTTATGTCTGGACCAAGTGGTGAACCAACCTTTGACTGTCATTAACAGTGCCACAGTGCTGCTTTTCAAATTCTCCTAATACATTACTAAACAACATTGTGAAATTTCTCAGTTGTCAAATACATATATTTGATTCTGATGGCTCAGTGAAGATGTAGGAGGTGCAGATATGGAGGAGAGGATGACAGATGCTCGAGCATTTCTATCAGGAGTTATTTCATGCAGGATGCCTGTTCAACAGACAGAAAAAAGTGCCACTATCTCCACTTCCAAAGCAGGATAGGATATTACCCTTATCTTTTGAGGGCAAGGACACACGGAAAGACATTTGTGAAATTATAATATTCTAGCATGCACTGTATCTCGAAGTGTGTGTGATCTACTTTTGTGACACACCATGTCAGAAACACATTATTACTACTAGCTAATCGGACATATAATACACTTAACATTTGTCCTTCAGATGGGGAGTAGATTCAGCATTTTCACACACTACTTGAATGTAGCAAAGGAAGGAAATCTACACTACACATATGTTGTTATAATACTCAAACCTAAAATCTGACATGATAAAAAAAAGAAAATTGCTGATGAGGAAACAGCAGGTTAACACAAGATGGGGAAAAAAGAAATAGCTTTTTAAAAAGGGCCATTTGTAAAACAAGGAGTTTAAAGCCAGATTATAGGACAACAATGACACAATCCCTTATGTTCATTCCTGTAATACGCTGTGAAGAAGCGGATTTATACTTTATTGTGGAGGAATGCATCGAGGCTGTCTTGTGTCTCCTTCTGCGTCTGCCTGCCTCTTTGGGAAACATTTTCCTCCTCCTGAGGCCAGGTGTAATCCCTGTATGGAGGAAACAGAGACGCCTTTAGCCAACTGCTGATCAGCCCTATAACGGTACACGCATTATGAGTGATACCACCAGAGGGAAATTCCTTCAATCCAGTATAAAGCTTTCACTACACTGACTGAGTCTGCAGAGGACTGTGCTCAGTTTGTGTGGCTGGCTGCTGGATATCTCCCTGACTGTTCTCCTTGTCTCCTGGCCTGAGTTGGATTGCACTGGATTGTCTTAATTGTCTGTAATGACTGAAACTACTTGCTTCATTAGCTCTGTATTAGCTCTATTAGGAAGGAAGGGAGCCGAGGAGGAGACAGTAATTGAGAGTGTTAATGAAGGCAACATGATGAGTCCCATGCTGTAGATGGCCTTAAGTAAAAGAAAACATGTGATGCTTTTACTTTTGACAACCTTGACAGTTTGGTGGGGAATTTTCTTCTGGAAGGACTTAAAGGACTGAATACATTTTAAAGAAAAATAAGTGGGAATACCAAATCAATTTTACACAGTAATACCATACCCTGGACAATTGGAGCAATTAGTTAAAATGTTAGTGTCAATATTTATCACTAATGCAGCAGGTATCACTCATTCTGACCACATATCCTCCAGGGCTGTGACTTAAACCCAGTGAGCTCTCAGTCTGCTAAATCCACCTCCAGATTATGATCTGATTGTTCGTACTGGAGCAGATACAGCGGGATTTTCTATAATAAGGACAGATGTTTCAGAGGAAGTGAAGGGATTCTGGCTGCAGAGGAGCTTTAGCTTTGTCATTGCTGTTGAGATTTGGCCTTGTGCAGCCATTTCTTTAATTGGACTTTGTGCAAAGCAGGTCACACTGAGTCACAATATTAGCAGGTGGTCTAGATGAGGGGTCACATCTGAGTCAAATAGTATTTGGGATGTAAAACCCCTCTGACTGTCTTAACTCTGCAGATAATAACACAAGTGGATAATTAGGACATGTTTTTAGTGTGACGCTTACTTAATGTGGAAAAATTAATGTAACCCACACACAAAAAAAAGGAATCAAACAGTAAATGTACAATTACAAGGAGCAATAACAGAGACCTGACGCACTTACATAGCTTTCTGCTGTGTAAATTGAGATGAGCGCTCAACCAGCAGATTACTGTGATGTCTCTACACCTATTCATCTTAACAAAGATCAAATGTTTAGCATTTAACAACAACATATCACAAGTCCTGCGAGACCTAGTAACACTGTGGACGTCAAATTTCACTGTTACATATTTGAAATAACTAGCCCACACACAAGAAAACACCATCATATTATATTTCAGCTCAGAGAGATAATTTCAACAATCAGTTTTGTTTAATTGTAAACATCTAGAACCAAATTATGAATTTCTGAGCTTTTGCAATCCGGTTTTATAATGTTGAATTTTCTTTTCAACATGTAAAATCCTGATGAATTTGATTTAAAAAAAACAATCAAAGTTAAAATTCATCTTCAAATCTAAACAATAAGGTTGCTGTTGCAATTAAAGATGCTATCACGGGTAGA
>JAUBNQ010000009.1:7105298-7116553 GCA_032353495.1 Ctenopoma kingsleyae
TCATGTTTGGGTGTGGTCAGGTTGTAGAGCTGCTGGTGAGACAGCAGAGTGGTTGACACAGTTACCAGCCCATTTGGGGGGTAGCAGTGGGCAGAACTTTACATCTGTCAACTTATACATTAAAAAAAGTGTGAACATTTTTTAATCATCATTTACCTAGATACCACATGTCATAGTAAGTCATCTCAGAGCTTCATGCTCCGACATGACTGACTTGACACTTAATTCTGAGGTTTCTGAAGACAAAATAAATGCAGACAGCTCGTCTCAGCCAAAGACCATTGTTCATTGTAACTAAGGTGAATATGGTGCATTTCAACTGTAGAGCTTTCCCTGATGAACAGGAATATTTTAGTAACTCAATCCCAAACCCCAAGGAGCCAGGGTCTAAATTAAATTCAGGGGAGATCACAAATCCATTAAGAATAAAAGACATGCTGTGGGGGAAAAAAAAAAAAAAAAAAAATATTTCACAATGTGGAAATGTTCGTGGGACCTTTATATTGGATGTGTGCAGTATTTTAGACTGCACACCAACTCCGTAATCATACAAATGTTTTGAGGACACGTATGACTGCACATCATTCTCATCTTTTCATTCCACCTCACATAAACATGGCATTAGCATGTTATGTTAACATTTACAAGTTGGCACCAAGTCCAGTTGATGCTGATGGGACACGTCATGAAAAATTAAACCTCCCCTATGATGCTAGTGTGGAAAAAACAATGCAGGGACCTAATACTTGCAGATTTTCTATTCCCACTGTTTCTATGCAGCTGTCAGAAATAAATCTATTTAATGCAATGAGAAAACAATAGCACCTGTGAATTTATGGCAACATTTATTACGAGCAGAGATAAATATTTTTATGTGAACACAATCTACATTTGTGATATCTCTCATCTTCTCTCTCTCCTTTTGATCTTAACCTCAGATGAGAAGCAATTATGTCCCAAAGACTGAATGGGACTCTGGCTCAGATAAAAACAATCACATCAGCCATTTTTAGCCATCTAAATGGTGACAATAACTGCTATATAAAGAAAAACATGTGCCCCATGGCAACACTGAACAATGTCTTCGTCAGAGAAGCAAAGATCGTCCTAGTGATGTGTGAACATCATTTTTCTTATGTGGCAGTTTTAGCCAGTACACCATGTGGTTGCGACTAAACTTGTGCTCACCTGGCTCTTGTGGATGGAGATGGCCCAGGCCAATTTGAGTGGCAGCTGCTGTCGACTAAGGTGGATCCCACCACCTGATTTAAACACCCAGCGCTCTGGCTTTAGCACCTCTGTAACGCCACACAGGAAACGCACACATGGGAGTCCTAAAGACACAGGGAGTCAGTCCATACATGAGATTTTTATCACTGTGGCATTTTCATCAAATTGATATTAAATAAATGTTTTTTTTATATTGATACTGACCATGTTTTCCAGACTCAAAAGCTACCACAACCCCTCGTGCTCCGTTCACCAGGCCTCGAGTGACATCCAGGTTCTTAGTCAGCATGACCTTAAAAGTAGAAGCATCACCCAAACATTTTCTTCACTAAAACTAAATGCAGTGCATTAACTCACATCAAAACCAACAGTTCATGAGTGCAGATGTTACCGCAAAAGGTGGCACAACTAGGTATAAGGTTTAGAGGGTAATTACTTTTTCACACAGGGCCAGGCAAGTTTGGACAGCTTTTTCCCCTAATACATGAAATCATCATCTAAAAACTGCATTTTGTATTTACTCTAGTTATCTTTGAGTAATATTAAAATTTGTTTAATGGGACAAAAAAAAAAAAAAAAGGAAGTTGCCAAATACTCTTTCACATGACTGTACCTGAGCTCCCACTTTGAGCTGGATCAGTCTGCTGACAGGGCTGTGAGCGTCTATAGTCTTCACCAGGGCTGGGTCACTGTCAAGTGCGTCAAACACACGCACTGGACCTAAATATCAGGGAGATATTTGTTGATGTGGGTTATATTCAGACCGTGCCGGCAGTTTTATACACAAAATATGTGCTGTTTTGCAAATGTTCATGTGAAGGTACTTAAAATCTTCCTGTCCGTATCTCTCACTAATGTGAGTGTGTGTATGGATGCATGAACATTGTAAAGTGCTTTGGGTACTTGGGTATTATTAAACCATAACCATGAAAAATGATAAATGTTAGTTTAGTTTTTTGCCTAATTTGGCAAAAAGAATTAATAAATTCAGCTTAAAAATTCAATGATGCATTTAGTTTTTACAAAGTAAAAGTAAACCAGAACAGGAAATAAGAGGAGTCAGAAAACAACTGGCACCCAGTTGATGTTGAGAACACCTCTTGAGAGGTAACAGGTTTCAACAAGGTTACCACATGACTCAAGCCACGGATAACGGTTTTCACCTGCATCCGAGACAAACAAACAAAATAATACCTGTTTCAAGCTAAAAAAAAACAAACAATTGTACATACAACTGAATGGATGCATTCAGACCTGGCAACTGCTGGAGTCTGTTCTCGTTTGTTAGCTCCACATCATCCTTGTGTGTGCACAGCCTGGTTGCAAGAATACCGTCCCTCTCAATGTTATGGTAGGCACTTTCTATCAGCTTAGCAGTGACTTCCTCTGTCACCCTGAATGTTGTTAAGGTAGAAATATTTTCCTTTAGGAAAAAATACTTTTGCAGCATAGCACAGATGAACTGCTGTAAATGCATTTATGTAACACATTAAACTGCACATTTAGTGTAAAACATTGCCATCACATTTGCTGCACAAAAATTTATTTGATGATGTAACGTAATTTTACCTGCCCACCCTCACTGCCTGCAGGAGAGAGATGAATGACTGGTCCGTCTGCCTTCTCACTTCTGTTAGCTCCATGTTGACCTGAATGACCTTACGCCAACATCTGGCCTGAAGGTTGATAGACAGGAAAAGGCCTTGTTAAATAACATCCATTAACACTTTTCAGTCAGAGTCTGCGGAGCAGACTCTGACCCATGGGGACAACAGACCACTGTGAATTAAATGACTCAGGATAGTAATGATACATGTACTCAGACTAACCTAATGGCACAGGAACACATTTACAGTCCCAATAAAGCACAGCTTTTGACTTCCTGTTATATAACACAAGTGCAGAAAATATCCCAATTCCCATTAGCAACAACACCTCAAACTGTACTACAGAGCTGAATGAATGTCTTATAAACTTTTATTTAAAAAAAATGTTTTTAAAGCGTGATCGACATATTGATCATTGAGAAGTTTTCTGGAATTTTTCTGTAAATGACCAAATAAACCTAATGAGCTGATGACAGATTACTGACACGCAATATTACCTAAAAATGATATGAACAAATAGGGAAGTCCTGGGACCCACTGAGGTCTGACCTGGAAACAGAAGCTGGCCTTTTCCTTTCCCCTAGAAACAGGAGGCAGCTGGAGGAAGTCACCACAGACGATCAGCTGGATGCCTCCAAATGGCTCAGTAGACCTCCTCACCGACCTAGAAGAGTGCAATGAGAAGATGTATATCTCTTAAGATATGATAACTACGGCTGGAGGCATTATCTTTTCAGGTTGTCCGTCTGTACGGCCACCCAATTCTTGTTAACGTGATACCTAAGGATTGCTTGGATGGAATTCCTTCAAATCTGGTACAACTGTCAACTTGGATTCAACAATGAACTGATTAGATTTTGGTGGTCAAAGGACAAAGGTCAAGGTCACTGTGGCCTCAGGTAAGCTCCATTCTCATCAATGCTATATCTTAGAACCACCTGGAAGGAATTTCATTACATCTGGCACAAACATCTGCTCAGACTTATTAGAATATAAGTCTGGGCAGATGTTTGCAAACTACAGCATCACTGGTTAGCAGAGGCATAAAAAGCAGTAATTTTAGTTTTATTTAACCTATGATTTTATTTGAAACAGTCACCGAGTTTAAATTCAAATACCCACTGGACTTTAGCCATAATAAAATTAAAGAAACACAGCGCCAATCCCAAACATAATGAGCTGCAAAGTGCTTTTAGACTGATGCTGAACTCAGCTGCAATGTCCACCTCTCACCTGGCCACCGCCTCAAGCTTATCAAAGAACTGGGCCTCCACCATGGAGATCTCATCGATGATGAGGTGTCGACAGCTAGTCCAGTGCTGCAGCACTCCGGGTCTCTGAGCCAACTCGATACACTGCTCCAGTGGGGCAGAGCCTGAGCCAATACCTGTAAGGAGCGCCGGCACAGAAGACAGAGAGACAGATGGTCAGAGGGTACAGAAATGAATAACACTTATGCAAAAGCTAAACTTATACCCTCTATTGTATATTAAGATTTAATTAGAAACCTCTGTTAATATGGAAAGTCACTCAACACCTCCTCCTCAATTATAATAAAGATTCAGGATCTGAAATAACGGCATCACACAGACACAGTCAAAGGCTGCAGCTGTGCTTGAAAGACAGATGGCATTGATTAGAATAGCTGCAATGCTGAACAACAGAAATTTGTGTGTGAAGATTTACTGCTTTTCAGATATAAAGAGAAATATGAAGTTGGCTTTGAGCATGTGTGACACTTATTTTTCACTATATGAATTCTTAACTAAACCAAAACATAATCAGAATAATTTTCATTAATAATGAAAACAAAAAGCTCCAGCTTTCTAAATTGGGTTCTTTTTAATAGGACAGAAAATAACATTTGTGTGTGTTATTTTCAGATTAATCTTTTGTGAAACCAGCAGACTGACAATCTCAAATTTGTTGATGTTGAAAATAATAACCTCTACACATCCCTAACTGTGCTTTATTTAAACAGTCATTATGTAAAATCTATTTCATCTTTCCAGAAGCACATTCACTGACCTGCAAAGTTGTGCAATGTTGTTCCTCCAATGTGACATGCAGCCACTCCTGTGCTAGCTGTGGCAAACGTGCTCTTTGGAGGAAGAGAACCCATGATTCGTTTGAGCAAGAAGGACTTTCCTGTACCTGAAAAGAAATGTAGTCAAATTAAAACAATTTCACAGAAATAGAAGTTAATTATTGGCAGCGATAAGAGCACCATGATGGTGATATGAACACATTTAGGTCAGGTTGTTAATAGGAATACAAAAATGTGGTTCTAAGCCTCAATGAGTAAGATGTAACATACATTTTGGTGTGAAATATACAATATATGTCAGAGTATCTGTTTTAGACAAGCAGTTGTCACAAAGTTGTTATGAAAATTTCAAGTTCTCTGTTTTACTCTTACCCGCACTTCCAGTGAAGAAGATGTTCTTGCCACTCAGGACTGCACTGAGGACAGCAGCCTGTTCTTTATTCAGCTTACGTGATGGCAGAGAGAGGATGGGCTTCTTACTCGGATTGGTCTTCACCTAAAACAATAAACAAAGTTGATGACATACGGAATTTTAAATCACATTTAATGTGTACAGTGTGGTCATGACCTAACTCAGGAGTCATAACTATCAGAATAAGTACTTGTATAATAAAAACTTTAAACAGAGTGATGTCCACCTTTTCTGTGTGTGTACACAACTCACTGGGCTGAAGTTACAGTCACTCCTCGACCTTTTGACCTGCTGTCCTGTTCCTGCCACAGTCATCTTATTGGTGCGATCTGACAGGCCTTTGGGTGCCTCTTTGCTTCTCAGCTCATTGACCTTCTGGATGTCTTTTTGCTGCAGGGGGCTGATGGCCTCGAAGCTGCGGGGCAGACCAGCTTTGAGCTTCTGTCTGTCACTCAGAGGCTTGTTGCTCTGAGAGGCCTGGTGTTTGATGCTCAGGGTTTTAAGGAAGAGGTGCAGCTGGTCAGGGGGACAGTTGGAGATGAGCACCTGAATGTTGTCGGGGAGCAGTTTGACGGTGCACTTCCCGTCTCTGGCGAACTTGGTGAAAAGTTTGAACTCTTTCAGATGGTAACTTTGAGGGACTTTTCCGTCGTGGACCCGGAGGATAATCTCCTGGAACTCGTTCCGGCCCAGAACTACAGAGGCTTTTCTGATGACCTGTCTCCGGGTGGCCTGACCGGAGATGTTCAGCTGCTCCACCGTCACACAGCACTGAAGCTGGGCACCGTCCTCTCCTGCCAACATTGCAGCAACTCTATGCTAAATACAATAGTTGATATTCATTAATGGATGAATAGCAGTTTGCTTGAGCAGTTTTAGAACAAGTCCAAAATGAACATAGTGCGACAGAGCATGAAATAAGAAACAATACTTTAATATTGAAATTAAATGAAGTGCTTCTTTCAGTCAACACAAACATCCATCGTGATCTTGTCTGATTATAACAATTTAGCTTGACTCCGTGGTGGAAACAAACCTTAACCATTGTTACAGAAAGAATGTTTAATCCAACACTTACCTTTGTGTTTATTAAATAAGTAAAACAAATAACATATGTGCTGATCGTTCTTCCTCTCTTTGTGCATCTGCTCTCCGATTTCAAGACACGAAACAACCGATTTTCAAATTGTCAGTGCGGGAAATCAGCCAATAGCAGCGCGACGCTCCCGGCCAATCATGGGGAGGAGATTTAATCAAGCAGCCAATGAGAAACGACTACATTTTCACCGACCAATCGCCTGGATTATGACCGCAGACGTCATATGTGTGAGAAAAACACATGGCTACCCGGAAGTGGCTTCAACCCTTTAGGAACCGTATAAGAATTTTTTTTTTTTATTAACAACAAAAAAAAAAAAAAAAAGAAAAAAAAGAAAAAAGAAAGGCATTTACAAAACAAGTCAGGGGCACATAGTATAAGAATTGTGAACATGATTCAGTATCGCACGATGTGTTTGTAGCTACTTTTATTTCTTGTGTCACTAACGATTGCTGGTTACGTCCGATGTGTATGTTACCATATAGGCAACATAGTAGAGGTTAAGAAATGTGGGTGAAATTCAACTGGTGGACATGTGACTTGTACTGTAAAGTCAGCAAGCAATCAGCATATACTATAAAAGTAGCCCCATGGTCTAATGGACCATTGAAGACCTGTGTACAGTGTTTAAGAGATTCACGCAGCCTAATTATTAAAATAAATTACAAATAATCTGCAGTATTTTGCTTAAATAAACCCTGGCAGACGAAACAGAAAGTCACAATGCAGACTACAATGACTACCTTCATTGTTTTTCTAATAATACACACAAATGGTCATGTTTCCAGCTTTTCTATATGATCTACTATCCTCTATATTATTATTAATATCCAAATAATACCTGTATGTTTGAAATAACCAAATATTATAAAAATGCAGTCTGAAATGAATGAAATGAAATGAAATGAATAAAAACAGATATTAAAATCTTCTATTTGTGTCAAAATATGCTCGGTGCATAATATGTATTTCACTTCAACATGTTATTTAGAACAATAAGCTTTTAAACTCTGTGCATGGCTGGTTGCGTTTTCACTATCTGTTTTCACTATCACTAGCTGAATTTAAATCTATTTGTTCCTGAAAAATGTTCTGTGTTTTAATATCCTGAAGCAAAAACACCAAACCAGAACCACTCCATGATCTAGTGACAGATTGATGTTGACAGATCAAATAGTAGCATGAAATCATCAAAACCCAAAGGGCTGCATGCGCTGTGTTTATCATATACCACTAATGCACAAGGTCAGCATTAGCAGTCTTACCTGTTATCAGAGGACTGCTAACAGATCAATGGCATCATTGCTGTCAGGTAGACAACTTGGGGAGGGAGCTGACCATGTTGCAAAAGACTAAAAAGTTGGTTAGTAAAAGCATTTTTTTGACAATATTAATCACTTTGTCACATTTACTGTATGTAAATGCTTTTACATCAGTATGGTGAAATACTCTGACTTGATGTACATTCAAGTTGATGGATTAGTCAATGATTAATTCTAGATTTGGACAAGATTGTGGCAACTTTTGAGGTAACTGTATGACTGCTTGAAGCTCGCTCCCTGTCAGAACAGTTTCTTGCATAAAACCTCCAGGGTCAAAACTGTAGCTAATGCTAAACATGGTCAGATAAATATTATAGCAAAATGTGCAACATTTAGTGTGCAAAGGTTGCATTTTCACACAGTTAACCATTATCACTGGTACTGCTGTATGTGATCTACATGGTAATATCGTGTAATGGTTAACACTCTGTATTCTATGTTCCAGTTTTAGTGGACAAAGATTTTCCTTAGAAGATCGTGTGAAAAAGTTAAAATTGTTCACTGCTTTAAATGGTACTAATAGTGGCATAATGTCAACTCTAATCTAAACAGCTTTTTTTTTAAAAACTCAAAAATTCATAAATTCATCATCAACATTTGTCTGTTTGTTTGATCCTACATCTCAATGAGAGGCTGTGATCTGGGCGTAGCACCTTAAACTTCTTCCTGACCCACTAAATTGTATGTTTTGTATTCCAAAACAATCCACAAAAACAGTGTGTGGTATGAATATAAATACTGTAAATTAAAACTACAGTTTTACCTTCTAGTCTTTTGTCTTTTATCCTGTCTCCCTGTCACATCAGTATGAGAAACTGCTGTAACTGCTTCATGCAATAAGGGGCAGCACTTTGACTTGGAGCATACTGGATTCAATTACTTTTAAACATATATTAAACATACATCTATATATGAATTTAAAAAATCCTCATATGAAATACTAAATATAATATTGTTTCAGTATTTTCACATTTCTTGCATTTCCATTTTTGTAGAAAAAGGTCAAGTGAACTTGAGATGTTCTAAAGATTATATGTGAACATTACCGAGGTGTTAAAAGAATGAAAGGGCATTTTTAGTGCATGACAAAATTTCCATCTTGGAGATTAATCATGAGGATAGAACAATCCTGTTATGAAAAGAAACACATTTTGTGTCAGCCTGTATCAGTTCAGTTGCTTAACATTTCATTCGAAATGTTCTTCTGTGGGCAGTGGACTCTGGCATGGGGGGTTTAGTTGATATGATATATGTATATGACAAACACTGGCCTTTGATATGACTGCAGATTATCTGGCCCATGTGGTAACTACAGCATGAATGTGACAAAACAGCTGACACATAGAAACAGACAAATATTCACATTTATACCTACGGGCAATATGAGTAATCAATTAACGTAACATGCATGTCTGTGGATGGTAGGAGGAAGCTGAAGTACCCGGAGAAAACCCACACAGACACAGGGAGAACATGCAAACTCCAATCAGAAAGGCATCCAGCAAACCAGAGGATTCACAGCCGCGTCCTTCTTGCTGTGAGGCACCAGTGTTAACCACTACACCACCGTGCCGCCCACATCCACAACATATTTTAATTAAATGTGTTCCAGAAAAACAAAATATGAACACTACAACACCACTATTATTTTCCACCATTATGTGAAAATGGAAAGCTGCAGAAAGCCCATTTAATATGCATTACAGGACATTTAAAAGATTTAAGTAATACATGCAGCTCACTGACCCATTTGTAAGATGCTTTGTAAGATGTAAGATTACAACACATTTTTATTAAAGTTGAGATGATTGTATTCTTATATGTTGAGATAGCACATGATGGTCTTGTCATCATTAGGGGGATAAATGGTGAATCTCGCTGATTCTCACCACCTACAATGCTACAGGGACCACACTGATCACCTATGGGAAATACCACACATGATAAATGTAAGATATTTAGTTTTGGTTTTGGGGGTGTTTGTCTGCTCTTGACACTATTTTCACACATTATTGAGGCAGTTTCCTGCATCGTGTACTTTATTATTCTGCTGGCCCTTCTGGCAGGAGCTAATGAAGGTTCCTTTCTTCCTCTTCTTCCCTCTCACCTTGATGTGTTTCTGTTAAATAATAGAGCTACAGACAGAAACAGAGCCCTTATTCCTCCAAAGCAAAGGGCACATCTACCCAACCAGTTACCTATCCATCCACACACATGCCCACTGACTAATGTTCTTGCTGCAGACCTAATTGAAGGTGCAGAACCTTTTTCCAGTCCAGCAGCCAATTATGTATCTCTCTTTAATATGCAGTATAGGCTGGAAAAGAGCATAAACCAAGAAAGCTTCTTCATAAACATACATACATACACTCTTGATATGTAAACTGAAACACAATGTGAATTGGAAATAATCTATTACATATTTAATACACTTTGTCTTGGACGTCCATGTTGCATATGCATGCAAGATTTTGTGGTTTCTGTTTTAGAGTAATATGAGAAAGATATGATCTCCTTCAGTAGAACAGGCTCATAATTTCAGAATTGGAACAATATATCTTCTGACTCACCCTGTTACATCTACGTACGCAAATGCAGACTGTGACATTAAGACCTGAACAGTAATAACCCCAATCATTTTCTTACGTCTTAAACTGTGCCTGGCAATTAGAAGTTTTGAGTAAAGGAAAATGTCTTGGAAGGGATGGAGTGTACACAGATTAGGATAGATAGTGATATTAAGGAGGAAAGGTCACTAAAAAGAGACGTCACTTAATCATAAGAAAAAATACAATAGAAGTAACAACAACTACAAGTGATCTATTTTTTAGACCGTTGCTACATCAGCAAATCAATGCAGTCCAGACCAGACTGAATATCTGCAATATCAACCATGTGCATTTAAGATAAAATAACACTTTAATGATCTACCAAGAGCAACAGAAGAAGAAGAACAGTAGAACAATAAGGCACAATTTAAAAGTAACAGTAAGGTAAATGTGGACATTTAAAGACAATTTGAATAGAAATATTAATAATAAAATGATAAATAATCTGTATTTTGTATGTGTGGAATTTAGGTAAATAAAAATGTGTGTATTATTCTTCAGATAATGCACGTGTTGTTGTATACTCTTATAGCAGTGGGCACAAAAGACCACCTTATTATACTTATTTATACAAAGAACTAAAATTTATTATCTTTGACTATACACTTGATTTAAGGAAAGACTAAAACTCATGGTCAAACTATGGCATTTAATTTAATTTAATTTCAGATCCTCTGCGTCTTTCATCGCCCCACCTGCTCTTTGTCTGCTTTGGTGTCATTCCCACACACCTGCCCTGAGTCTCCTGCCCATATCCCCTCCTGCCATTCACTCTCTTGAGGATTGTTGTTGAGATGTGAGATGCACTAACCCTTTGTCTTGCTGCCCTGCCTGTTTGTTCAACCTTCATGGACTGGGCTCCTGTCTGCACCTGTTGACTTTGTGACTGTATGTTTTTGTCATGTTGCCTTCTTGGAAATTCTGTAGTT
>JAUBNQ010000009.1:7124664-7140844 GCA_032353495.1 Ctenopoma kingsleyae
GAGTTTTTCCTCTCCACTGTTGCCTAGTGCTTGCTCAAATGGGACTGTTGGGTTTTCTACAAATATTTTGTGTAAGGACTTAAACCTTACACTGTAAAGTGCCTTGAGATGACTTATGTTGTGCTATACAAATAAAATTGAATTGAATTGAATTGAATAGATGTTAAAGATTAAAATATAATTATGAAAAACACCTGACAAAGTCATTGGTATTGTGTTTGAATTTAACACACATACATGTGCACATTGAAATACCCCAGATCAGTATTTCCACATCTTTTCCCAAGCCAGGGTTTAAGACTCTAATCAGACTCACTGCTGCACTGACATTAAACATTGCATCTGTTATTCAAAAACTTGGCAGAGCTCTGTTAGCAGTGAGCGGCTGTAGAGTTCTCGGGTCCCCGTGTGTTCGTTTGTGGCTCACATGATAAAAATGTTTAATATCCTGCTGCCACCTGATACATGATGTGAAAACTCAGTAGGGCAAATCATTAGCACTGATGGCTGAACTCTGTCTGAGATAGTGAGCCAGTGGGAGAGGGTGTGGGGTTTTCTAAATGAGGACCCTAATGATCAAATTTCTCTTGGCAGAAACACCAGAGTACAAACAATGATACACAATCACCATTTATATTTATGTGGAAGCATTAATCTTCTCTTTATGTCAGTTCCTCTGAAAAATACTCGTAACCAGTATCTCCAGAAACTAAAATATAATTCCACAGTCGCTGTGCTTTTTCACTGTATAAGTAGTATAATGCCAGCTGAAACAGCTGTTGGACATTTTAGGAGAAGAGGTGGCTGATGAACTCACCACGTCCATCCACCACAGCTCCAGGTTCCCTAGTATGAGACAAGCTGAAAGACGGAGATGTGTGGGACGTAGACACACACACACACACACAAACATGTAATAAGACGTGTGGGATGTTAAACGGACAAAAGAACTGTCAAGTTATTGTTTTTTTTGGAGCATATTTGTGTTTGTGTATGTGGGAGAAACAGGAGTGAGTGTTACCACAGGGCTTTATCACATATGTTTAGTAGATCTGAATGTATATGACTTTTGATCATGTCTAATCAGCAGGCATCTTTCCATAACATATGTATATGCTGGAAAAATTACTATATCAACAAGCAGAGAAAACAGAAAAAGAGAAGGAGCACAATATAAAACCTAAAGGGGACTACAGGGGAGGATGGGGACAAAAGCGAGAGACCCAGAGAAGAAAGAAATGACATAGGGAGAGTAAATGAGCTTTAGCCTTTGCAGTGTAACAAGCTTGGCAGGCTGCAGCAGAAGCAGAGGCATTATGATTGGACGTCTGTCTCGAGAGGCAACAGGCAGGGAAGAGAAAAAATCAAATAAACCTCGATGATGACATCACAGCGGTGTGATGAGCTGTGTCACGCCATAAAGGAAAGTAAAGCACCTCCATGATATTACAGCAGCAGCGCAGACGTCATCTCCACATGTCATTCTTTCACGTTATCCAGAAAGGAAGCTTGTCACTTTGAGCCCAGTGGAAGCAGGAGAAATTAAACAAAGACAAAAATGTTTCTTTGTCCTTTTTCAACGAGTCTCTTTTTTCTTTATGGCTCCCACAGATGTGAAATGTTATTATCCCTGCATTAATTTTTCTTTTTTCTTGTGAACTGGAGACAAATATTTCATCACAGCAGAAATATTTGCCTTGAGAACCATTTTGCAAATGTTATTCAAGCTCTTACAAAGAAACAGGGAAACAATAACTTCCATTGTCAGGTATTTCTCTACTGTGCAAGGATTCAAAGTGTGGGCATCCTGAGTGTGGGTTTGTCTGAGAAAAAGTAAAACAAACAAACACAAAGTCTAAAGAGAGAGGTTTGAAAACTCTCATTTTTGTCTAATTATAACAGATTTACTGAGATTTTAATTGGTTTGGATTCCACCATTTGTGAACGTCATTGTCTTCTCACCTGTAAAAGATGGTTGGATAACTATGCTCAAAATTGTATTATACATTATAATGTACAATATAAATATAAAACAAATTAATGGAATAACTTTCAACATCGCTGTAGAAAATCACCTATAAATACAAATGAATTCAGCTACTTCTGCTGAATAATTGTTTTGCTGTTAAGGAATATGTCTTAAATTAAAATCTCATGTTATTCTCTCTTTGTCCTTTTATTCTCTTGTTAGAGAAACCAATTCAAACTATTTCTTATTAAAAGTTATTAATGAAAATCAATACTATTTTCACGATAAATCGCCTACAAACATCAAAACCTGGCTAGTCACTGATTTCAGTGAAGAAATATAAATCTTTCAGTATGTCTATACAACTTTTTTTACTTCACTTTTTAAACAGATAAAACAAGAACATACATGGCAGATTTTTGTACCTAACTGTTTCCCACATGTCTTTACTCTTTGTGCTAAGCTAAGGTAACTGGTAGCTTTAAGTCAGCCTTCAGAACAATTGAACACCAGAAGCTAAAGTGCCAAACAAATCTTGCTGATTTCTTTTCTCACTTTTAGCTAAAAAGGTCATAGCTTTTCATCATTTTCATCCTCACACAAACAACAGATCATGTGATCTTAAATTAACTAATTAACCAATTAACAAAATAAATTGTGTGTTATTATTATTATTATTATTATTGCACAGACCCACCGTTAATGCTCTGTAGCTTTGTGAATGCAAATGTGTTACATGCTGATTAATACCCAGTTTTCAGATTGAAACCCACTGATGCAGAACATGAATTATAGCGTTTTGTACGTAATAAGCAGTGAGAATCTTCCAAAGCTCATTGCTGCTATGGCTTAGTGACAACTAAGATGCCCACTCAGCCCCATTAACACCATTAAAGCAGCCGCTGTGGTTTTAAAATATATACAGCCAGCTTAACTGCGTGTCAGTGTCTAAGCATCCTTCCAGGCTGCACATATCCTCCAAGGAGGGTTGATTAGAAGCTCCAAGAAGAGATAATGGGGAATCCCCATAGATCATATGTGGTGAGAAGAATGATGACACTTGATGATACACTTAAACATACATACACACACACACCCCCAATAAACACTTATTAAATGCTCTCCCTGTCTGTTCAGTGCGTGGGTGGCCTCAAATACTTCAGGTGGTGTGTGATTGTGTGTGTGTGTGTATTTTTACATGTGGGCATCAGAGCCGCTGACGTCTGAAAGCTCTGGGTTATTGCAATGTGAGGGGGAGACTCTAACTCACACACACCCAGGAGGCATGGGTCCATGAGTGGAGGAGAGGAATCCACTTACACAGACAGAGACAGAGAGCCTCAGCATCCCAGACACAGTCTACCATTAGACAGTATATAAGATGTATTCTTTCATTTCCACTGATTAGATCATCCTGTTACTGCTGCTGCTGCAGCTGCTCTAAATGGTTAAAGTTAAGATATACAGTGATTATTTACTGTAACAGTCATTCTAGAATAATTATTAAGTCATTTAATCTGTATTATACGGTATACCTTTAGGCCAAGTAATTCAACTGAAGTAACAACTTCATTGAATTTAATAGAGAAATGCAATACAGAAATACTGTATTCATGTACAGTTTTGAGTTTTTCCATTTTATGATTTATATGTTTTTATGAAAGTTTTTCCCTTTTTTAGTCAGATGTAGTTACAGTTAGTTGTCAGATTAGGATTTTAGCATGCAATCAACTCATATAATCATAATCAACTCATGAAATATAAAGTTACAGATTAAACTACCCAACATTACATAAAATATTTAAGACTTGTCTTCACACTCATCACTAATCTGATAAGAGAGGTTACATTCACACCTTCTTCAGTATGATTTTTACTATAATACCTTTCTTTGTAACTGAGTGTCTTTTAGTTACTTCATCCTAAAAAACGTAAAAGATCTTGATTGCTGTACACCTACAATACACGCTACACACTCTAAACCAAAACCCCCAGAAGAAGATTCGGTTCATGACTCACATCTGCAGAATATAAAGGAGAGCGAAGACACCTACGGACCATACGGAAGACTGTCACTGAAGTTGGTGAGGTTTGGTGGGATTATCAGTTCTTAAAAAATATGCTCGATTCAGGAGTTTCCAAAACAAAACCTAGTCAGGTCAATTTCTGATGGGAACTGGTAAATAATTAATTTTAATAACTCATAAAACTATAATATCGCCTATAAGCCTTTGAGTCAAACTCTTAAGGAGATGAAAATTAGATTACACGGCACCACGAGACCTACAAAGGCACAGAGCCTATGAAAAAAAAGAAAAGTTTTTCTCTTATATATGAGAGAAAAGAGGTAATGGAGCTGCAGAAACTGCTGATGATAAGGCTGATGGTAATTTCGCAGTTGAATGAGCGTCAACTTCAAGTTCAGCGTTGATCAACAGAAACGCGCCTCCTCTCTGTGCGCTGTCAATCAGATGTTCACCTATCTCTTTTCGTTTCCTGAATTTGAGTTCATTTGTTTATACTTGTTGTGCTGTTTCGGTGCAGCCCTCTGGGATTTATAATCTAAATGTTTGGTCAAGTCCCTTTATTATTTTTAAATCTGTTGAGGACTTTTCCACATAGAAACCACCCTGCCGACCGTGTCACTCATTCACTTTTATTCTATATGATTGTTGCGTTTGTTTTGACAATTACGCACGACTACAGACGCAGAACAAGCTGAGCTGAGATCCAGTGGCGAAGCACTGTAAACAAATCAGCACGGCTCTAAAGACTCTAATACATCTCTTCAGCCCTTTATATTAAATCTGCACGCCTCGTTCTGTCTGTTGTGAGTAAGATTTTGTAAATGTGGAGAAAAAAACAAAGCCTTTGCTGTTAAGATGAGAGGCTGCAGAGCTATAAATACGAGGAATGATGACAGCTGACAGCGACAGTTTGTCTCCATGAGTCCTCTTGTGCAGAAGACGCATGTGGAGCTCGATGGTCGATATGAGTTGACTGGTGAGATTTGTGTCAGCTGAAGTCTTTGCGCTCTTATGTGTGCGGACTCTGCACATTACACAAACAGGGTCACACATACATTTTTACATCAGAAATACCTTATGCCGTGCACTGGAAAATTGTTGATGGAGTTTTGCTGGTTTGGATGAGACAGATTTATGACGGTGAATCTGGTGAATTAATGAAACACTGAAAACTTCATCCATTTTCAAACTACGGTCTAGGTTGAGCCAACGATTCTAATTTCATCAGCTGTCATCAATATGTTAACTGCTGAGATTGCAGCTGCAGGTTGACCGTGCATTCAGTAAGGCCGTGCGCCAGCTGAAGCCACAGCTCAGCCTCCCTCCGTTCACGGTGCTGCTGAAGGCGCTGACCTTGGTGCTGAACTTTGAGATTTATTACTGCTGACCTACTACGTTTCCGTCTCTCTTCGTTTATTTTTTGATCACGTATAGTTGCATGAACTAGTTTTAAACCACTATTAACAACTAAACCTTAAGTTCTTACAACCATGTGCACCTGCTGATCTATTGAATATTTAATGGTGTGAAATCGAATTTAAAGAATCAAACCGA
This sequence comes from Ctenopoma kingsleyae, assembly GCA_032353495.1. Taxonomy (NCBI): domain Eukaryota; kingdom Metazoa; phylum Chordata; class Actinopteri; order Anabantiformes; family Anabantidae; genus Ctenopoma; species Ctenopoma kingsleyae. The sequence continues at coordinate 7,130,215 of JAUBNQ010000009.1, forward strand.
GACCTTTGAGAGTTAAGAGTTCAAGAAATATTTCCTGCAGTGTGCGCATGTGCTGATCAGTTGCATTATTATATTATTAAATAGCATTTCTCTCATGCTCTTTGTCTTTTATCCACAGTCAGTCAACAAACTAGACAAAGTTTTATGACAAATGATAACAGGAGTATTCGTTTAGTGAGATGACGCTAAGGGCATTTTATCTGTGAGGCTGATTCTTGTAGAGCAATGAAGTGTTAAATGTGGATTATCTGGCTGCAGAAATGTGAGCCTGGGAAACCTTACAGCCCGCGCGTCACTCTTCTGACATCAGCGCACAGCTTAAATACCCGCAGCACCGAGTGGTATAAGAGGTGGTATAAGAGGTACACGGGGCATAATACTTCACAGTGTAATTATGCGTTGATTTATTTTGAGTAGTGCTCTTTATTTCTACAGCAGCATCACAGAAAGTTCTTGCACTCTAACACTTGAGCAGTGCCTGTTATAACAATGATCAACGACACTCTTGCTTTTAGCGAACTGGACACAAATGTTTCTGAGATGCTGCCCTACCTCTCTCTCAGCCAAAACCAGAGTGCGCTCCGGCTGGAGTCCAAGTCTTTGGTCATTTCAGCCACAATGTTCGCTGTTGGAGTCCTGGGAAACCTCATCGCCATAATTGTGCTGTGCATTTCCAAAAAGGAGCAGAAGGAGACCACTTTCTACACTCTGGTCTGCGGAATGGCCATCACGGATCTGTTGGGCACATGCTTCACCAGCCCGGTGGTGATCGCCACATACATAGTCAGCCGTTGGCCAGGAGGAGCGCTGCTCTGCCACTTCTTCTCCTTCTCCATGCTCTTTTTCGGCTCAGCCGGGATGTCCATCCTGTGCGCCATGGCTGTGGAGCGATACTTGGCCATAAACCACGCGTATTTCTACTCCCAGCACATAGACCGGACTATGGCGCGCTTTGTGCTCTTGATCACCTACCTGGCCAACATTTTGCTGTGTATTACGCCTAGTTTTGGCTTCGGGAGGCATGTCAGGCACTTTCCAGGGACTTGGTGCTTTCTAGACTGGAGAGCTATGGATCCACTCGGAGCCTGCTACTCCTTCCTATATGGCAGCGTGATGCTGCTGCTGATTGCAGTGACAGTGTTGTGTAACCTGGCAGTGTGCAGGTCGCTGGTGGGGATGAACCAGAGGACCGGAATAGTCCGGACCGAGCTGTGTGAGCAGGGAAGTTCACGTCGCCGCTTCCCCCGGTTGCCTTCGGTCACCTCAGCGGCGGAGATCCAGATGTTCTGGCTTCTGGTCTTCATGACCATCGTTTTCCTGGTCTGCTCCATCCCATTAGTGGTAAGGACAATCTAATCTATTGCAGTAATTGCGCATAGCGCGTGCCAAATACACATACTTCTTGATGTTGTATTTAAGTCTAACACTTATTCACACCCTGTGTTTCTAGGTGCGAATCTTCGTGAACCAGCTGCATGACCCTTCCTATATTTCTGCTGGGGGGAAACCTGACTACCGGAGCGACCTGGTGGCAATCCGCTTCGCTTCATTTAACCCCATTTTAGACCCCTGGGTGTACATTTTGTGCCGGAAGAACCTGCTTCTAAAGGGTTGCGAGAAGCTGAAGAGGACAGTGACCCGAGTTAGTGACGGGCGCAGTGACAACACTGGCTGGGTAGGAGTTCAGCACTCCCCTCAGTCTATAAACAGTAACGACACCAGTTACGCGTCGATACGCACAGCCAGCTACAGGAACAACGTGGAACACCAGAGGTCCATCAAGAATAAATCCTTTACAGACTTCGCGATGAGACAAGCGTGGGAGTACGACACTGCCCGGGCGAACTTTCATCCGTTCAGCGTCGAGTCTACCGCGATTCTCGGGTGTGAGGAGGAAGTAACAGCTGATTCAAAACAGGAGGCGGCGGCGAAGACCTCACCAGGACGCAGCGCAGCGTCGCTCCACTCCACGCACGTTAGAAGAGTCGATATTGTCACTTGCACATTCAGCACACCGAGCTCCTGCCAGTCAGCGAAATGCCTTTAATGGAGATCTGTTATCTGCCAACCTAAGTCTAGGAATATTTTTGACACATTGGCAGCCGCTTCACCTGCCCAGAAAACTCTACACTGTGAGCTGCTTTGCCACTTTATTGGAGCTGAACCAAAGAGCCCTATAGCAACTGTGAATGAAATCAACAGCTCTGCTCTTTAACAATCTAACAGTGACTGAATCTGCTGCAGAAAGGCTTCATTTTAAGATAAAGTGTTCAACGTGAGTGTCCAACAAGCGCAGTCAAATGAAGTTCAGAGCTTTAAGCCCTATGTTTAATTTTCACCTAAATTATGTGCAGTGAAGTTTTGTATTTTAACAGAAACAGTCACTGACGGTCTTTGTTTTTTTGTGAGTTTTGTAGAGGTGTCTGATTTGCTCTGTAATAACTGAAAGTATAACATTTCCAAAGATGGAAAATTAAACAATGTATGATCATACCCCATGGGTACAAGTAAAGTGTGTGATGTAGTAATACAGTCAGTTTACTGTAAGACTTCATATGTGCAGTTTGCAGTACATGTGAATTCATCATGTGTTGTTGTTTTTACACTTTATTTCATTGTTTATATTTTCAAATCTGTGCCCTGCTTATTTACTCTGTGCAGTCAGTGTTGCATGTTGCAGGGAAAAGTGAATGTAGGCCTCTGAAACGTTGTTTTTTTTATTTATATGCACATTTGCACATATAGTTTTGATATTTGTAGTTGTAAACAGCCAAAGTGAACATATCGCGTTTTTAAAAGAGAAAAAAAAAACATAATGTTGCTGTAAAATGTGTGACCTGTGGATGTGTTGATTTGTGCAAAGAAATAAAGTTACACTGAAGACAGCACACCACTGAGTGTTTTTTACTCTTCTGGTTAAAGAATTAAATGATTTTTTTGTAAGTTTCTCTTTAGACAGACAGATGGCAGGAGAGCTACACCTCTTTCAGTTCTAACAGGATGACAGGAGTTTGCATTTTTTGTTTCATACCAGCAGGTGGCGCTACAACATAAAATTTACCATTTGAAATGGAAAAACTGTTGATGCCGTTGACAGCAGTATGGTCACGTCATAATTATGAGGTAAACACTCATAACAAGATGTATATTTAAAAAAAACCTTTATTCCAAGGAGGATAATGACATACAAAAATAAAAGAAACTTTCAATAATAATAATAATAATAATAATGTAATTGACTCAAATTACATGACTGCTTTAAAATGAGAAATGTTTCCTGAAATGTTTTTGTTGTTTTCTATATATACACTGCTCAAAATAAAAGGACTACTTAAATTAGGCCTTGATGAATGAATTATTCAAATTAAAAATGTTTTTTAATGTACACTGTACACTATTACACACCACTCATGCAGGACTGTATTCAAAATCACACCGAAAATGTAAATCACAGGCTCATCCAAGTGCATTTCAACATGACAACTCATCATGTGACTCAGACGTGTGTATGGCCTCTGTGCGCCTCTATGCACTCCATCTACTCATGCGCCTGATGACTCAGCTGATGGTGTCCTGGGGTACCTCCACCCAGATCTGGATCAGGGCATCAGTGAGCTCCTGCACAGTCTGTGGTGGTATGTTCTAGTACGCTCTGGCTTCCTCCCACTATCCACCTGGATGTTAGGTTAACTGGTGGCTCTAAATTGTCCGTAGGTGTGAAAGTGAGTGTGAATGGTTGTTTGTATCTATATGTCGGCCCTGCGATAGACTGGTGACCTGTCCAGGGTGTGCCCCGCCTCTCGCCGGATGACAGCTGGGATAGGCTCCAGCACCCCCCGCGACCCTTACGAGGACAAGCGGTTAGGAAAATGGATGGATGTTCTGGTACATAATGTCCCAAAGGTGCTCAGTTGGATTTAGGACAGGGGAACGTGGGGGCCATTGAGTGATATCAATGCCTTTATCTTACACAAACTGCCTTCACACTCTGGCCATATGAGGTAGGGCATTGCCCTGCACCTGGAGACACTGGGATTTCATCCGAGTGTCTCACAGCTGTGGGGATACCGTTGGTTATGACTTGGAGTGACTTCACTGACCCACCACCAAACTGGTTATTCTCATGATGTTCACTGCAGGATATCCTGTTCTCATCTGTGAAGAGAATGGGGCACCAAGGCAGACCTGCCAATTCTGGTGCCACCCTCATCAACTCTGTTTCTGACAGTTTGGTCACAAAACATGCACACCAGTAGCCTGCTGGAGGGCATTCTGTAGGGCTCTGGCAGTGCTCCTCCTGTTTCTTCTTTCACAAAGAAGCACACACAGTCCTGCTGCTGCACTGTTGCTCTTCAACAGGCCTGTCCAGCTCTCCTGGTGTAACAGCCGGTTTCCTGGTATCCCCTCCATGGTCTTGAGACTGTACTGGGAGACACAGCAAACCTTGTGACTGCACAAGTGGATGTGCACTTAGAGTAAGTGGACTACCTGTGCAAACTGATTAGGATGCAGGTACTGCCTCCTGCTAGGACACTAGCAAAACCCAAAACTTGAGAAGAACCAGTCAGAAAGGATTAGGAGACATTTGTCTGTGGCCACCACATACAAAACAATTCCCTTTTTGAGGGTTGTCTTGCTTTTGCCTCCCTGTGCTCCTGTTGTCATTTTCCTTTGCACCAGAGCAGGTCAAACAATCATTTAAGTTTCCTAAATGGAAAAATTGATACCTGTGAAGTTTAACTGTGTCATACTGGTGTTTTGCTATGATGAACTATATTTTCTTTTCCTTGTTTTGAACAGTGTATACGTCTGTCTGGTGTAAGACAGAAGGGGATCCTTTGGATAGAGATTTTCTTTTTTAAAATACCAATAACAAACAAGAAATTTAATTCAATTAAATTCTTCCAGCCCAGGTTTACTGTATGAGGTGTTTAGTAAATGTGAAAATCAGCACCTTTAAAAGGAAAATGTGTACTGCATGTACTGTATTGCGAAGTATTAAAGGCGAGAAGTAACTGTTAACATGAATTCTGAATCTGAGCAATAAATATATATTTATCTACAATAATGAATTCATAAAAACAGCTCTCATATGAAGCTATAATAAATAAATAATTTATCAGAAATAAATATATTTTACTTTCATACAGTAATACATGAAGATGCATGGCATCCATTTGGCTGAGTTCACCTGAACATAGAAACAATACAATGCAATGTCCCTGTTTGTATGTAGAAAACTATATTGAACTTTTGTAATGAGCTGGCTTCACTGTGAGTAATAGTGAACGTCACATCAGTCTTTTTCAGTCTGAATCACAATATAAATACACTGTCAGTCCTCATTTGTGTCTTTTCTTTACATCGCTTGAGTTTCAGCCTTTAGGTCACACCCCTGTAAAATCAAAACGGTCATGTTCACATAAAGTCTCTTTGTGAGTCTCTTTGTGAGTAATAGCTGGTCTATTGTATCCTGCGTTAGTTAGCAGTTATTCCTTTGAAAACATTTTATCCTTTGATGAGGCAACAATAAATCCAGACTGTGATTCCCTGACGACCTCCCCCTCAGTCTCTGATTTTGACCTTCGCCCTCAATCGTCCAGCTGCAGTCAGGCCTCTTCTTCCGTAACTTAAAACACACCACAGGAAGCCAAAAAGTAGCCTCCATTACTTCCTTTCCTCTGTGTGAGTGACAGCGCCCTCTCTGGCTGTTTACCTCATTACTCCTGCTAACTGCACCACGAGCCTCTTGGCTCCTCTCTCTTCAGGACTGGTGAAACCATTATCACCCTCTCCCTCATTCATTTCTTCAGCCCATACACATGCAGCTGGCAGCTGATAATGACTGGATGGTCCTCCACGTTGTCTGGGCGTCCATGAAGGAAACTGACTCGTACCGGTCAGGCCGGCAGCAAGGGTGGTTGCTGACCTTGCGCCGTGGCAATGAGCCATTTTCCAGCAGCGCCTTCAGCGCCAGATCATAATTTGTTCTTGAAGACTGGCATGAGCCCACACAAAACTTAAAGAGGACAATCTCATCAGAGTCAAACCCCAGGCCCAGGTCTCGAACCCTCATCTCCCTCTTCTCCACACGGCAGTCCCTGCTACTCTGCTTTGGCCGCCTGTTTTTACCTTTACCCTTGTTATCTCTGTTTCCTGTCTCTTCCTCCTTTTCTTTCCTCTTCCTCTTCTTCTTTTTCTTTGGCGATCCCTTGGGTTGAGGTTCTGTGGGGTCAGAGGAACGTGGAGAGCGTCCGACCCAGCGACTACTGGCATCATCCACCTCTTCCATTACAAAGGGGTCTGAAATAAAGAGGTAAGGCAAATAGAAGAGAGTTACAACAAAATCGGCATTTATTTAGAGTAATAGTGGGCAGTAACTCTCTTAATTATCTTGCAGAATGTACATTTTCTATGGTTTAAGCTAAAATAATTTAGATGAAAATTTATTTAGATGACTAAGATACAAAGCAGTTCAACCACATGTCCTCGTTCCATTCTAATGGTGAAGCAGATGTGCTCTAAACAAGACTTTCATGGGAGCATCAGTACCATAGAGAGCATGCCAAGTAGAGTAAGGGTCACTGTCGTCTTCCTGCTCCTCATCCTCCACCACCTCTGGTAGCGTCACAGGAAGCTCTCTCTCCTCCTGGCCTCCCAGCAGGCCCACAGCATGCCCTGAATCTGATCCCACACCAGCTTTCATATGAGCTCCATCCACTAGAGGCAACATAAAGAGGAGCACCCAGAGCAGCACCTACAAAACACAGATGATGTGTGAACTGGGAGAAATTTGAGGGATGTGTTTTTCTCAGAGTGAATAGACTAAGAACTGCCTTTCAGAAAGACAATTGCCACTAGGGCAAGAAAAGTAATTAAGTAACTGAGCGGCATAACACTGACATACAATCATTTATAAAGACGAACATCTTAGCAAGCAGTAGCCAGTTTGCATGTCCAGCAGATCTGCCAGAGCTTTGGCACAGACATTTTCAGACTTTTATAAATATTATTTGGAGTGGGGTTATTGTTCCCCTGGCAAACAAAAGACAACTTCTGAGAGAAACATCTATTAGAACTTTAGTGGCTAAAAGCTACAGTAAATTCACTACCCATTTGCCAAATTTGTCTGTTTGCTATTTGGTGCTGGACAGGTAGTGTACAATGGGTTTATCACAGTATCTGTTGTTGACAATGGCAATGCGGCCAGGAATTGGAAATTGGATATTAAAACACAGTTTTTAACTGTAGGAGAACTTCATAGTGACCACTTTTGCTCATTAGATGCACATTTAATATTAGTGCAGTTTTTAAAAAAAGATTTTTGGGCATTTGCCTTTATTTTATAGTAGCAGTAGCGGACAGACAGACAGGAAACATAGGTCGAGAGAGAGAGAGTCAAGACATGCAGCAAAGGTCCCCAGCCAGACTCGAACCAGGGACACTGTGGTTATGTGGCACGCAGTAAAACTATTTGGCTGCCACAGCACTCCATGGTTACTGCAGCTTTAAGTAGATTTTAATGACACACTGTACTTAGCTACGTCTAAGACAGCAATTATACTGTAGTTCTGCAGTTTGCTTTGAGTTATTTTCTTTCATAATGTATCGTGATGTTGTATACTATGCATAACCAGTGTTATGTTTAGCAATATTATTTATGCATATTTACTTATTTAGCATTGTTTAGGATTGCTTTTTCCCTGTTTTCGGCCTTTATGTTAAGTTAAGCTAACCACCTGTGGTCATAGCTTAATATTTAGTGTACATTGTGCAGAGAGTGGTATCAATCTTCTCAAAAATGATAACGATCATGATTCCATTGTGGTACTTTCATGGTGTCGATACATCAGCTAACAGAACCAACATGACAAAGTGTTTTGCAGATATGAAAACAGATGAAGAAAATAACATAATACTCATAAGACCACATTAAACAAGAAAAACTTTCAAAGAGCTGAAGCAGGGCTTTTACTTAAGCCTATTTCATCAAAAGTGATCTTACTTACTTCTCTAATGCTTAAGTCAAATAACTCTGATTATTTCCACCCTGGATCAAGTTTTGTCCATTGGCTTATAATTTAGCAATAAAGCTGCTGCTGAGGCTGAGCCTTCTGGAGATGGATTTCATTAACAATTTATACCTACACATAACTCATCATCTGGTTTATAGCGCTTTGTACAGTGGAATTAAAAAACGATAAGGCTGGAAGTTATTTCCAGAGATAGAGATTTCATATACATGCCTGGCAAATAGGAAGAGAAAAAGAGATAAGAGAGACGGACAGTGGAGAAGTAGAAGTGGAAGAAGTGAGGAGAGCAGAGGAAAGTTTCAGGATGGTCTTTTGACGACACTCTTGACAAACCTTCGTCTTTGCTGACATTACAGACGTGATCCTGTGTCTGTCCTTCCTCCAAATTCTCCATCTGGTCCCACCTGGAGAGAAGAATGTAAGAACAAGAACAAACTTTTACTCTATCAACTTTCCTCCTCCCTGAACTCCCTTTGAAAAGGGTAACGTAAACTAAAGGCACAACATGCGGGCAATGTGATGTCTATACATTCACAATTGTCCAGATACTGTAAAAAAAAAAAACAGCCCCACGGGCCCCTGAGCAAGCCGACGTGTCACAGACATCACGTCCTCGTGTTTGTTGCGGCTTCAGAAAAAGACCAGTGTTTGCTGCCAGCTAGTGCGGCTAGTGTTGGCTTGTCAGTTCATACAGCCCTGCAAACAGCCGCAGTCCGGCAACAAAAGGCAGCAACTGTGATATACTTGTCAAAGACATTCTTCAGGGTTATTCCTGTGGCGGCAGGAGGAACCAGACATAGCGACAGCACTTCGCGGAGGTCCAAGACAAAAACCACAGAGATGCAGGACAAGTGATAAGAAGTGTCACGGATGCAGATGTTTATATATACAGTAGTACATGCTATGTGGAGGATTGTGTAGGCTGTGGAGCACACTTAAATGAGGTGATCAGGTTCTTTTGTGGCCCCATTCATGTGAAATTGGAGGTAAGAGCACTGTATACTTAGAAAATGGGAAGAGTACTTAGTGGCAGGAACCTTACGTGTTGCTCATTTATTTTGGCTCTGTTTTACAAAACCATATGGCTGCAGGAAAAGTCATTAGGATCCATCCTCTGGAGACATACATTAAAAATATTATAGAATACACATTTTTTCTAAAGAGAATTTAAAATCAAGGCCTTTAATTTTTCTCCCTCAGCTCTTAGATTGCAGTAACACTGTGAAGGAATCTCTTCACAATATGCACAACCGCTTCAATGTACATGTGCATTTGAGTTCTGTAGTAAGAAAACCCTATCCTGTAATCCCTCGATTATCTTTCGACAAATTGTTTTGTCCATTGGTTTCAAACTGTTTTATTTGGTGATTTCCTAAACAGCATGCAGCATGTCCCCGTTGAGATCAGTTCAGTTCAGTGTCTTTTTCCACCCTCTTTTGGATGCTTATTGTCTAAAGAAGTAAAAGGACTGGTAATTTACCTCACATTCTCTCATGTCTGCCATCCAGCCTCTTGTGGGACAATGATACCGATTACAATTTCTCATTAAAACACTTGTCTGCATCTTTCTCAGCAAAGTTTATACAGTCATGGATTTTCAGAAGTTCACATATATTTCATAGACCAGTTTTTCTGAGTCATTCAACAACTTCTCATCCATGTGCAATACAAATAGAGTCATATGGGCCTTTGGATATCTGGAACAAGACTCTGGAGATTTCTGGCAGTTCCAAAGTCAAGATTAACAACTACTCTTTTTGCTGTTGTCCCACAAATGTCTCACAGATGATCAAATCACTGCATAAATTCCACTTTTCTTTGGCTTCTTTTAAAATGTCACAACGTCATATTTTGTGGTTTGTATGCTCTGTTTAATTATTCCCTCTTTCTCACCTTCCTTTCTCTCCTGTAAAATACTTTGTTGATTTTATTTTGAAAAATACAAAGTTAGTCAAGTGAAACAACTCTCTGCCCACAGACACCTCCAGCACCTTTGAAACCACATCTGTCATCTCTAAGAAGCTTTGTATAACTTTAGCACTGAACTACAGCAACACTGCATTCCCATAGTAATGTATTCGACCGTGTACTGTTCATGTATTTCTAGATCTCACGATATGTAGTGTACCATGTTTATTTAACAGTCAAAACCAATCCCAGCAGCTCTGTCTGTGCAATGGGATGGAAGACTGACAAAAGGTTATAGATCACAGGTAATGATAAGACCTGTTGATGCATTTCACTCTGAAAATCCAGGAAAGGGAAAGTGAAGCTACCAACACTGTAGAAACAGAACAAGAGGACAAGGAAAGACAAACTAGACTTAATTCAGACAGACAGACAGAGCACACTGCACTTCTGCAACCAAACAGCGCTGATTCCTGAGCTGATTTAAACCTAGCAGCAGTGTGAAGCAGGATGGAGGGCTACAGAGCCTCACTGCACCTCAGAAAAGGTGCCAATCTGAGTCACTAATGCCACAGCTGCGAGTGTTTAGCCCCTTTTAGATCAGCACGCTGGGAGTCTACATGGGACTGTCTGCTGGTTCATTTCACCTCGGCATTCTGGAGCTGTTTACAGTCTGACGCCTCCAGCCT
>JAUBNQ010000009.1:7168538-7179677 GCA_032353495.1 Ctenopoma kingsleyae
TTAAAGTTTAAGTATGCATGATAGGAGATATGTGATGTTAGTTACCTAAAATGATTTAGTTTTTCCTTTTTTTATGAGGGGGAATCCCACATATATTGGTATCGGTTTATATCAGTAACGGAAATTAAGAGTTAGACAATATCGGTATATCAGATATTGGTAAAAAAGCCAATATCGAACATCTCTACTTAAAATTCTGTCTCCACATGCAACCCTGAAAACTGTGGCAATACTTGATAACATTGTAACCCTGGAGACTAATGCACCATAGCCTCTATGTAGTAACAGGTAATGGTGCTGGTGTTGGCAGGACCCGTTGGTCTCAGACTAAAAACTATATTAGGTTTTTTTCTTATCTTTTTTGATGCTTGAGTCTTGTAATACTTAATTACACAACAGCTATTGCGTCAGAACACTAAGGCAACCCAGTGTACAGGTCCGAGTGTTGGTCAAAGTAGGCTAGGTAGGTGACTCATTTGAAACAACGCTGATGGTAATCAGTGACATCCGGACCCTATGTTAGTCACTTGGTTCATGTTCAAATTCCATGTTTACAAGTATGTAAATGTTTATGAATACATGTATGCATGCTACTTTGGACTTCTGCACAGATGTTTGGGATTTAAAAAGAGCTATATAGCTGTAATTCCTATCTCACCATGCATGCTGAGTGATAGAATTACAATAAACTTTATTTTGTAAACTGAAACGCCTGGGTATTAGACAGAGTGTAACAATAGAAAGTGTTTCATAGCAATATTCTAGCGGAAGGAGTTAATTTGGAATTCGGTCATATGAAGCAACTGGGTATTTAGTCAATTCCTTTAATACCCATTATATGGTATGGATTATTGCAGTTTTTAAAATCTTAGCTTGAATATGATATTTTGATACTTTAAGAACCCATGGCTGCATTTCTAATAAAAGAGAAGTACTCTGTTCTTCAAATTGTCTCCATCATAATTTATCTCTGTGGCTTGTAGAGAGAAGGGAGAGCTTCTGTAAACAAACAGGAGAGAGAGAACACCGACACTCCACCTTCGAGCCCCGTGTTTACCACCAGCTGTATATCTTTCACTGGCTCTGTTTGAAAATATCACTGCATATACAAACAAGTGCGGCTGTGTGTGCATGAACCATGAGTGAGAGCTGTGCATGGGGGGTGGGGTGGTGGGGGATGAAATCTAGACAAATAGGAAAAAAGGAAATATCAACAATCGTGGAAATCATGTTTGAGCACATTTGTAAACAGCATGAAACTGGGCAATCAACCGGACTGCTGCGTATGTGGGGTCAGACTTTCAAGCAGAGTGACAGGGTTAAGTTGTAATCATGTAGACCTGCGGCAATGAGGGATTAGCGAAGGTGGAAGCCCTGTGATGCTGAAGAGCAACAATTGTAGATACAGTAGAGGGCTTCACTGAAAATGTTAAATGCTTTCAGAGAGAGAAGTGTATTTGCAAGCAAAAGATTTGGTCAAGACCAGGGTCAGGATTCTGATTCTGGACCGTGCTGTCTGAATTTTACTCTGTGCTGTGTGAGAGTGGGAGGCCATTTAAGTGAGAATATACAGAACACTAAAAAACAAATTGAGAAATTGCCTCGCTGATTTCTACTCTGTTCAGCCATCCAAAACGGTGCTGTAGGCATCTCAAAAGTCACAATAATGCACGATAGTCAAGCACACTGACCACTGGCTAGATGAGTCACTTGCGGCTGCACAACTGTGTACCACCCACTAACCTTTTAAAAAAGAAGAAAGACACTTTCTTTCATAACCACAGAATGAGAGTGAAAGGTTTTGCATCCCTTCCAGCTGCAGCTTATACAAAATGAACTGCTGGACCAACAGATGTAAAAGCTCCCAAAGGACCACTGTAGTAAATTACATTACATCTTTGGGACAGACTAAATGGATAGCACAAAGATAGGCAAGCTTGCAGCTACTTGGTGAGTTCATGCAGCATATCTTATAAGATATCTATCTATCTATCTATCTATCTATCTATCTATCTATCTATCTATCTATCTATCTATCTATCGAGAGAGAGAGAGAGAGAGAGAAATATAATTTAATTAATCCCATGTCTCTAACTGCTGCCTTTTATTGATTTAGACATATCTTGTATAGTAATAATTAAAAACAACTTGAAAAAATAAAAAATAAAGGCATGTTTTAGTCACAGCTTCTGGAAATGTGCCTTTCAGTTTACAAAAAGCACAAGTACACACACACCTTTATGTTTATGTTTCCACTGCATTAGTCTAGGCTGGGTGTGAGTCAGATACATTGAAGCTAGGATAACAGTCTTTTAACGAGACTTGGTTCCTTTCATGTTTTTGCCAAGACTTCAAATCCACTCGTAAACAGAAAATGTTGCCCTGGAAACACATTTTTCTAAAGGCTGTCATTTCTATATTCCACATGTGATTTTATGCTATTCAGGTACGCAAAAATCTATGTGCTACATATTTTAATGTATGAGAAGACAAATTAATTGCTTGCATCTTTGTGTATTGTGATGACAGAAAGTGGGTGTGATGTGTATAGCAACAAATGTTTATACTTTGTTTGTACTTTTGAGTCTTTTTTGAGTGTAGTTCCATCGACTGCTGCCTTTTGTGTGACATGTTACACTGATGTCTGTTTATGTACAGTGTCACTGATCCTGAACTAAGCTTATCTACTGTGCAAAAATTTGTGTGTAGGGAATAAATTGCATTTACACCGGGTGATATACAGTATTTATATGATAGTAAATCAGCTACTAAAAATTTATAAAAACAAAGACTATGCAGAGGTCAGATACAGGACCTTTCACTTCTGACAGTTCTCTTCTGCTATATTATTTCCAAACCCTGAACCAAATCATTCTTATGATTTTTTTTCCTTTTTGTTTCCTGATTTTTGACCCATGACAAACATTCTTCCTTCCTCAGCAGATCAAAGAGGGCTGAGTCAGACACCCGGGGCCAGATCAATTATCCCAGGCAGCCATTTCCACTGTCCTCTCCTTCAGATATACCAGAAAAATCTGGGCCCTATCAAAAGCTGAAAGGGCCATTAGCCAGTCAGGCAAGCTATTTTCCTCATTTTTTATACCTATACCTAATACCTATTATCACATTGCCCTATCTGACTTTATCCTCTCCACATATCTTTCCTCCACTCTCTTGTTCTTTAATTGCTAGTGTCCTTGTCACAACAAGTAGCATGAGACAGTACCTGCAGCCCAATCAGGTTGCACAGGTAGTCCAGTTACTTGGCACATCCATATGTGCGGTCTGACTGCACCTGGTGATGGTGGCACAGTAGGTAGAGCAGTTGGCAATTGCTAACTATCTAAGTACCCCAGGGTTGGTGGTTCGCGTCCCAGTCCCTCCCTAGTGCCAGTCCTAATTTTGGATAAATGGGGAGGGTTGCATAATGAAGCTCATCTAGCGTAAAATCCTTGCCAAATCAAATATGCAGAGTAATCTGCTGTGGCAACCCCGAAGGGGAAAATGCTGGTGTGTTTCAGATCATCGTCCTGCTGCATAACCAAAGTGCGCTTGAGGTCACAAACAGATGGTCGGACATTCTCCTTCAGGATTTTCTGGTAAAGCGCATAATTTATAGTTCTATAAATTTTGACAAGTCGTCTAGATCCTGAAGCTACAAAGCAGCTCCAGACAATCACACTACCACTACCATGTTTGGCATTTTGTATTTACTCAGGTTATCTTTGTGTAATATTGAAATTAGTTTGATGTTCTGAATCTGAATTACACACTCACACGTTTCACAAACACATTTGCAAATCCTAAACCCTATGGTGTGATTTGGAAGGTGGCAGAAATTAAATTAAGAAATATGCTGGTATTGCGTTTTAAATATCACTCCTACCACTACTTTAATATCTCTATGAAGAGCTTTTACTAAATACTCCCATTGTCCTGGAGTTGAATGAACTCAAGATAATCTCAAAGAGACATTAAAGGCTATTCAGCAAGAAGTGAATGAAAGTGCTTATTAGAGCTTTTTTTTGGTCAAAAATTGATATGCTGTAGAAAGCACACAAGCCATTAAAAAGAAATGCTTTCCGTTATACCTTAAGAGATAAGAAAGAGCTAGTTCTCTTAAGCAGTCTGACCCTGTGATTAAGAGGCCAACTGCCAGCCAGTCATTTAATAATTGCGATTACAAGGTTCTAACGGACACCTGAAAGATTTGTTATGGGTCATTCAAAATTATACTTCATCAGTACAGCAACATCGAAACAGAGGAGGTTAAGATCCAGAACATAATTGAGGAAAAATGGCAACATAGTTTAGAAGAAGTAAGCATTTAAACCAAAACATTTCAACTGTACAGTAGAGATTAGTGTTCTGCTCTTAACTCCTTTACTAAAATGGCTTACATTTCATCAGGGAGGAATGTACAGCATGTGAAGTGTGGTTGGACTGCTATGTTCTGCTAAAAAAAAACCCCATATAACTCAAATATTCAGACACATTTAGTTACACAGAGAAGTAAAAATTCTCTTCAGTATAACTGTGCTGGGTGCTACCAAACATCACAAAAGAATCCTAAGTGAGAAAGCATGCAAAACACAGTTTGTAGTATTTGAAAAAATGCTGAAATCAGAGCAGGGTTTTAAATTTCAAAATGCCAAAAATATATTTTTAATATAATATTTTGGGGTTGGTTGTGTATTATTCAATAGTTTCACTTCCATTCCTTAACAGTGATTTAAATGCATCCTTACCACTTTCTCCTTGAAGACCATTTGTCTGAGCCACTTGAAGTCCAGTGGTTTGAAAGCAGAAAAAACAAAAAGTGAGTCTTTTTCATAGTTTTCTGTATTCTGTATTGCTCCCTCTGGATAGGTAATCCTCATGGTGGTTTTGGTCCCTACATCCTTGCTATAACCACTTACTGGTGCTTCATTTAACCTGCAAATACAAAAAAATCTTAGTGAGTGGAATTCAGACTTTAAAGAGGCCAGAAGGTCAGCAAAACAAGTCTTAAGTCTCACCTCACTACAATATCGTAGTTGTCTATACTGGAGCCCAAAGACCTGTTGAACAGGATTCCCCCATTGCCCACAATGATGCATTTTTTACAGCTGAGACTGAAAGCCAGGAAAGTTAGAAGTTAGTAAAATTAAAAACTGAGAGATAGAAAAAACTGGACTTCCTGTTGATATAGATGAGAAGCGGTAATTACCTGTCCAGATCCCTTCGAAGTCTGTAATGTTTTGTGGCAGTTAAAATGTACTCTATGATTCTTTCTGAAGAAGAAACAAAAGAAACCACCATGAGATGGACAACTAAAGTATAGTTGCAGTTGCAATGCAGTATAGTTGACAACGTAATGTTGTCAACTATACTGCATTGCAGTACACAGCATTAAAATGTGCTTCTTACATAAGCATATTGTGATTTTATTTCCCAACCCAGTCTGTGTATCAATACATTGGTGAATAATTGACGTCAAACTACTAGAGTAAAAGTCTCTACATTCAAGGTAACATAGAAAATAATTTGGATTAAGTCATTCCTTATGAAGCAATACAGCAGGTTAACATTACCGATGAGACATTCATGAGAGTGACAATGTTATGTTATATATCTCTATCTGAGGGAATTTCTCATTTAGAAGATGAACAAACTGTCACAGACTCTGTCTCATGACAGCACTAGAGATATAGCAGTCTAGGTGGTCTTAATACAGTTGGAGGAGAGAACACCTCTCTCCGTTTATTCAGTCACAGATAAGGAGTGACCAATCAGCACTCAGGAATAGGGGTGGTGGAGAAAATGGAGAGGAGTGAATCTGGGAGAAACAGATATACAGGGTTTGGGATGGTATGTGTGTATGTAGAAACTTTCCCATAAAAGCACTCAAACAGGAATGCTGATTTCAAACAAGCACATTCTCCTGGTCAAGTGAGATTGTCTGTCTGATCGCACGGTGAGAAACAGGGATGTTTAGCCATAGCGCACATTCCTGCCATGTTCTACGGGGCATTGTGCTGGAGTCATGCTTCCAGGATTAGATATTCCATATATTTATCTCCCTCCTCCAGACCATTTTTAGGCTTTGTACTTGGAATAGCTGTAAATCATAACATCTCAAATGTGTCCATTCCGTTACAGTTAGTAATACCTTCTATCTTATCCATGCAGTAATGCAAAAGTATCAGAAGGAGGACTACTTGGGATAATCTACTGCAACTATCTTTCCTTTATTTGCAACACATACGGAAAAAATAAGAGACACCCAGTGTCACATTGTTAAAAAATGAGAGCCATTTTCAATATTAGCTCCATAGCACAGAGTCTACAAAGGTGGGCCAAGAGAAACAGCTAAAGTGGGAGTGAGGGGAGAGTGAGAATGAGAGAGTTTAGACTGGGGCCTCAAAGCAGTTTATACGACATATTACAGCCCCTTTTGCCCTGGCTAACGATCCTAATGATTAACCTTCCGAGGAGAGGCGAGCAGAGCAACAGCCCATTGTTTGGATGTGGTGTCGATGTCTGGCGTCAAGCATCACCCTGAACAGAATAAACACCAAGCCGAGGACCACACCTGGATCCAATCGGGAGAAAAGTGAAAAATCACAATGGCTAAGACTCGTTTCCAGAGGACGACATAGAAGCTAATTGTTATAAGTACCCGGTGTAAACATTTCAGCAAAGCATGTGTTGTGGTGGAGAGCCAGAGACAAATGGCTTCAATGTCAGACATTAGTCTGACATGGAACTCTTGAAATGACAAAAATCTTTACTATAAATACAGTGGAACGGCGGAAGCATTGCATAACACAAAAGCATACACATTGTTAGGAAGGTGTAGCCTAAACAACGCAATAATTTATCAACTTAACAATTTAAAAATGCCATCTTTATTAACACTTTAATCAACAGTAGTGTTTTTATTTAAATGTTTCATAAAGGTGTGTTAAAATTTTGGCTACCAGTTTGCTATGTCTTTCCATATTTTCTTTGCTTTGGCTGAATCATGTCTATGGCAAATATAGAATGAAATAGTCAATAAGGACACAATTTAATTTGCTTCCTGTTAATTCAAATTACACTTCAGGAGGCATTTGGACAAGGTTCTATAAAATATACGTTTTATTTACTAAGGTTTTTATAAATGCAAACATACAATGGTGCACCTGCTCGTCACATCAGAATATGAACCAGTGAATTACCTGTGAAATTTACATTCACGTGTAATGTGACTGAGCTCATGCAGACATAATGGCCTGGTTAAGTTAATGTAATTACATTTATAATGACAGTAAACAAATATTGAGTTTTTAACTATACTAATAATACTTCATGAAGGAGTTCTGTTTCAGTTAACGCCTTCAGCAAATAAAGGTATTAAAATGTTTAAATTTTGCTTTCTCAAAATGCACCACAGAGTTTTG
The DNA here is from genome assembly GCA_032353495.1 of Ctenopoma kingsleyae. Lineage (NCBI taxonomy): Eukaryota > Metazoa > Chordata > Actinopteri > Anabantiformes > Anabantidae > Ctenopoma > Ctenopoma kingsleyae. The sequence goes on from JAUBNQ010000009.1 coordinate 7,175,963, forward strand.
GAAAAAAAAAAGGTCCGTAACTGTAATCAGCCACTACCTGGTCATTATGCAAACAGCTTTACTAAGTTCACTTTGGACTACAGAAAAAGTACTTAGAAAGGATAATATTTCAGGGATTTTTAGGGAGAACATAAGATTTAACAATTAACGCTAAATAAAACAAATGACACATTCTGACCAATGAGCGGCATGCTGCAAGGCTCACATGCAGTTTATTTTAATCAGAATCAGCGTAGCTGCACTGTTCTCAGGCTGTGGTCAATGTTTGCCAAAGTATACTTCTTGGCAGAATAAAAAGTAAAAATAAAACTCCCGCCTACCACCACTCCATGTTCCCAATTTGGAATCCTTTGTGGTGTTCTATTCAAAATCCACACGTATCATCTCTCCACATGAGTACCACTAAAAGGGAAACCCACTGCTGTCGCAGTCCGTGGAGAAAACAGAAACCAGGTGTAATACTCACACAGAGTGCTCTTTTCATAGCTACTCAGACTGCGTATACATTTCTGTGTATGTGTCTGTGAAAGACAGCAGAGAACTTGCCGGAATACAAAGGTAACATTCACTGTAAGTTCTACTTCTAAGTATTGGAAAATATGTGACACAGCATGTTAGAGAAGCCAGGTTAATGTTATCTCTTCACTTCCCATGGCATTGTGTACTGGTTTGATATCTGAGTGTGTTAAGATCAGAGAACATGCTCTGTGTGTGGAGACATGAAAATTTGAGGGCTGAAAGAGTTCCCTGGTCCCACAGATACGGTTGTTGCTTTGAGGAAAACAGTAGCCCCAGTGCTTAGATTGTAAGTAAATATCTAGAAAATATTCATATATATTGACTATAGATCGGCATGGTACAATAACATTATGATCAAATTATGATTACAAGTAAGTGACATGGCAAAACATCAGAAAAACATGTCTTGTTTCAATGTAATATTGAAAATGGCTCTCATTGGAGTTTGTGGCTGATCAGGGCTGGGTGCACCATTGAAATCCGAATTTCTGAAGTATCCCTCGGTTCCAAACAGGAATTATGTGGAAAATCAGTTTTGCTAGTATGCTCAAGAATATTCCAATATTTTTATTTAAAACTCAATTCAAAAAAGCATCAAGTGCCTTAACACTAGTAAATAAAAAAAACTCAGAGCTTTAGCTGTTCAGAAAAAAATATGCATTTGGCCAAAATAATTAGCTTGGTCTCTGAACCATTGTCCATGCGCCTGATATTTTTTAACACAAAATGGAAAAACAAAATGGCAATTCAATCTGAATACCAGGTACATGATAATGTCTCATAAGAAATGCTGACAGATTGTTGGATGACCTAGATTTGATAGGCAGACAAAGAAAAGCCAAATGATTTCTGCTGATAACGCAAGAAGGTTGACAGGCCTTAATTTTCATTTCATCACCTATACTTACTGAATCATAACCTTGGCAAACCCTTTTAAATTAATTTAGCCAGTATCGAAAACATTCAAAGCTGAGCTTAAATCAGAGTATTTATTACTTCAAGATACCAGGCACTCAAAGCACAAAATACTGAACCATGCTACAGTTGACTTAAGATGTATTTCATACTCAACTGCTACACGCAATATCTGCAAAATGTTGCACGGGATGGTGGCTGCAGTAATATAACACAACGCCCCCCCAGATTGAGGAACTGTACAAGACAAGACTCAAGCAGTCCAAACAAACACTGCCAGACACAGGAATAGCTTTTACCCTTCTTCCATCACTGCCCTGGATCATCAGCTCTATATTGCCCACACATCCATCCAATGCCTTTCATTGGTGATCACAAAAGTCGATCACCTGTAGCCCATATTTTGCAGCCTGCAGAGGCCCTGTGTGCAGTGTAGTGTCCCCCTCACCTTTTCTTCACACTGCACAGGCGTGCAGCGGCAAATCATAAACAAACATGTCTGCTGTGTGGAACTTTTACACCGTCTGTGAGAGTGATGTAAAGTTTGCAATCTGTAACACATGCAACAGAAAAATACCTTGCGGGGGAAGCTTGTTAAAATACTTCAACACAACAAATTTAATACGACATTTGCCTTGCAAGTTTTTTGTATTTTTTTCTCTTGACATGTTTTTGTCTAAATTAAGGTGATTTTATGGTTCCTTTTTTCCAGATCCAGATTTACAGTCAATCCACGTGCTCGGTATGGATGATCGGCACTCATTGGTGATCGGTATCGGAATCAGCAGCAAAAAACCTGATCAGAGCATACCTAATAAAGACCATTAAGTTGTGACATGCTGGGATATTTTTGGTAACATCCTGTATCAGTAAATTAACAACATGTGCCAAACAGTGGACATAAAGGGCTCACAGCACCTCCTCTTGTACACAAGCCTGGAGACCACAGCCAGATCCAGACACATTCAATGTACCATAGTAGCACTTACATCTGCATTTTTTTAGTGACAGGGTGAATCTCAGTAGAACATCTTTAAACAGTCCATGAAGTACAATAAATGTGCTGTTGTATTACATGTCTAATGAAATCTGTCAAAAACTTCCTTGGGTTTGAAGTTTTCAGTCAAAATGGAAACATACCGAAAACTGCTCGCTGCTCCCATTCAGGTGAAGTACTGAATGGGAGATAATGCAGTTAACAAAACGGCACTTGCTTCAGTCACTTGCTTATGCTTACCCAGAAGAGAGGTTGCTGTTACAGTACTTGTGACACCAACTGATGCTTGATGTAGGCTCGACTTTTCATGGTGTAGTTTTACACTGGAAAAAATGCTCCTCCAAAAACAAGTAAAAAAAATCTTAATACAAGATATTTTTGCTTGAAATAAATTTAAAAAAAAATCTGCCAATGGAACAAGTGAAAATTCTCTTGATCCAAGATGCACTGTCTAAAAAAAAGTTCCTCACTGCAAAACTCAAAATCTTACCAAGTATATTTAATAATTTCTAGTCAAAATATCTCATCACACTTAAAATAAGACAATCAGCTACAGAGTAACATTTCAGTGAGATATAGGAACTTATTTTTAGACAGTGCATCTTGGATCTTTTTTTACTTGTTTTTGGAGGGGCATTTTTTCCAGTATAGCTGGAGAATGAGTCCGTTACAAATGCCTTTAGCGAGTTGTGTACACTTCCAGGAAGTAGGGCACGGATATTGATAGTGGTTGCAAAGCAGATTTGACAAAGATTTGCCCCATAGTTTTTTTAGGGTATGTTCTGTTGCTGTTGCTAAAGCTAACAATTGCTGGTGCCATCTGGCTAGAGTTGCTATCCCCACCAGTGTAAGTTTGGTGGTATGAAAGTAGGGCTGCAACAATGAATCGATTAAATCGATAAAAATCGATTGCTAAAAGAGTTGGCAACGAATTTCATAATCGATTCGTTGTGTCGCGCGACGCGGAGATATTTGATTATTAAAAAAAAAAACTTTAGCTGAGCGCGGAGCGGAGTGAACACACTCGGTCTCTCTCGCACACTGATGCTAGCAGAGTTCGGCGCCTCATAGACAGGGCAGAGCAAAAATTTAAAAAAAACGAGCGGAGGTAGAGGAAAGATACATGGCGGAGGCAGAGAAATCCGTGCGACCCAAGTCATCCATGGTGTGGGAGCATTTCACACTAAATAAACAGAAAAAGTGTGTCAACTGCAAAATATGCAAAAGCGACATGGCATGGCACAGGAGCACCACGGCAATGATCCAGCACCTGAAACGCAAACA
>JAUBNQ010000009.1:7190525-7206054 GCA_032353495.1 Ctenopoma kingsleyae
TGTCTATGAACCATATATTAACCAAGACCAAAGTACTGAATATAAAATTGGGCCTTTTCAACAGCAGCTTCAGCAAAACACAGTGTAACAGTGGATGCACACAAAAACAGATGTACCCATACAAAAAGCAGACAGAGACAAAGTGAAGCTAAGACAAAAAAAGTTGTGCTGGTCAAATTAAGTATTCAACACAACACAGCCGCTCCATGTGAGGGCTTCCGGCAGATCAAATTCAATATAGCAATTCTCTCCATACTTACAACAATCACCTGTACATGCTCTGAAATTAACACTCTGCCAATGATTTTCAAAAACAATCTCCAAAAAAATAAACTAAAATCAACAACTGTGATCAGAATTATCAGGACATTGTTTGGAAACACGGGCTAAAGAAAAAGGACACGACAGGGCACAAAACTTCAGGATGTTGTGGCCATCTGGTGAATCTGTATACAGAAGCTGGTTAAACCCAGTACAGCAGACAACAAGCTTGTCAGAAGCTTTGATTCTGTAATTAAAAGGTTCATCTTGGCTTAACAGGTACAAAAATTACTACATGGATGCTTAATGGCATATATGATACGTCTGGTATAAGCCTTTGTATGATAAATTTTCCCTGGAGCAATAACCGAGCCTGTAGTTCTAGAAGTCAAAAATGAGGAAGGGAGATTATCCAGATTTGATCCTCTCAGTAAGACAGCATAGCTTAACTGACCAGGGCAAAGGGCAGGAGAGACCTTCCAGATGTTTATCATTCCTTATCGACCCTCTTTAAGCCAAACATCTGGCACCACAGTACTGCAGAAAGCCAATATTTCTAACTATTATCAAAGCTCCTCTCTTTTTTGTGCTATTGAACCATGTGCAGGGGGAAGAAATCCTCAATATTGAGGCTTTCTTTACATCAAAGAGTAAAATGCAGTTAAAAAAAAACAAAAAAAACTTACTTCATATAATTTCATTTCCATGCAGGTAACAATACGGGGATTACAGCATTGTGCTTCACGGCTTTCAAATTATAAATTCCAAGACTGAATTTAGATAAAAAGGAAGACATTTCAACAGAACACTACAGCCTTGCTTGTAAGTGTGACTTGAACCACAGCCAAGTTCATCTGTTTATCAGGCATTTTATCAGTAATGCAACACACGAAAAGGATGTTTTAGCAATTCTGAAGAAAACTGTTCTGTTCAATACACACAGTCAGTTGTCAGAGGTTTATGGACACTGTACAAAACAGGGTCCTTTGATGCTGCTACATGAACAGACATGCATGGGTTAAAATAGCAAAGATGAGCATTCCAGGTTTTCTCATGGGCTTCGAAATTATGAACTTTAATGGTGACTTTAAAGAACAGTAAAGTATTGTTTATTTCAGTGGATTGAACATTTAAAGACTGCCTAACTTTCACGATTACAACAAAGAAAACAAATATTCCCGATTACAACAGTAAGAGCAGAGCCAGTTGATTACGACCGATGCTGAGAAATGATTGGTGTGAGCACCTGAGATCAGTGTGACTGTCACCTGACCACACATTTGCTCTACAGACACAGAAGTTGAGAAAGAGTAGATGTTAAAGGAAGGGATTAAAAATGGTTCTATCTATGACTAGAGGGGAAAAAAACTCCAGCTCCAAAACTTACATCACAGCCGGAATAAAAACGTACATCAGAGCCAACATGAAGATATTAAGGACACAACATGACTCCCAACGCTTTACACTTCAAACATCACTATTTGTGTAGCTGGCTCTGTTTCAAAGCGCGGGTTTTTCATTGCCATATTTTCCTAAAAATATACTTTGAAGGAGGCATAGGCTAAGATGTTTCATATTTTTAAGAGGAATCTTCTAGCCCCCTCTGCTGGATTTTAACAGCTGAGTCAGGGCAACCACATAAAGTGGCATTATTTTCCTTTTACTCAACTATAGGTTTTTATATGTTGGTTCTGATAACACATTTTACTTACTTACTTTACTACTTACTTACTAGAAAAGTACCAGTATACAAAGTCCCTCATCACTACTTTAAATGTAGACACTCAGAAACTATGGATTATTAGAAAATCTTCCACCATAGCAAACATTCAAATATACCAGAGGTTTTTTTAAGTGAAAAGTGGAAGAAGGGCTTTCTTGATGCAACAAGGCATTGCAAAACTACATTTTCAGTTTTGTCAATTAGGATGTCAACATCTAAGGGTGAAAAAAAGATGTAGTTTCCTCCTAACTACCAAAGCTAATGATACAGTACAGTAAGAAGGCTGTTTAAGACCGTGTAAGAAAAAGCTTTTTCTATATAGTTAACACGTTTTCTTACATTAGATGGCTCTGAATGTATTGTCATCTATAAGAAAACACATAAAGTTAGGGTCTAAATTATTAACCTCCTTTGTGAAATTAACTAAAATCTTTAACTTTTCCATGGAAATAATCCATGACCAGAGGTGTTTACAGTTTAATTGCATTCAAAAGAATGAAAAAAAATCTACACTGAGTTTGACTAAGATATTTTACTGATGTGCTGATTTCCAACAAGAAAAAAACAAAAATGACAAAGCCAAATTTTTAGCCCCCACGTGATTTATTTTTTTGTTTGACTTTTTTTGCATTTAAAACACACCTGACCAATCAATCAGGATTTAATTTTACTTAAGGGACTCCAATGAACATAGCTAGTGGAACTTTAATCATGCCAAAAAGTAAAGATATCAGTCTGGAACTCATCTTAAGGGGGAAGGCTATACCGCCATTTCCAAGCATTTCACAGTGTGTACAACAGCTGTACATTGCATCATTGCAAAGCACATGAAGACAAAAACCAAAATCAAGGTCCTGGAGTGGTCCGCTCAAGGTCAAGATATCAGTCCTACTAAGAATCTGTGGCGGGAGCAACTGGAGCAATTTGCCAGAGAAGAATTGGCTAGGATACCTCAAAACATGTACCAACCTAGTTCAGAACTACCATTGTTGTCAGTTGTGAGTCAGAAAGGTAACACTATTGACTATTAATTGTCAAAGGGCTGTTTTTTCTTATTTATATTCAGCACACTATTAAAATATATTGAGCTTGGTGGAGATTTTGTCTTTGTTCTTTTGGAAGGAATTACACTATAAACACTTTTGGTTATGGTGATTTGTAAAAGTTTTGTTTGACTTCATAAAGGGGGCCAATTGTTTAGACCTTAACTATACAGTAGGTGCATCCACTGGGTTCAAGTAGCAGAGATGGAGCAACTATAGGTGGATGTACAAGGAAAATCGGATTAGTCTATCTCCACAAAATCCGATGCTCTGGTGAAGTGAATGAAAAATTCACTTCATCAGATTCACTAATCTAATACCAGAAACAGCCAGTTTTAAAAAAATAAACACACAGCTTAACACACTAACAATTCAACTGAGAAAATATGAAATAACACAGCACAAAGACGCAGACTGCAAAACACAGACAGATGTCAAACAGGCTTGTTCATTAAAAACGCATAAAACATGTTCAAGTTTTTACTGGAACTATGGGTTATGACAGATGGATAAGGTGATAAATAAATGTTACACAGTCAGCTGTCACTTACGAGCCTTCTGGACCCATTCGTGTAGGTGTAGCTTCCTGCAGGAGTAGAAAAGAAAGGCCAGGACCAGCACCATACACAGGATGAAGATCAGCTTGTGTGTGGGCTTCATGATCTTCAGTCATTCACATGGCACCATCTAAGTCATCACCTGAAATGACAAGGAGGGGATGTTTACCCATAGTAAAACAAAAATTAATCTGTCAGTAGCGAAAACACAAAACTGACACAACCAACAACACAACAAAACAAAGCAACAAAATACATATTGAGAGCAAAAGGGAACACACACAGGGAGGGACTGGTAAAAGAAGTAAAAGGTCAAATTGAAGACAGGCAGGAGGTAAAACGATAAAGACAGGTATGTAAATTTGAGTAAATATAATGTAGATAAAAGAAGTGAGAAGGAAAGTATTTTTATAAAAATACTGTTTGTCAGACTTCACCTTCACAAGTATAAGTAAAAAGAGAGGTTCATTGTCTATGTTCGGCGTGGTAGGCAGGATACTGAGCACCAATGACAGCTGCACGCTTCTCAGTTGTCCAAGTCTTCTTTAAAATATCCATTTTAAAAACAGTAACAGTCTCACTACTTTAAAGGAAACCACACCCTCTCTGCTTGACAGCTACATGATAAAATTATCTCAGCATCATCGCTTCTGGTTCATGAGTTCACAGAGACACAACTTCCTCATTCAAGTAATCTCACCCCTGTGACCTAGTCCAGGCACACAAGATTAAAGAATATATATCACATCACTCATCTGTGTGGCCTGGTCTAACACTGTCTGACCTGTCCAGAGTTGCATTAGTTTCTCGTCAAGATCTTGTATTGACAATTGAATAACACTAAAGTGTTAAGTCTAGTCCAGCTCTTCCCAAAGATTCTCAATGGGTTTATGGGATCTGTGGTGGCAAATCAATGTGTGAAAAACTATGTCTTTTCATAATTTGAGCCCAGCAAATCCTGGCATTGTCATCTTGGCATGTGCCAGGGAATAAAATCAACTGACAGAAAAACCTGATCATTCAGTACATTCAGGTAGTGAGCTGACCTCACTGTGTTGCCTGCTGAAACATATTAAACACTCCAGTAATTATCCAATATCTATTTCCTTGGTGGTGCATTGTATATATCAAATTCCATCTGGGGCATCTTTGCTAGAGGCGAGTACAAATAAGGAACTATAAAGCTTTGGCGCTGGGAAGTGTCTGAAAGTTGAGCTCAGATTAGACTGTATTTACTAATCCATGCATTTCAAAATAGCACGTCAGAGCAATTCATAATCCACGTGAGGTAAAAGATGCTTTACCCTGAGTTAAAATGCAACTCGTTGAGTAACACTCAACTCTATACTCTGTAACTTGTCTAATATAAAATGCAACTTATTAACCAAAACCTTACTAGTTTATCTACCAAAAACCCAAATGATGATAAAAAATAAACAATGGGGGGTCATATCGATCACCATTATGGGGTCGGAAAACAATAATTCACATGAAAAACAGATGGACTATGGTGTATCTAAATGCTTACTAGCATTCAGTTTACGTTCAGTAACATAAACATTATGTTACTTATCCCATATATCTATATAGATATATATATAGATATATTGATATATCTATATATATCTATATAAATAGATCTATAGATTTATAGATCTATCTATCTATCTATAGATATAGATAGATCTATCTATATCTATAGATATACAGATATAGATATATATCTATATATAGATATAAATATACACACACACACAATTAACACACTACATTAGTTCACACACTACGCTCCCACATAAGTGCCACAGCACTGTACCAAATAACCACACTGGCGTTACTGTGTGAGGGTTAATGAAAAAAGCATATCACGTCGCTACTCATTGCTTATGCAAGGTCGTAAAAGTGCTGTATTTCAAGCCATGTCGAAGGTTATGGCTTAACTTTCACTTGGACACCGTGTAGATTTACGCAGTTGGCTGAAGTTTAGCGTCTGGCTACACAAACGAAACTAGCGATCCTAGTGTAACGCAACGCTATCCTTGTAACTGTACCCCTGTCTCCCTACAAACAGCGACTACTTAAAAGTCTTCCAGGGGGTCTATAAAATTTTAAAGTCACTGTTAACGCTGTAAAAATCGCACCGCGAACGGGGCAGATTTAACAGTTAACAAATTTTAAAGATGGTCAGTAAGCGCTGTCTCAAAGACAGAAAATATGAAGCAGCTAACAGTTACCGTTACCGCTAGCTTAGGCTAGCCGCTAAGCTAGGAGCGCTACGTTGGCATAGTGGGCCTGCAGCGTAACAACACAGCACAGGCTGAGTAACTGTGTGACCAGCCAGGGGTTTGGTTCACTACCAACCCCAATAGGTGGCCGAAAATGTTTACAGGATAAATGACATATGAAGCAAAGGTGACTGTACTAGTCTGCTGAGAACAATACTGAGGCATGCCCGGTGCTGTTAGAGGGGAACCTGTACCACCGGGTTTCCAAAAATTAACCACCACCATCACTATCGACTTAAACACGGTGTAGCAATGTCTTATAGCCGTTTCCAAGTGACTGAGATAGTTTTAGATATTACCTTTTCTCTTCATCGGTGTCTTCAAGAAACAATATGAGCCTTAGTTTAAGTAATGGATTGGTCGATAAAACGACCGCGTTCTTCCTCTTCTCCAAGCCATGGTGGTAAAAAAAATCCGTTTAAGTACCCCGACTGTGAAAGCAAAAAAACGGCCAGTCTTCTCTGCGTGTCTCCCCTCCTGTCTCACCAGCTCCGGTTTTCGTCAAAACGAGCAAAAGGAAAATTCACTCCCTCCATCAACACCAGCAGCACCAGCTTAGTGGTCCACGACGAAACAGTTTGTAGTGACAGTCACATGAGGTTCACCTCGCCGTGAAATACGATGCAGCCTGCGGCTCTAACAGAGCCAGAATAAACGCAGCTTTTCATCTGGTTCTTCACGTGGTGCTACTCTGCTCTTCAACTGGTGACATGGCATGGTAGCTCAGTTTATGTATTTATACTCCACCGCGCAGAAATCCCCATCTGACTCTAACAGTCCCTGCTCAGCAGTAATTATATATATATATGCACTAATGTAGCTTGTTAATGAAACCGAAGGGGGAATTCACTATTTTTCACTACCAACATGATTTGTGCTTGATCAGGAGTATTTTGTGACTAACTGAATGGGTGAGAGGCATGTTTTAATCCTACAGTCATGGTTGAATTAGTTGAATTCAAAGACCTGAAGTACAGTGTAAAAGCAGGCAGCAGTCTCATCAATGTTTAGTGAAGCATCCTATGATAGATTGAAGCCCATTGCTTTTGTTCTGAACCATTTGGCAGCATGTCATTAAAGTTCACGCTTTTCTAAAGAAGTCTGTTCCATCTTGTTCAGACATCCCAAGGCTAATATTTGTCTTAGTCAATACCTAACAGACCTTCAGTAATACTGACAGTCACTGTATAATCTAAAGAGAAAAAACACCACCATCTATTTTCTCCCCTCAGTGGCTGCTCTTGGTGGTTCTGTCTTGGAGTGGTTCCTGAAAGGTTTAACTCCAGTTATCCCTAAGTAATCATTACACGTACAGAGGTACAGCCAAGTTATTTGCCACAACCTGTTACAGAGATTTTTGTTGAGTGTGAAATACGTTGTATCTAGGGAGGTGATTTTTTATTCAATGATGTGATCAACTTGAATATAAAACTGCATAAAAGAAGAAAACAATGAACCAATGATGTTCAAAAGTGGTCACCTGTTTAAAGTTTAAATAGTACTTCTAGCTTGGAGTATGAGTGAATATGAAACGGTCAAAGTAGCGTGGGTTTAAATGCTCTTTTCATTCACTGTCATTTTAAATTAAGTACAAAATGAAGTTGAAAAACCAAAACTAGTGGTACAAGAATTCCTGTAATATATTAAGTATGAAGGGTCCAAGACAATATTGGAAAAGCATATACAGAGACATCTTTAGTCACTGAAGACTCAACGTTGTTAGATTGTTAGAAAACAAATTGTTACACTATAAATTCTCATTTAAGAATTTCATGGAATCAGCTAATATTTTTTTATATCAATGTAAATATTTAACCATTATATTTTCAAGCTAATTCAACATTTCCCTGTTTTTAGCCGTCAGTTATTATTTGAGAGTTAATGCTCTCCAAATATTCTAAAAACATGATGGAAACTTGTCTTTAATGCACGTATACATTAGGTCAATGTGGTTTATTTTCACAGAAGTAAAAACTATACAAACCATGATGAAGCCTGATGTTGAATTCAGTACATTAGAATTTATCAGTCACTGGGAGCAGCTAATGGCCTTGAACTGATTTTGGTACAATGTGACTTTAGCAGGAGCTAGTTCTTCACTGTCATGTCCTCCTCTGACCCCTGTGTGTCTGCCTTTCCATGTCTTTCTGTTCCTCCCTCACCTTAGCCACTCCCCTCTCTCCACACTCACCTTGATTGCTCCCAGGTGTTACAATCAGTCCACTCACTATTTAAGCCCCTGCACTTTCTACTTTCCTTTGTCAGTTTGTCTTGTTATCCTGCCAGTCACCCGGTCTTCATTCTGCCATTCACCTCTCGTTCATCAATTCTGTAAGTTGGTTTGGGTTTGGTTTCTGTTCTGTTCCCTATCTCTTCCTTCATGTTCTGTTCTGGCTCAATTTCTTCCCCACACTCTTTAACCTACCTGTCTTTAGTGTTTTAGTATTGTAGTTTTGCCTCCTCCGAGAGTGATTTTTCTGTTCAGTTTTACTTCCTTGTTTGTATGTATGCACTGTTTTATTAAAGACTCTTTTTTTTGTTTGAACCCTCTCTTGGCCTGGTCTTCGTTTGGGTCCACCATTTAGTACATGTAGCTGACAATGTTAAAGGCAGAACTATGGCTCTTCTTCAGTTTGAGGAAGAGCTAGCTATTCAAATGGACTGAGAACATTTAATGAGAACTTAAGATAACAGAGCTATTAAGAATGTTCAATAAATGAACATATTAAATCATATAAATCAAACAAGACTGATATTCTCACAACAGCTCTTTCTAATAAAGCTGATAGTTTTGTTGATGTAAAACTTTAAGGCTACTATTTTTTACTATTTTTAAATAGAAGCAACTACTTATATTTTACAGTGTAACCAGGGTCACACATGCACAATGGCCATTGTGCCATTCATACACAATGGCATATGGAAAGTAAAAGGAATCACTCCTGTATTTACAGGTTCTGTCAGGCTGTTTATAATATAAAGATATTTGCTATGTATGTAAATCTCATTGATGTAACATGATCTCCATTGTCAACAAGCACTGGGACAACTGTACATTTGATTACACATTTTTGTGTGGTATTAAAACAAATACCTCACTATCATTTCCAATTTTTTTTCATTAGTGACATATTCCCACACTCTTAATGTGATTTTAATGCAAAACAAGTAAATGCACACTGTTGTTATTTTGTAAGAGAACCAAACATTGTGGCTAATCTTTCGCACTAAAATCAAGAGAAGGGCAGAGAAGAGGTACCGTATATCACACACAGATATTTCCATACAGGTAAAATAACACTATTCTTATTGAACTTTTAAGAATAGAAATGTTTTTAATGACTTAATCAACTAGGATGTTTAATAAACTTGAGTCCTGGAAATCTTGTATGTCATCCTCAATCCACTTCAGCTGGCCTGACTCACTAGGGGAAACTAGTGGTTCAGTGTCCATAGCACTGTCCTTCACACTTGCTCAGGTTACTCTGTTAATTCAGTTTTCCTCTCAGAACTTGCGTCTTATTTGTGCCCTGACATTCACAAGGCCTCATATCCTATATAAGCAGTTGTCTGGCTGAGAGCCAAGGTAGGAGAGGGTGGGTGGGAGTCTCCTGTTTTTTCCCTGCAAAGAGTGTGGCACAGTAGCATACCAATCTATTAATATTGAATCAAGCAGGAAATACAATCTGCTCACCCACTGTTCTCCATCTGGGGTCAGGAGATTAGCAGAAGCCAGGAGAGTGGAATACATGTAGAAACACCACACACTTAGCCTTACTGAAGTGTCCCAGGATCATAAGCTTTTTTCAGAGCTGACGTGGGACTCCTGGTGAGTTGGCAGCACTTCGTGGCCTTTGGCACACGGATCATTAATTTACATCACACTTAAAAAAGGTGAGGGTCAGTGGTCTGAGAAAACAATGCAAGGAGCTAAATTTTTCCATTATCTAACCATGTCTGGGAAGGGCAGTGTTATTTGTTTGTCTGCTATCAAGCAGCTGTGTTCCTGAAGGGGAAAGCACTGTTTATTTTATACGTCCACAGATTGTAATGCTTCATGGTACATGCGCTTGTGAGTAAGTCTGATTGTCAAGATGAAGCCACATCTGAATTTATTTGATCCTTCAGGGTTTGAAATGTGACTCTGTCATTTTACAATTGTGGTTTTCTTGTTTCTACTGCATCGTGACCCTAAATACTTTCAATTTGTAAGGGAATATGTAACAGATGTTTGTAGTCCTGAATGACAGGTCTGTCTTCATAACAGAACTACATAATCTAGCAAAAATGAAGTCCTTCAGACAATGTGAATCAAATCAGTGTCACTAACAGCAATACCATCATGTCCATACATTAAAATTTCATCTCCTTCAGTTGTAGTCAGACAGTTTCCACTGTGCACAAGGTCTCAGTTAAGCTCACTCCAGAAGCAACATTTAAGGTGGTGATGGAAACAGTGAAATGTAGGGGACACTTAATGTTATGTCATTGATGTGCTTCATTAATTGTGGCTTTTTTGAACTGCTGTAACCAGTACGGACCATTTATATCATTTAGACTTTAGCAATCATGCATAGTTTACATGTAAGAGATAATACTAGTACTGGGAGACCACAGCTGTGCAATTGTTCAACATCAGAGAAGATGCTCATCAGAGATTATGAATTGCTCGCTGAAGTCTGTGCCTACACCGTAACCTCTAACCTCTAATATCCTGAGTAATGAATCCCTCTTTAAAGAAATTTAATCTGGGTTCTTGTATTTAACTACTTTTGCAGGATACTGTTAATTATTTAACATAATTTGCAAAATAAATATATTATGTGTATATATTAGCATAAAGTATATTCTTTAATTAATAACAGTACAATTTACTCAATGCTAAACAGACTAACTCACAACTTTACTGTGGCAAAATAAATAATAAATTAGTAAATAAAGAAATTATTGTGTCAACACTATGCTTAATAGCATTATGTATGCTTTTGTGGCAGGCAGCAGGAAATAAGTGCTAATGGAGCTATTAATACATTGCATATTTACAGGGGCAGAAGAATGTGATGAGACAGTACTTTCACTACTTTTTTATTTATCTTCATCATCTTGATTTCAGTCATTTACTTTACACCTCCCAAAAACAAAATAATTGAACATAAATTGAATCGTCCTCATTCAGAAGGAATTCAAGTTCACTTATAGTGTTGCAACAACTGCGATAGTTTTTTCTCAGTAATAACTGAAACTGAATTTTGAGGCAAGAATGTAACTGCAAATAACTAAATATTAGCTGTTTCCTGCTTCCTGCAATCTTTATGTTAAGCTACTGCTGGCTGTAGCTTCACATTCAGCATACATATATAAGAGTGGTATCAATATTTTCATGTAACTCAAGACCATATTTCGCAAAACACCAAACAAGGAAGCAGCAGCAGCTTATCTCGCACACAAGTCAGCAACTATGGTGAGTGTGTCCTGCTTTCTCTGGGCTAAAGATACATAGGAACCAGTAAATGGCAGACAAAGTGGTGAGCCTATGAGGTGATGTGCACCTTTTCAGTCAAGAATGTTAGGACTAAAAAATGACAGAATGTGGCATTGATCTCTTTCACATACTTTCCTTCCTCTCTGTCTCATAGCTTATCTGCTCCCTCCCATTCAAACGCTCCGGTTTTATCTGTGTCATGCATGACTTCATCAAAACAACATAATGTGCTTATTCAAGTCTCCAATTAAAGTAACTACAAAAAAGCAAGGGTCAGTCATTCAGTAATGAATGAACAGATAAAATAATTAATTTAGGTGTCTGTGCTGTTTATAATCCTTCATAGAAAGGTTCAACCTTTTAAAGAGGTTAAGTAATTCATCATACTGGGCAAATCTGCTTCATACGTTTCTGCTGAGAGTTATATGAAATAATAACCACTCGTATGTGTATAGTAAATATGAAGCTACTGTGAGAAGATGGTTAGCTTATAGACAGGCAAACAAGCAAGGCAAGACTGCCTCTGTCAGGTAGTAAATACTGGATTTCTACTAGCACATGTAAAGTAACATATTATGTTTGTTTTTTCTGTGTCTAAAAAGAAAATTCAAACATTTCTGTAGGGTTTTCTATAAAGTGCTCTAAAACACCTCCTAAATGGCCTGTGTGTCATGTTTTACTAAATAAAAGTTTGTCATTATGACAAAGCTGTAAAATTAAAAACTTAAATACAATATGTAAAATACAAAATTACTAGATATAAGAGGTAGAATGTAGATTGTGCAGCTTACAGAGTCACTTTGTACCTTCCTGGAGTGCAACAGAGAGCTTTTTATGTCCTACTAGGCCAAGGCCGTATATTCATCCTTGGCCCACAAATAATTATTGTTTTTGTTTCAGGCCTCTATCTATGCTAGTGCTGATACTTTATCTTAGGAGGCAGATTATATGAAAAAACATTCCCACACAAACATTATATTATCTCCTTGCAGGACAAATTTTTTTTTGTGATGATATAATATGGATTATTTAGGCTTTTAACATTATGTCACGCTTTTCATTTTGACTTTACAGTCCAAGTTTCACCTCTTTGGTGAGGATGTGGCTTTAAGGTTCTTTATTTAATCATTCTGCATTTAAATTTGTGTAACACAATTTGTTCAAATTATGTCAACTAATGACATATGTCACACTGGTTTATGATACTGTGTTTTAGGTAAATACAGGCTTTACCTTTTCAGCTGCGACGATCAAGCATTCAATCCAGAATATCAGTATCAAACAAAGTTTTGCCGAAGAACCAAATGATCAAACACCTACAAACAGCAGAGCACTATGGCCAAAAAGAGAAGACACAATTTGATTTCGTCAGTGCCCTTTTTGTGCTTTCTGTAAACATTAGTTAACCAGTAACAGGGATCTTTTGACTAAGAGAATGGTGCCATAGATAATCAAAACTGAACATGAGTATAACACTGCTGCCTCACATTTGTAAACCACTGGCAAACAACAAAATATGTAGGGCCTGTTACACTCTGAAAGTATAGCAGACAAGTCGGACATGTCAGATAAATAAAACAAAAAGTTCTATTCTGTAATGTCTGTCATTCAGATGTAGCACTAATAAAGAGATAAAGCGAAACATGGCCTTTGTACCAGATGTTATCAAGCATACTGAACGCTTTTTTTTTTTTTTTCAAATTTATATCACAAAAGACATTTTATGGGATTTTGCACAATTACTGGCATATTTGTGGTAACTACAGTATTACATAGTATATGTCCAACCATGTAAAACCAGAACTGGTGGCTCTGGAGCTGGGAAAGATTACAAGCTTGCAGACACATGATTGCCCAGACAATTATGGGCTAGATCCCTCATGTGATAAGGTAGGGACTAAGTAGAGCCATGGAGAAACTTAAAGGCTTGGTTTGCTGTGGTCTGCTGATTAATCAGGTGGCAAAAACAGGAAGTCTCATTACAAAGAAACAAATATAGTGCTGTACAGGGATTCAGTAGCAGCCCAATGCATATCGTTTGTGCAGAGAATAAAGACACCGTTTGTTTGATTCATATTGCATAACTCAGTATTTGCCAAGAAACCGGATGCATAAGTTCAGTCATTCATTTGTCAACATCATAAGCAGTGAGCAACATAAAGCAAAAACAAAACAAAACAATGCGAAGTAATAAGTAACAGCTGAACATACTTAAAGTTTTGAAATATGTTCTATAGATCATTAAAGTCAAGTCATTGTGGGAAACTCTATGTGTGTCACATCACATTGTCACTCGGTCTGATCAACTACCATTTCCACATTTTGACTTCTCTCAGCCTCACAGTCTTAGACTTTCTGTCTCTGGCGCTCATGTAACCACACACACTGCAGGACGTCATCAAAGCAGCTGCAGAAATGCTGTTTTTATGTGTGTGTGGAGAAAGTAAAACATCAGCAACTGTTACAAGTCCTTTGCAAATACTGACAAGTGCTCAAGGTTAATCTCAGTGAGCTTTTAATCTAACATGGTGATAATATAGCTGATGGTCTGAGTCACTTTAAGATATAACTTTTTTTTTCCTCACTAAAATGTATGTAGAATGTGCTTTTCTGAAACTTCAAATATGCCTGCATTATTATAATAAAGTATTACTTTCCACTGTGAGGATTTACAAGGAGAATTACATTCTTGACTGTTGACAAACTGACAAACTAAAACATGACTTGCTCAGGAACTGTAAAGCTGTTCTAGCGCATCTTTCATGAACAACATTCAGTGAGGATCCTGTAAATAATGAAATTACACAATATTATTTACTGTGATGTATTTTCCTGAGAGCTGTGATTAGGTATTTTATAGAGGTGTTCATATTGTGTTCTATTTTTATACAGTGTTTGATCGTATGTAAGATTAAATAACAGGAAAATGTGGTTATGCGTCATGGATGGGGTTTTGAGTTCAACATGTCTTGAGATGTGAGGTTGAATTTATGTTGCACTGCAGTATAAAAAAACACAACCTTTTAATCTAATTGCAGCAATATATTTACACGTGGTAAAGGCCAACACATTTAATACCTTCAGCTGTACATCTTAGAATGTAATGTGTCTTTCAAGATGATTTTTTTAAGATGATGATGAATTTTTGCATGTTAAGTGATATGACTGATTCTGCAACAGTACAGCAGAATTATCACAATTAAATACTGTAAGCTCTATGTGAACTTGTACATAACAGACATAGGTTGGTGGCTGTACAAGATGTTACTGTGTTGGGAGACAAGCCCTGTAAAATACTCATTAACACCAATGTCTGAAAATCAACAGCAGCACAAAGCAACCTGAGCTATGTCAGATGACTGTCATGTGACTGGTCTGAGGCAGTTGTAGAACCAACTGATAGACCTGTCGGCGCCACAGCTACTGGGCCACAGACAGGGGGTGTGAGATGATGTGAATGTTGAGATATAGAGCCTGGGTGTGACAACAGTACGTGAGTCATGTATGCTTCTGTTCTGTTTCCATGATCAAACTTGCTTTTGCATCAATCTTATTTCCTGTCTTCACTGATTATTTTAGTTACTATGGGGCAGTGCAAATCATAATACATTCTAGTGTTGTAGGCGATTTGATGAACTTCCTCGTTGCAAATCCAGCAGGTATAAAGTAATATAATATAAAATATATAAATAGTTACACCTAGCTGGTGTAGTGCATACCCTGCCCTCGGCCACTCTGCCAAAACCTCATGCTATCCTTGTAACATCCCATGTACATTTTTCTCTGCCACTGTGCCTGTGACAGCCAACACCAGTGTAGATGAGACCTCTGACAGTGAAACAAATTCTTAAAGTTGAGGGCTGTTAAATCATAAAATGATAAAATGCTCTTTATATTTGAGATAGATATATTTGCCTATGTAGACATAGGCAATCCTCGTATAAGTTAATCCTCTGTAGGTTTGTCACTGTAAGAGCCAACACCTGTTTAATTACACATAATTATTTGATTGGTTGTTATAAAAATATTTATGGTAGCTAAAGACAGAGAAACAAGGTCTAAACAGGACACGTCATACTACAGAATTCACCATCTATATGTACATACAGTGGTGTGAAAAACTATTTGCCCCCTTCCTGATTTCTTATTCTTTTGCATGTTTGTCACACAAAATGTTT
>JAUBNQ010000009.1:7232103-7259944 GCA_032353495.1 Ctenopoma kingsleyae
ATGATGCAATTATTAATTACATTTAGCAAGTTTTTATTTGTGTTTAATGTCGATTTGGATTTTAATGTATTTAATCCATTTCCAACTACAATCCTGTCAGTATGAGACAATAAACTATTGTTATCAACACTTCAATTCTATGATAAACTGTCCTTAACCATCATCTAGCCACCATCAACCAGATGTGTATTTATTCAACCCAATTCATTTTTTTTGCCAGCCTCTCACTGAAAGCAGTTTCAACATGGGCCCAGTTAAAAGTCATTTCATAAAGGCAGCACTTTACAGAATATCTAAGATAAAGGTGACGAAAACCAGACGCAGTTTTTTGGATTTTATGCCTTTTGCGTCTTGTAGTAATCAGTTCTTCATCAGAAACATTTAATACACAAATCACAAATGGGCATAGTCCTTTTGATCTCCAGATACTGTATCGTTTTACAAATGCGAGGGAGCACACATTTGTATCAAAAAGTGAAGCAAGGTGAAAACAACTGTGTATTTGCATCCATTCCTCTCATCTTTGTTCCATTCCTCTGTAGCTGGCTCCATTCCTAAGTCCTGCTTTATCTTGAAGCACCAGTGGTCATCTTCATCCTTAAGATATGGCCTGGGAGCAGCCTTAAGAACACATGCCATCTGCCAAAAAAGGCCTTCTGCTTGGTTCCATGATAAAACTAGACTCTTTGCTGGTTATTTGTCCACAGGCATATTGATTTTCAGTGTGTGTAGAGTGTCACTAGAAGTAACTGACTTCTCTGTGTCTGTCTTGTTGCTGTCTTTTCTGGACATATCAGGCTGCCATAGAAAGAACTCATGAAGGAGGGTGTTGACGGTGTCAGGACACTCCATCATGACCATATGACTTCCCTCTTCAATGACTTTCAGGAATGCAAACAGGAGGATCTACAAAGGGAGCCACAATAAATGAAGGACACATGTAATATTAGAGCATAAACACTTCATATTAAATATTACAACATAAATCGGCACTTATTCACACATAACACAGACAAAGTCAACCTATACCTCTGCCATGCGCTGGTCCTCATCCACAGGCACAAACTTGTCACACATGCCATGAACTAGAAGGATGGGCACAGTGATCTCAGCATGGTAGACCTCATCCCCTTCAGGCCAGTATTGTCCACTCATCATGGCTCGCAGGACAAATGGAGACACATTGAAGGCATTTCCCTGCTTCAACAGCTGCTTTTCTTTGGCACCCTGACGGGCAAATCCAGCTCTAAGGATGGGGGAGAGAGGAGATGTTCCCTGTGATTGTTAGGGTTTGATGGTCATATACAGTCCCCTCTAAAAGTACTGGAATGGTAAGGCCATTTCGTTTGTTTTGCTGTACACCAAGGACATTTGGGTTTAAGGTCAAAAGATGAATATGAGACAAAGAATTTCAGTATCCTTTGATTTCTGTACTCGAGTAAAAGTACTAATGTACAACCTCTAAATGTTACTTTTAGTATAAAAGTAGAAATTCAAAAACAGTATACTGTATTTTAAACAATATAGAATTTGATGCTTTTGATAACATAAATGTACAAAAATGTTTGACAAATTCCCAAAGGTGAAAATGACTAAAATGACCTACAGACTTTTAAACACCTTCTATGGTGACAGGAGGTTAATCCATAAATGACACAGCAGCATTTTGTTAATACATAATGATTTTTACTTAATATTATTCTAATCTTGCGAAAAGTAACTAGGAATTAATGGTGTTAAAATGAATGTAGTGGAGTAAAAGTACAATGTTGTTCTCTGATTTTTTAGTGGAGTATAAGTAAAAGAAATAATTAAAATGGAAATACTCCAGTAAAGTACCTCAAAATTATACTTTAATTGTACTTAGTTACCTACCACCTCTAGTTACACCTAGATACATTAAACAACATAAGGTAGAACATAGCATATTTAGTATCAGATGATCAGATTTAAAGTGAGCAAAATTACTGAAACATAGTTTTAAAGTTAAGTTGGCAGTGTGTTTGTTGCTTGGTACACCAGTGGTTTCTTTCTTTTTTTCAAGGCATTGTAAATTGCTTTACAATGTTTGTGCAATGCCTTTGCTCAGATTAAAAATTGCCTTTTCTCCTGTAGACAACTTTCTGGTTTTCATGTTGATGTATCCTTTGTAACAACACAAGACTAAAACCAATAGTTTTGAATTGGATTTGCCATTCCACAAATTTTGGAGGGAGCACTGTTTTACGTCACAAAGTTGCAGATTATATTTTATGCTTTTCTGTATCATCTTTCAAATGTACAAGCAATGATATGTTTGTACAGTGGTTTGTACAGTGTCACTATATCTATTGGCAGTTTTTATCCCGTAGAAATGCAGATCTTACTTGAGGAAGCTCCAGGCCAGACAGGGCGACAAACAGTGAAGGACACAAGATGGCAGCTGGAAGATGGAGCACAGACTGGGCTCCAGAGCTGTGGGACCCCCTCCATTGATCATCACCACCTTATGGACCAAATCAGGATATTCATGAGCTAAGAAGGTGCAAAATGACACTCTGAAAGAGATAGATGGAAAAGGCACATTAAAAGCACGAAAATCTACTATAAAGGTCATTTTCATCAGCAGCTTTCTTCAGAAATATTTTCAAATTCAAATTCTCACCCATATGAGTGGCCAATGAGAATGTTGCGTTTACGAGAATATCTCTTAAAGATGGCACGTAGGTCCTCTGCCAGGGCATAAAAAGTATAAGCAGCTGCTATCTGTGGGGCAGTGCTGGCTCCATGCCCTGCAAGGTCCGGTGCGATGACCTCATAGCCCAGCCGAGAAAAGAAGTCCAGTTGGCTGCTCCAAATATCCAGAGAGCCTCCAACACCATGCACGAAGAAAAGTGCTACATCTGCATGTGTACCTTTGCAGCTTGAGATCACCCTCTTTGAATCGATTAGGACTGTGCGCTTGGGCTTGCGCCGGCGGCGGCGAGGGGGGGGTGCAGGTTTTTGTTCTCCAGAAGGTGGAGGAACTGGAGGAGGAACAGGGTTGGGGTCTGGAGAAGATGCCATTTCTTTGTAGTCTGACAGCTCTACTTCTACAGTGCTACAGGGTTCCAGATCCCCATCCTGACACTGCAGAATCTCAGAATGTAAAACATCGCCAAGATTTTCAATCACCAGCTGACCATTGCGGTAGACTGTGATCTTCCTCTTACAGTGGACAGTACTGCTGTCATTATGAGAGCTGTCAGGAGAGCCATCATCATCACAGTCACCATCCGTCTTCGCCTTGCCTGCAACTTGCTCTTCTGTTACTGCAGGCGGACGCTCTGGGATGATGTGCCGCACTCGCAGGACTCTCCCAGGTTTCACCTCCACAAACTCGAAACCATCAGAGGGTTCTGATGACTCCAAAGGCAAGACGAGACTGGCAGTCTTCCCCGTCAGGCAGCACAGTATCCCTTCAGTGATGCTAGTTAGCATGGTGTTTCCCTGCATAAACAACATGACACAGATACAGCACAACAGATCATCATTCTGATGTTTAATTTTGAATGACAAAAAATCTGATTATTTATGGAAAGAATAAAACAACAAACAGAAAATGTAAGAGAACAGGGTTTGTGCAGCTTTTTACCAGCTAACTGTTTTCTCAAAGGTTGAAACATAATCATTATCATACTTATTTTTGTTTTGTGTGGTTTTTGATGTGGACCTTTGCTGTCTGGTATGAAATAAACTTACTCTATATTTCCTGTTGCAATATTTGCAAACATCAGCAGCCCACCAGGAAAAAACTGGGTCATTGCTTGGTTCCCCTACAAAACAGAAACCAAGCTGGCTTTTACTATCTATTTCAATGCCTTTTACCAGCAGGTTTTACCAGCTAATTATTGTCTCACAAGTTGAAATAATAATCATTATATATCCTGCTGCAGTATTTGCAAATGTCAACAGCTTGCCAGGAAGAAATTAGGTCCTTGTTTGGTTCCCTATAAAACAGTATGCAAGCTGTTACCTAGCAACACAGTTACAGTGACATTGTCTTCTTTATCCTTTCAACACACCACAGTCTTGAGATGGAACACACCAGTGTAAAATGAAACACCAAAACCAAGGATGCTTTCAGTTTAACATGCTGCAAACCAGTATACAAATTGAAAATACCTTAGCCAGTGTAAGTGCTGCTGCAATAGCCTCTGTAAACTCAAAGAAACACTCACCTTGGTGACAAAGCAGCTAAACATTCAGAGATTTCTCATTGACAGACAGACAACATAGAAACAATACTTGCTCCTTAATACAGCGTCAATATCAGTGCAGATGTCTGCTATTAATATCTCTCCTTTTCACATGGTCAGTATCAGGATACATGTAAATATAAAACACCAGTCATGGAGCATGACTGTGTACGTGCCTGTGACCTATATATCTTAATATGATGTTTCCAGCAGAGATAAAACAGTCTTTTGTTTTCTTGATCAAGTCCAGTCACAGCTTAACTGGATTTTTGCATATGTGCAAAAATAGCAACATTAGTCCTCATGTTTCATAAAAACAGAGGCTGGTTATCTCTAGGAAACAGAGGGGGAAGAGTTACATCTACATGTTAAGGCATTGTTGTTTCACTGTTTGCTACAGAAAGAGTGAAACAGAGAACAATATGTCAGTCATATAAAATATTCAAATATTCAAATTACTGCTCATAGTATATCATGTAACATGTAGATTAAATTGAGATTGTGTTTCAGTTATGTTCCCTACTTAACATATTTAATAATGCAAAACATCTAGGCATCTATAAAGTCTGTGTTAGTGAAATTTCATTTTTTAAATTGTAAAATACCTTTTACAGGATGAATATGGATATAACTGTGAATTTTCAGATGCAGATTAATAGTCTACATGTACCAATTATTTAAACATTAACACTGTAATAAATTTAGAATAAACAGAACATTTACAATATCGCTTTGTGTTGTTATCTGTTTTTGGTTAAATTAAAAGTTACATGGTACAGGCTCTGACAACAGTTTAGCTGCATACACTCTTTGCAGACAGAGGTCTAGCACTCTGGCAGTGAGGGAGAAATGGAGCTGCTTTGCATTGTATATGGCTGCACCTGCACAGGAGAGTTCATGTGTGCTCGGCAAATGTGTAGCAGCATGGTCTGAAGGTCAGGACATCAAGTGCTATCCAGTTACACCCTGGAGCTGAGTGAATGTTGACTTAAACTGCCCTGTTTCCAAGATGCAGACAGATGTACTGAACTGTCTGTAAACAATCTGTAAGCCTTGTTTTATACTCAACACGTGGTTCATATTATCCATCCATCCATCTGTGTGATAGTTTTTAAACAATGTTGTATTAATTCTGTCATTTTGTTGTCATCTTACAAGTTGTGCAATATCGGTTACAAGCGGTACATGATGTGTTACCCTACTATTGACTAACAGTGTACCTGACAATACAGATGCCAGTACACCTCATCAACACACTACATCAGCACAATACAGTCTTGTCATTGAACTCATTGAAACTCCCCCTGACCTACTATCTCTCAACATGATAGACTAGTATACTTGAATATGGCTGAGGGGACCAAGTGCAGCTGTATCCACATACCATAAAAGCCAAACAGTCTGAAGGTTACTCGGACATGTTCACTTTTTGTCTGCTTTGCAGAACACATATGTCGCCATGTCTGCAAACTGTTACAGTAATCCACATCTAGTACACTGTGTGCTGCCCTAGTATTTCCACATGGGTTTACAATGGATGTAGTCTAACATATGTGCACATTAAATGCAAATACTTGCAAAAACTAGTCCATAAACATCAAATTTCCTTTATGCCCAAATACCCTTTAATTAAGGGATAGCTGATTATACAATGTTATGACTCCAAAACACCCAGTTATAAAGCTCACATGTAGTCTCCATATTTCAGTAACTGGAGGTAAATAATTAAGTATCATGTTTGACAATAATACAGATACACACCAAATACAAACACATTTGCATATTTAGCCATATAGACTACCGCACAGTATCACAAATACAAAACATATTTTAAAATCTGTGGCGGTTCGCAAGGCCATAATTACTGCGCTTCTGTTACTGATGGATCTGTTATTTCTGCGCCGTCACAAGCCACGCAGTCCCCGTGCAGCTGTTTATTGATGCTGATGACAACATGCTACACAGCAAACATTAGCTAATTACACAACATAACGCAATAGAAATCGATTCCTTACCTGCACAACGACTGCTGATGAAGGGTGATTCGAAATCTGCACCAAAAGATGACAGTCAAGGGCCGACGGAACTGGACTGAGAAAAACGTTGCATTTGGCGCAACAATTTGTCTACGCTAGAGATGCTGCAAAACAGTGAAGGCGTCTTATTAGCCTCATTAGACTGCTATCACTGAACATGGAGGTGCTTACATTGATGATAAAGCATGCGACCATAAGACTGTGCCAATTGCAATTCAATAAAACACCCATTACGATATCATAAAGCAATGTTTTTTTTTCTCCTTCAGCATCCACTGCGCATCCAGGTCAAAACCTACCCAGCCCCGCTGCCCTGCATCCGCAGCAGCCTTAGGAGTAGTCGGGCAGTAGCTCTTGAGTGGCAGTGAGGAGGGCGAATGGAGGAGCCGTGTGTTCTGAGAGGAAACCAATGGGAGAAGCTTGTTCCCTTGTTGCTAAGGCTGAGAAAATAGCAAAATGCATTCGTGCGTGCGTGTGTGCGCGACAGAAGTGATAAAACAGTAGTCCAGGTAATTATCTAAATGAGCACTGCATGTGTGATCCCATTTCATATTGTGCAGCTGGGTTTAAATCAGCCCATTTACTGCGTCGTCATAAACTGGAAACATAAAGCTGCATCACTTTACGTGTTAAGATGTGCTGTCTTCCTCTGTTACCCTTGAACTCACATCAACACAGTGGTACTGCTGGGACAGTCTGGTGCCTGTCACGGTGACGTTTATGGGGTGGTGGGGAGGCTGTGAGCAAACAAGTGTTTCTGTCATTGTTTAACAGCCAGTTAGTGCTTCATATTTACATCTAGTATGTATTTGTGTTTTAATAAAGGAACTCAAATCACTTATGCCAACTAACATGCCAGATAGCTTATATGATAATTTTCCCATAGCGTTGTATGAAAACATATCTATCTATCTATCTATCTATCTATCTATCTATCTATCTATCTATCTATCTATCTATAGATCACTACATCTATCACTACGGCCTTCTGTTTCTGTTTGTCCACCACTGCTGTGTCTGGTTGGTTAGCCATTACCAGTGTATCAGTGTCTATCTGGAAGTCACACTGGACCCAGTCATTCTTAACTACCTTTGGAGGTGGATCCCATTTTGACTTTGGGAAGATCACTGTATACTCAGCACAGGTGTTCCTGTACACTATGGTTTTCCATGTACGTCCTGCCTGCTAGCATCTTGCACTCTGTTATGTGCTCAGGGGCATCTTTACACAGCAGGCGCCTGAGGTCTGCCTGTTGTGGTTGACTCCAGCCTCTATTGATCTTGTACTTAAAGCTTGTTCCTGTGCTGTCATGATTTATGGCCCTGTGCTTTCTTTCAGTCCAGCTTTGTCCAACCACTTGTAAGGGGTAAGACTCGCTTACTCTTTGCAGGTATTTTGAAAGTTTCTGCTTTCCTTGTGGCCTCTTCATGATTATCATTTGTCTGTGGGATTCCAAAGAACTGGTAGCTGTCCTCAACATCTGCTATGTTACCTTAGTGGTAGTGCGATCCCCTCATGGACGTATCCATTTAATATAGCGTAACATTGTTTTTGGACGGTGAAAACTGCAGGGGACCAAAACTGCCTTTTGAAAAAGTTGGGGGGACATCCCTCCCAAATTACGTCCATGGATCCACTTATACTTTGCCTCTCTGAGTTACAACTACTAAAAACTAATGTCATGCATAAGCAATTTTAATATTTACTTATATTCCCAGGTATTTCAGTACTGGGTATGCTATTTACAGTTTCATTATTAGCAGTGATCGACAGTACTCATTATAATGTTGACTTCTCAGGCAGTGCTGTCTCGCAGGTTGTGAGCAGTGTCGTCAGTTTACCAGTGATTTTCTCATCTTTCCTCCCTGTTCAGTAAACTACTGAGTGAAACCTTAAAAGCGCTACTCAGGGCAAAGTTTCATTCAGTAAAACTCATTTTAATTGGCTGAAACGTCTCAGCCAATCACGTTTCTTGATGTGGGAACGGTGGCTGGCAGCGGTGTGACATTCACTGTTTTCATGTGCGTGTCATCTGTGTAAATATCAAAAAACAAACAACATGCTGTCGTTTACCAGGCTGTGTGGAATACTTAATTTCAGCAGGTAACAGCGTTGACATATTTGTATGATAGACGAACTCAAAATGTTTGTCTACCATGCTAAAATAGGCAAGCTAGCTTAGCTTTGCGTTAGCAGCGTGGCTAGTTGATCATGCAGGTAACGAGAAGCTAACGTTACTTGTTAAAAAAATAAATCGCTAATCCAGTTATAGCTTAATGAATACTACTCACACCACAGTTAATAAGGTATTGACGCATCTTTGTAGGCTACCTTAGTGTGGACAGTTTCAACATTACTGAATAGTGGAAGGACATAGGAGCATGTTGTAACCTCATCTGGCATCAAACGGTTTTCAGAAATATGATTATCCTCAGACATAGTGTGGTTCCTAATAAAATTATATTAAAATCAACATTAAGATCCACCTTAAAAACTGTCAGACTGTTTCTTTTATGAGACATAATCATTGTGCTCTGTTCAAGACTTGTGTTTAGGTGTTGCCTTTTTGTCATTCATGTACTCATACCTAACTTGTGTGATTTAAAACATTAAATGAGTAACAGTGACAAGATAGTGTGAGTTAAAGTACAGAACAGTATGCTGGCATAAGTACTTCCTAAAGGAGATTAACAAAGTATAAATTATTATTATTAATACTGATATAAGATACATTTTCTTATATCATGTTTTAATCTCTTCTCTTTCAACAGCATCCGTGCAGGGAACCTTGCAGTAACTGGCACCTCTCACCTTAGGTTATTCAGCAACTTGATTGTGCCTAGAACATCTGCAGGACCTCAGATTTCCAGATGTGGACCTCTTTCTTCACAAGCAGAAGGCTCAGGAGTGTTCCAGCAACTTCTGTGGCAATACCAGCAGGTACGGACACGAAAAAGAGGCACAGAGTATCAGCCCAAGAACATCAAGCGCAAGAGAACCCATGGCTGGATCAAGAGGATCAGCTCAAAAAGTGGCATTGAGGTCATTCTGCGGCGCATGTTGAAGGGACGGACATCACTCTCACACTAAAGGTTCCTGTTAGAAAACGTGCCAAGGCTTTCAAAAAACAGACTCTGGTTCTGAAATGCTGAAAGTGCTAAGCAAGCAGGAAAGAACATGTAAATTGGGTTAAGTGGTGATACTGGGTGTGGGCAGGATTTGGCGTTCCCATATCATTAGTTAAGGAGCGGGCAAATGGAAACTGGCCCTCAACAAACACATTGAATTTGCTTTGATTACAAAATAAGCCTGGTAGTTTAACTCTCTTACTGTTCATGGAACTTGATTTAATACACATCACTGAAAAACACTCAATACAGTGGGTTTGGTCATAATCATCTAAGATTGGTGAATTTGTGGATATTTTGCTTGTGTGAAATAATGTGGTTCAAAGACAAAATTGTGTCTTTAATAAATGATATAGCAAAATCGGTGTAATTTTTGTTTTTACACGTAAATACTTAATTGTGGTTGACATGGAAATAAAAACATTTCTTACAGAATTTACATGCACTTGTAACTGGGGAAAAAGTGCTTCTCAAAGATAATTTGTTGACAAAGCAACACTTTGTTCTTTGGTTTTGACTAGGGCTGCAGCTAACAAATTACTTCTACTGTTCAATTTTGTCCATAATATTAAGTATACAGTTATATAAAGCTAAAGATATGTATTTATTTCCGATATTTTAGGAGTTAGAATGTTACATACTTGACAATAACATGTACTTAAGTATTAAAAAAATACATTCTTATTTTAATAGTGCTTTTTTAGAATTCATTGGTAATAATCATAGATGGTGTATATGAAGTGTCTTTGCTGTTACTAATTTCTACAGAACAACCTTGTTAGTAAATATTTCTACTCATAAAGTTTCATGTCAGTTCAGTATATAATAGTGTTAACATTCTACCAGTACAAGCAGCAGCACTTGAGAGGCATATATGCATAGTGCACATAGTGGAGGACTTGACAGTAATGGAAGTCTTTGACCGACCGTGTTGTTTTCGTTAGAGCTTCATGGCACAACCCTTTGTGTTGGGGGGGATTGGTCTATTTACGTAATCAGTCTGTATCCAATCAGAGCACCTGTCTTTACATTTCTAGAACTGTTCAACCAATCAGATACGTAGATTCTGTGAAGTCAACGCCCCGAACAGTCGAAAAAACGGAGTTGTGTGAATTAGCAGCAAGTTAGTCAGGACGTTCAGTTTCAATGTTTATGTAATTTACTTTAGTGTATTTACCTTTATATAAGTGAAAGTTTATACTTAACTCAAATAGTGTGATGCGACCATATCATAGTCAGACGTAGTTATTTTTTGTATCTCTAGTAAGAAGCCGGCATCTTGGCTTCGACAAAGACAACAAGGCTTGTTAGCTTGTTTTAGCTACACGAACGGGATCTGTTAGCTTTGACTCTCACTGTGCTGAGCTGCTTAACAAACGAAGATTGTCACTGTTACCGAAATGGAGAAGGTAGGTTCACAGCTTTACCTTTGCGCTATTGGTTGTGTACAGATGATCTTAAATATTTGTTGTTTTGTTTATTAAATTAGATAGGCATGTTGCCTACGTGGTTACAAGTAAGACGTACTGTAAATGCTCTCTGCCACTTAACTTAATAACGTTACCACATCACTAACTCGTTATCTAATTAAATTTAAGGGGTAGTTCAGTTTAAGACTGTAGGTACAAATGTAGAAATGTTTTGCTCATATTTTTCTTGTGTCCACAGGGGGATTTCCTAAAGGGACTGCCAGTATACAACAAAAATAACTTCAGCAGGTTCCATGCAGACTCTGTATGCAAAGCATCAGTAAGTGCTTCTGTATGTTCTTAATATGCCAAGACTTTCTTGGTGTATTTTATGTTAAATTAAGGAATGTATTTTTACATGGTCGTGCAGTACAGCCTTTTTTGTCTGGAGTAATTTAAGTCAATTTGCAAACTAATTTGGATATCAATACTGTTTTAGAACCGTCGACCATCTGTGTATCTTCCAACCCGGGAATATCCATCAGAGCAGAGTAAGTAAAATGACTGAGGTTGTTCGAAGATCAGGAGAAACAACATTTTTAGCTTTAGAAGAACGCACTTTTAAAGCTATTTAATTATTTTTTTTGTTTTATCATGGTCTAATCGGTGTACCTCTCTTCAGTCATAGTCACAGAGAAGACAAACATCTTGTTGCGATATCTGCATCAACAGTGGGATAAAAAGGTAACTTTTTTTAAGGAGCTATAGAGAACTACTGGAACTAAATGCATTTTGTGTGACAGTAGATATCGTCTATGTTGTTGTTGATAGTTGATAAATGTTCGTCTTTCTTGTCTTGACTTTTCAGAATGCAGCAAAAAAGCGAGAGCAGGAACAAACAGAGGGGGAAAATTCAGCGCCTCCACGAAAAATAGCCAGAACAGACAGTCGAGAGCTGAATGAGGATTCATAAAGCGCAATACTGTGGATGCAAACCCAGCAAAGACTGACCTACACAAATGCACACACAGATGCAGGACGTATGCTTGCAAACCCAGGCCTTCATGTTGAAGCATATGAGGATTGATACATTTCAGACAGTACATCTGCTGTGATGCTGATTTCAAAACATGACAGATTCTGTTAACCAAAAATTTATTTCTGTTTATTTTACCCACTATGTCCTCC
This sequence comes from Ctenopoma kingsleyae, assembly GCA_032353495.1. Classification (NCBI taxonomy): domain Eukaryota; kingdom Metazoa; phylum Chordata; class Actinopteri; order Anabantiformes; family Anabantidae; genus Ctenopoma; species Ctenopoma kingsleyae. Next base: position 7,244,083 of record JAUBNQ010000009.1, read on the forward strand.
ACTTCCAAAACACCTCTGCCTCAGATTTTAGCCTTTGTAGTTTTAAATATACATCTACCTCCTGATTTCTCAACCTCTCTGTTTTTCAGCATCTGTGAGATATGCATGTTTTAAATCTATAGATGATTAAGCAACACCATCTTTTCTGGCCTATCCAAACTTTGGGATTTTTTAGTTTTGAATCATGTAATGATAGTGGCTCTAAAATATTTTTAGCACATCCTTCATGTGATAACTGTCATTACAGTAAGTAGAAAATAAAACTGCATTGTGCTAGATGAATTATGAGTATTGCCTTAAATGGAAGTGAGTGTGTTGAACTGTTGAATTGAGTGGATATTAGCATGTCTTTTCAGTAAGGTCACAAACATACAGTCATACTAAAGAATGCAAGTTTTTTTTGTACAGTGTGATCTGTAGATGTTTTTATCTTCTGCACAGCAGTCACAATATTTTATGGAATGGGTGATGACTACAGGCATGTTTTATTGTACAGTTTAGCTGTGCTAATGTCTAGGTTAATGGTAAAGACTGCTGTCAGTTATTTTCATAAATGTGCCATTTAAGTTGATTATTTGAGTCATGTTTAGAGACACTCTGTGTTTGCTGCTGCCATAATGCTCCACAATTATATGGTGTATTGTGATTGTTGTGACTATTTCATCAGGTAATAACAACTATTCACTCTATCTTCCCTAATTTAGCCACATTCTTATCAAACCAGTTTGGGTTTTTATGCTTAAAGGAAAGTCTGTGTTTGGTTAAGTAAAGAAAAGGCGTTTTGCTTTGCACCTTACAGTCTATTATTGTACATTTTATGTTTGTCATGCATTGAAATCAAGTAGAACACACACTGTAAGATTCTAATTTATGAATTTAAAGCATGGACATGCAGTGTTTTATTTTTTTCTTGGCTGTTCATAGAAGAGTGTTTTCATCTGACTTGATATTGTTTTTATTCCATCACCTGGTTAAGCTTGGAATGTCTTGATTGTTAAATGCTTTGCTTTGAGTTTATTATAGAAATGTATTGTCAGTTGTAGTCTTGTTTTGATTGAGATTGCACTTTGACATATGGTAAATTCCAAAAATTAGAGTAAACATCGACATTGTTGGGTGGAACTGAAGAAACTCTGGTCCATTAAGTAGCATTTATTGTCTGTTCAAAAGATAGCAAATCTAAATGGAAGCAGTTTTTTGGTCAAGTGTGTTATAATTGCCTCAGAGATCAAGTTTACATATTATATACATGTACATTACATATTTGTGGGAGACAAGTCAACCAGGGCCAGTAGTCATCCAGTGATATTTTAACTGAAAACAAAATCAGCCAACGCCTTATCTTTAGATGGATGTAAATTCAAGTGAGATTTATTTGCATCATAGAAGTACATTCACTAATTTATGTAGTAAAATAATTCATAGAAAATCAAATTTAAGAAAAATAGAATATTTTTTATGGTCACAGTGAGTATAATCTGACCTATTGCGGAAGAATACAATGGCTTAGAAACGGCTTAGAAACTAAAAAGACATGATGGATGTGTAGTGCATGCACATGGGGCAAGAAGTAATCAGTACTGGCATCAGAATGATAAGCAAACCTGGAAGCGAAGCTGCTGTTCATGTCCTTTAACAAAGGGGTCATTGGTGATCAGGTTCGTTTTCCTTTTTTAAAGATCACGTCAACATAATCTGTTCTTGTGCAGTTGAAAACCAGGCAATCATGCAGTATTTTACCCTTAAGTTAAAGGTTATTCAAGCTCCATTCACAGATTTACATGTACTGTACATGTTTTTACACAGAAGCTAGATAATCAAGTGTTAGATACAGTATAATACTTTGTGCAAAGTAAGTTGCATCAAGAGTGAAAGTCTAATGCTCAGTGCCTTTAACTGTGGTCCTTGACTGACGTGCTCTCCTACAGTACGGGTGTGTCACTGTCTGTGAACATTTATACCTTTCTCTCCATTCATGATATCACATTGGCATGGTTGAACATTTATTAACTCTTTGAGCCAGAGTTTTCTAGATCAGTCAGTTGTCTTGATTCTCCTTTATCAGACTCATTCGAGGGTAATTCCTCTGGTGTTGTGTTTAAGTCAGCCCTGTTGGGCTGAGCGTTAGCAGCCTGGGTTGACAGTTGTGTCCCGTTCGCACACACGATGGTACCCTCTGACTTGCTGAAACTGAACAGCTTCCCAGGACTGAATGTTCTGTTGGGGGACTGTGACCTCTCTTGGCCACTAGGGGGAACTGAAGAGGTCACTGTCGAACCTGGTGTTGCTCCAGCTGCAACTGCTGGCTCTTTTTTCATCTCAGGCGACTTCAAGAACTTGAGAAATCCGGGAAGCTTTGCCTCACCTCCTGTTGGGGACTGGGCTGGAGAGCGTGAGTTGCTGGAGGAGAACTTCCCCTGGAGCGGAATGATTTGCTTTAACTTCATCACATTGTTATTTCCCAGCAGAGAGCTGGGTCTCTTCGGTTTGTCCCCTGGCTTGCTCCCTGATGCTTTGTCATGGTGATGCTGGTGCTGGGAGTCCGACTTGTGGTAGTCACTCTCATGACGGGCCTCGGCCTGCAGCTCAGCCTGACGCTGAAGCTCCTCCTCTTCACGTCGACGCCTGAGCTGCTGTTGGAAGTGCTGCTGGGCCTGCTGCTCGTGCTTCTAAATGGGGAGGCATACAAAAATGAAGGTACAGAAGTAGATGAAGAGTCATAGGAAGAAAGATGCAATGAAACAGAGAAAGTGAGGAGAGGAGGAGAGGAGACGTGTAGTAGCAGTAAAAAAAGAGCACACAGTTCACATTAACTGATCCTGTCTGCCCTACTTCATTTGACCCCTGCAGAGGAAGTTACGGTATAATAGTAGACAAGCTCATCGGCAATCATTTACACTAAATATGGTGATTTTTGCTTATAGCTGTGCTTTACTATCTATATGACAATACTTTTATTAAACACCGTAGAGACAAGCGCCACAGATGTGAAACAATCACTATACAGACATAGTCAAACACATACAGATATTTTGTATGGACAGTCAGAAAAAGCTGCACTAGTGTATATTTTTGGACAATGCACATCAAGAGAGCAAGGGACACAAAGGGATATGTATAAAGAATTACGATATAAACCGCACAGAGTGCAGCCAGCAGTAAGCCTTACTCTGGCCGAAGGTCTTTCAAGCTATGACACAACTATACCTTGAAAGCTTCCCTTCGTCGGTACTCTAGCTTGGCCATCTCTTCTGCTACCCAGCCAGGGATATCAGGGATGGCAACATGGATGATGTACTTTAGGAGAATTGCAAAGTGCTGTAAACCACCGAGACCACAAAGGGACAAGCTCAACACATGGTTACATCAAGGCACAATCACATTCTTTTACCTATTGTGTAGTTTTTCTGTAGATAAGACAGCACATACATACATACATACCAAAAACCCTTGGAAGGGTTTGTGTTCATTAATGAATCTGGTTCCAGAATTTTGAAGGTTTTACAAAGTCACAACAACAACAAAGAATAGCAGGCCATGCACATTTGTACTTTTCTAATACTTGGTAATAAATATACATTTTCAGGTTTGTCCATTAAATTTATGGACAGACCTTATTTACTGTACACAGGACAGTACCTCCAGTAAGACAATGGAGATAATGGTCATCTCTGGACTCAACCATGGAAACAGACGCTGAATCTGCCCACACTGACCAATCAGGTAACAGTTTACTATGATGGCTATCAAGCCCATGGCCTCCATTGCAGTCTGATGTTCAGAGAGAGACAAAGGCAGGAAAAAAGACATTTTCAGAAGCCCCACTATGCATACTATAGCTTGTCTGACATTTTCCAAAACAAAATACCCTGACCTGCCATTGTCCAATGTTCTCCACTCTCTGTCCGAAAGGCCTCTGAAGGCCAGTGCAGAGTTTCAGGGCATCACTGCGGATCTCGATTATGTTGTTGATAAGAGCACACATGGCCGCCAGGGGAAACGCAGAGGAGAAAAGCACCACATAGCCAAACTGAATGAACATCTCCTGGTAGTCCTGAAGCGTGTCCTGTTCAGATCAAACATCATGAAAAAAGTCTTAATGGGTACACTATTATATACACTGTAGTTTGGATATATATTAGTGACTTAGAATTTTGAGACTTTATAATGTCAGGAGTCCCACCTCGTATGTCTGCATACAGCTTTCAATCTCAGCCTGGCTCAGTGTGACAGTTGTGGGTTCTTCTGGTGGATCAATCCATGACTTCTTGTCCTCTTTCCCCTCACCTACGATCTTTCTTCTCTGACAGATTGTGTCAGATTGCTTTGGAGAAGACACATTGGCATTGTCCTTGATCTCCTGCTAAAGTAAACATTTTGAACTACAGTACTCTCTTTGATGACTATGAGGACATATGTATTTAAATCTGCAGCTTTTTTAAGCGGATAGTTTAATTTTAATCTGTGGCTCTGCTACCTCGTTGAATGAGATGAATCTACACAGACATAGTATGGCGTTGGAATGATCTAAACTGATAATGATAGCTTTCTCTTACGTCTTACGTCTTTAACAAAGTGGAGCTTCTATGAGAATTATAAACAGAGAGAAATAATAGTAATGAATAAACCACATACTTGAGTTAATGGTTCACAGTCGCTGTCCTCATCACAACTGTCAAAAATACTGGACGGATCCATCCCTTCCTCTACTAGTGTGGGACTATCCTCAAGAAAGCTGTCGTCCCCAGCTGTCGTGACATCCTGGTAGTCAACCTTCTCCGTAAAACTGACTTTGCGTTGCTTCAGAGCACTGTCATTCATGTCCCACTCCTCCTCTGTCAGCCTGAATCCAGCCTTCAGATCCCCTCTTCTCTTTGGCTCTGGGTTACTGTTAGCAGTGTGACTGACAGGGATCCCTCTGGGACCCAGAAAGGAATAGGCTGTTATTGAAGCTTGGGCCTTTCCGAGAGCCAGGCGGCCATACTTAAGTATAATGGCTTGGAGTAGCTCCCACAGCACCTTTGGGGTGAAGACACCCAGCTTGTTTTGTTCATACAGATAAGGCTGGAGGACCTCTTTGATGTTCTGCAGGAACTGGCGGAAGATCAGTAGAGTAGCTAGCATCTGTGAGGAGTAGAGGAACATCTGTTAGTGTGCTGACTATAAGCAATGCAAAAGGGAAAATGGACACAAAAGCAGGAATGTGATGTACAGCGGATATAAAAAGTGTGTCAAAGGGATCTCATTGTTAAAAGGTATTAGTCAGGAGAAGGGTACAAAAGATTTTCAACACTGGATATACCATGGAACACAGTGAAGACAGTCATCAAAAAGTGGAGAAAATATGGGTGAGTGACACCCATCCAAAATTGATGTAAAGACTAGATGAAAACTGGTCAGGGAGGCTGCCAAGAGACCTACGGCAACACTGAAGGAACTGCAGGAATTTCTGGCAAGTACTGGTTGTGTACCACATGTGACAACAATGTCCTGTATTCTCCATATGTCTGGACTATGGGGCAGGGTTGCAAGACGGTAGTCTTTTCTTACAAAAAAAACATCCAGACACGGTTAAAATTTGCAAAAAAATATATCATGTCTCTCAAAACCATGTGGGGAAATGTGTTATGGTCTGATGAGACCAAGGTTGAACTTTCTGGCCACAATTCCAAAAGGTATGTTTGGTGCAAAAAAACAAAACAAAACATTTCACATCACCAAATCCAATAGAAAATCTGCAGGGTGACCTGAAGAGGGCTGTGCACAAGAGATGCCCTCACAATCTGACAGATTTTGAGCGCTTTTGCAAGGAAGAGTGGTCAAATATTGCCAAGTCAGGATGTGCCATGCTGATAGACTCCTACCCAAAAAGACTGAATGCTAGTATTAGTTCAAGGGTGTGTGCACTTGTGCAACCAGCTTGTTGCATGTTTTGTATGTATCTTTTCTTTTTTTCCTCTACAAATTAGTTTGTTTTTAAATTGAATTGTACAGGTTATAGGTCACATTAAAGGTGGGAAAAGTTTTGAAATGATTTTTTGTGGTCTCATTTTTTTACAGCACAAAAACCTGGCATTTTAACAGGGGTGTGTACACTTTTTATATCCACTGTTGATATTAAGAGTGAAGGTAGATATACAATTCTGCGTCTTATATCATCCCAGATGACATTAAAGCAAGACGTGACGTATGTCATTTTGAAAGTACACAGTCTTTCTCTTTCAAAGAAAGACACATTAGCTCACTTAAGGATTTTGCTGCTAAATGAAAAAGTGTGTTTGGCTGTGTCTAAATGCAACCCTCTATTCACTCACTCACAATCCCCTACGTGCATGACATGATACGGTACTAATGCTGATACTAATAATAGATACTCAACAGAGAGCAGGAAATTGAGGTTTCTGACACTTAACTGAGAGTTGTAGAGGTGCAGAGCAAAGCACAGGGAGAGTTTTTGTTTCCACTGTGAATTTACATAGTAAGACTTTAGACACTCAAATAAATGGCTCAGTAAATGTATTATAAACAGGGCCTTATTTAGGACACAGGTCTTGTGAGATTGCAGATTATTTAAAATACTCATTTGGAAACATTAAAAATGAGTAGCACCAAAGAGTGGTGAATTGGTGGTCATTGTGAACTACATTATCTGCCCTAGAAAAATGGAACGCTTGATTAAGCATTGCAACTGTAACAAAGGAGGTGGGTTTAGCGAACACTCATAAAAGTGATATACTTACAGTAGTGTCACTTTAAGACCAAAAAAACGTTTCACTCTGTATTGTAATTTTATTGCTTACTGTACTGCTAATTGTTACCTCCTTCAGTCGCTCCATGTCCTTGAGGTAGAATCCAATATAGAAAAGACTAAGGTAGGAATTGATGAATTCAAACTGTAAAACAACCAAAAACAAACTAAATATTAAAGAAAGTCAAATCCTCACCAGATCAAAAGTAGTCATCTACATCTGAATCTTTGAGAGGAAGAATGACTTACAAAAACCATCTTGATGATGAGATTATTCTCATAGGCACTCTGAAGTCTATAGTTCTCTGGATGAGGAAATAAATATTAGAGAAGCATTACTCAGCTGCATGACTGCAGACTGACAGTTTTCCTCTCTTCTTCACTCTTATCTACCTCACAGAGCTTTTATAGAGAATGGAAAGGACAGGATTGGGAGATATTACTTCACTCTTGTGCCCAGAAAGTTCATTTGTGTCTCTTACCCATTTCATTAAGCCAGTAGGCAATCTTCTTATACACTTCATCACATATGGTTACAGTAATAGCTAGAAGTATTTTAGGAATGAATCTCGTAATGCCAGGTAGCTCCTGAATCTCCATCACCACTTCCTGCAAGGTGAATTAGAAGCATTATAAATATTTAAAAAGGCCCATTCATTCTTATCTGGTCACAAATCCCATAGCTACATTTTACATGTTTTTGTCTTATGTTAGATTTTACAATTATTACATCAAACTGTGTTTATGTTGGCATTCATTCCACTGAAAATCTGCTCTTACTGTTTTAATGTTGTTTAACTTGTATTATTATAGACTTTTCTAGCAAGAGAGGGATTAAAAAAAAGTGGAGATGTACAGTATCATCCACATTTATCATCCCCATGTTCAAACCTGCAGTTCCAGGCAGAGAAGCATAGCGAGGAAGACAAAACAGAGACAGAGGAGGCAGATGGGCAGGCTGACCAGCCATCTGAACAAAGCTCTCTTCCAGGGTGGGTAGTAGAACTCCTCACAGCCTGTTATGGGACTGCAGCGCTTTACACCCTGCAGAGACAGCAGAAGAAGAGGAGAGAGACACAGAGAGTAAGCAGTTTTTTTGTAAGTGTAATCATTATAACTGGAAAGCTTTCTTTTATTTAACTTTTTCTTCATCTACACTGTAATAAATGGGCAGTTTGTACCAGAAGTTTCTCACCAAAAGATGCTGACGCCCAACGTGGGGCTCGAACCCACGACCCTGAGATTAAGAGTCTCATGCTCTACCGACTGAGCTAGCCGGGCACATTACTTTCTCCTCCCACAGGTCGTTTCAAAGGGCTCACCCACATCCCCTCCCCCAGATCCTCTATTCATTCCTCGTCCTTTTCCAGCAAGCATGTGGAGTATGACAGACACTCTGATCACTGTGAACATACTGATCACATTTCCTGATCTTTTGAGACAGTCCAGGCACTGCAGAGTTTCTCACAAACAGCAGTAAACCACAGACTGATACTGATAATTTTACCTGAGAACATGAAAGTAGAATTTGAACCTTGAAAAACAACTTTTTCACACACAGAATAACAACATTGATAACTGTGCTGTTTAATGCATGCAGCAGACTGTGGCAACAATCCTCACCCTGAACTGTGGCCTAGGCTCCTCCAAGGACTCAGTGGGGGTGTCCAGGGTGCCCCACCTGTAGGCCAGCTCTGCCTCTCGCCTCTTCCACCTCTCCAGAAACAATGTTGCCCAAACAACATTGAAGAGGGCAAAAACCACACAGCAGATATCCTGACTGGTCTGTGAGGGATGATGGGTGAATCACAAATAGTGATAAAAAAATTCTGAAACTACATTATACCACTGAGCTTTCAGTTACTGTTTCGACTTGTTCTAAATTCCTCTTCTTATTTTTTCTCTGACTGCAATTTTATTCAAAATACAAAAGCCAGCATGACAGAACAAGCAAAAGAAATGTATGAGGACAGACAACAAAGCAACATCTCCTGACATTTCTGACATAAAAAACAAATACGTAGATGAAAGGTAAAAACATGCTTACAAATTTGCACTTAGAAGAGACTTAGAATAGATAAAGATACCATATAACATAGAACTAATACTTGAAAAGTGTTCTCATGTACCTGGTCAGCCTCTGCTAGTATCCAGAGCAGAAAACCAATGACAGCAGGGTAGAGCATGGAGTTGGTGTAGAAACCCAGCCAGGCGAAATACATGCCAATCTTCACTCCAAAGTAATCACAGATATCATCTATAAAGTAGATGACATTGTAAACAGCTAGTACTGGGGTTTCAGGGAAAAGGATCATCATGTATTAAACAACTGTCATTGTCTTATGCTAATAAAAATAAAATGAGAGTATCTCCTACCCAGAGGCTGCTTTTCACACACAGCCTGGACCCAGGATGTCATCAGCTGGTTGAGGATCCTCTGCTCATGGAGAGGAAACATTTGATGGATCACCCCACGAGCTACTAGCTCAGGAACTAAAGGGGAAACACCAAAAAATGCCAAAAGTTGTATCTCACGTGACACTTGGTCTATGTCTGACAAAAGCTGAAAGGGTTATGCGAGTGCTCCAGTCTAGCATTTTAAAAATTCCACTAATTAGCTTAATGGTCACAAAGTTTTGTGACCATGTGACCTTATGTGACTGCGAGCATTAATAAAACTGTCCTCTGTTTTTTAGGAGAACAGTGAGTACTGATTAAACACTTCAAATAAAACATTGCATATAAAATACGCCACGCAAAATCAGTAGGGTAATTTCAGTGGCAGCTGATTGAAAAAGTGAAATAAAAAAGACACTGTAAAATGCCAACAGCATGTAAAAAGTCAGACATAATAAACAGCTGCATACTGATTGGCTGTCCCTCCAGAAAATGAATGTTGTGAAGCACCTCTCCCTGTTTGGCTCGCAGGTTGTCCAGCCAATACTTTATGATGCTCTGACGCTCCTGAACACAAGTACAGGTAGATGGAGTTAAAACATTCATTTTTAAGAGTTAGAGGTATACATTTTAGATGTGTACTGACACTGAATGAATCTTTCACAACAAGCCAAATAGACACACTGACATACAGCTCTCATAGCCAACAGTTTTGACTTCTAACCTGGGAGGTAAAAAAGCAGAGCTCGCTCTCTATGTTCTCATAGATGTTGTCCTCCTCACAGGAAAAGCGCCGCATCCCACCACCAAACTGCGGTTTGACAATCTTGTGCATGCCCATCTGCTCTGCCCCTTGCAGTAAGCTGGCGGTGAGGACAGAGGGTAAATGGACTATCCAGCTCCAGGCTTAGCTGGAGCTCCAGCACTCTGCAGAGGCTGGACTGCACTTTTGATGGATTAAAGCATGTTACAGGCTTGTATGTAACAAACTGCAAAACACACACAACGGTAACTGGAAGATGATTCTTAGTGTGCTTCACAAACTGTGAATAGGAATTCCAGTATTCTCCTAATCTTAAGTATCAGCTCTATCAACTGCTTATAAAAGAAAATGAAAGAAAATGTCCTCATTCAAAACAGCTGGAAGACACACACATACACACACACAGAGCCTTACTTCTCAAATGTTGTCATGATGAAGAAGGCGTGTGCCTGGGTGTGTTTATGCTGTCGAACTTGGATGCTGACTTGTGGGATTCCAACACGAATTTGATTCAGGAGCCACAGCAGAGTGTGGTCATCTATTGAATCTGAATAAAGGAAAAATAAATATTAAATACATATCTACAATGAATCTTGATTCTTCGCCTTTGTGTGCATGTTTCCTAAAGGTAGGAAGAGACTGGTGTTGCATAAAGAGGCTGAAGCACAGGCTAACTTCACTGCCCTGGCAGAAGAATCAAGAAGCAGTGGAGAGGGGTTTGCAGTAAAAGGTCACTCCAATTAAATCCCACGCGACATATATCACAAACACATTGTTCCATCAGTGGAGGCTTTAAACCAGACCGATGCCAGTATCAGCCCATGTAAGCAGCTTATTATAACTCAATTCATCTATGTGTGCTCCAGTTTTACCATTATGTTAATGAGCATTTCACACCAGAACAATTAACAGCAGTCTGAAATTACTGAGATTTTGGATGCATGTACAGAATGCAGAAAGACTTACTTACTCAACAGTTGTATATTTTTCTTAAAACTGTTTGACTAAACCAACAAAACTACAAAACAGAAGAACTGTAGGATTAAACAAATTAAAAACTGTTAAATGATAAATTGTTAAAAATGTAAAACTAAACTGCAGCAAATGTATTAAATATTAAGGATATTCAATTTAAAATAATGATTAAGGATTCACATTTGTATTGGTTAGCAGTTAAAGTAAAAATGTTGGGGTATAAGGACAGAGGGTGAAGAGAAGGCAAAATTCACAGTTGATTTTTTGAATTTCATTGACTTTGCTTTTAAGTGGATGTGAAACAATTTGTTTCATACACAATTGCTGTTGTGTATGAAAAGACTTATTTAATATTGTCCCAGTCTTGTCCATGAAGTAGAAATGTTAAATGCTGCATCAATTTATCAATTCAGATTCAATTCAGGTTCAGTTGAGTTTTATTTATATAGCGTGTCACAACAAAAGTCATCGTTCCTAGACCTTTGTAATGGAAGGTTAATTACTGTGATGTCAGGCTTGGCTAAAATATTTTTTATTAATTACACATTACGCTCAGGCATTTAAGTGTAACACACTATCAGCAAGTAAAAGAGTCTTGAAAAGTAGTCAGTTTGTATGAAAGTAAGTCCAGTAACAGTTTAAAAGTTATGAATGAAAGCAGCTGGACTGTCAGGGGATGTGAAAGATAAGTGCTAAGTGTAAATAATTGAAATTATATTATGAGACTGTTCTTGTTTTAGAAGTAGTCTCCAATTTTAAAAGCAACATTTTAACTTAATGTAAACAACCAAAATAATAAAAAAGTGACCTTAACTTAGTACTATTTTTTTTACAGTCTGAATGTAACCTAGAAAATGAGCTAATAATATTGGTCTGATGTAGTTTTGTATTTGAATACTGTTAAAACCCCACTCAGAGTTGATGCGTGCACTACTTACATCTTACTGCAATGAAGCAGACAGATTAATTTGACATTATGTAACATGAACCCTAAGGTATTTTCTAATAAAAAGGTTTCTACAGCAAGAACATTCTCAAAAAGTAGGCTAATATGGCAAAAGAATTAGTACAAGCAGTCACATATTGAATAAAAATACAATACATACAGTGTGTAGGACTCAGTATGGAGATATGGGAATATTTTTGCATGTAACATGATGTACAGAATGTGTTTTGTAGTTTGTCTGAGACAAGGGCAAAGTTAGTTCGATCAATTTGTTCCAATTCACATTTAGCGTCCACAACTGCAGCCTCTTTATAATATTCTGTAGGTCCAGGTAGTGTAAATGGATGAGATTTAATTGTCCCTAGAAACCATTTTACATCCAAGTCCTACGTCTGAGTGGCTGGCTGACCACCAAAGACATTTAATCAGGACGCGCTGTTCTTTCTACACTGAGGAACTCATCACAGGTACCATACCTTGGAATGTCATCAGGATATCACAGTTTTCAGTGGGAACCATCTTCAGCCAGGACTTTCGAGACATAATGTAGTGTCTGGCCTGCAGAAAGCGCTTCCCAAACAGTTTGTCTAAAAAGAAAGAAAGGGCAACAGAGGAGATGACACTGGGTCAGATTGAGTTGAAAGATAATGAAGATTATGGAGAATAAGTTATTGAACAGGGACTGAGAGATGGTGATATTTTCTCATTAGGGTGATCAAGGATACAGTTGACAGGTTAGTCCTGACTCTGCCACACATCACTGACATTATAACGTCACTATATTTTCTTATCCTTTGCTCCTCTCACAGGGACAACATGACAGAAATGTCCAAAATAATTGTTTAGCCAGTGTGAAGGTTGACTGGTCACACGAGCATCAGACAAACAGATGTAAACTGGTGTGTGTGTGTGTAATAGTCATTAACAAACTAGCACCGAAGTCTGTCTCTAAAACCACTAAATGAGGCAAACATCAGGGCTTAGTTTTCCCAGAAATGTGACCCCGCTTAAACATCTCCACAATACAGCCTAACTAAGCTCTGAAGTAATCATTTCTGCCACTTCCTCTTTCACACATTGGTTCTCACTCTAAAATCACACCTCTCTCACACACACACACACACACTGTTTCAGAGGCACAGTAACCACAGTGACTGGCCGATCTTTCCATTGTTCACTCAGTCGTAATGTGACACTCTCTCTATACTCTGATGCGTATTTCACATTCTGCAGCGTATTATCACATTATCACCTTTCAGCTCCACATCTTTCCCATCAGTACTTATGTCAGTATGTTTTAAAGCTGTAATAAACACTTAAAAAGTGTTTACTGAGAATTAAATCTGCTACATTTTTACACAAATTGTCACTTTTCAATTGTCAACGTTATGTGTTTATAATTTCATTATAGACAGAGACACAATACATCCGTCACCTCATGTTTATCTGGAGTGCACACAGTGAAAGCACACAATCACTGGAAAAAAAATAAGAAGGATATGAAACGTCTGGAGTGGAGTTTATTGAAGTAACATGATCTTTTACTTCAATTGACTGTGTAGAATTAGGCAGGTATGATGGTCTGTTAGTCCTGTAGGCCAAACTGAGGAGGCCATGAGCAAAATCATCACCCTCTGTTCTCTTCAACATATTAATGACTATTTAAAAAGGCGACAGTGAGTAATATTGGTGACAGTCTTTTGAGATCACTTCCAGTTGATAATGTGCTTAGATGGTAAATGAAATCACTGCCGGAGGAGTTATCCAGTTGTTTTCATATTGGTTGCCATCATGATCAGATCAAGATACAAATCAGAGCAGTAACTGCAGTGACACTGTTCAGGCAGTGTAAGGGTTGTATCCAGAAGGCCTGACTATGACTCTCTCCTCTTCACCATATGTACTGCATGAGCAGAAATCTAAACGACTGCTGTACGGGACAATTTCAGAGGCACATAACATGCTGCTAAGTCCACAGGTTACAAAATATGATCATATAATGGTCATAATGCAATTCCTAAAATAACCATAACATCAGTCTGGTAACTCGTGTATTTTCCTCTCATCCTCTGGTCTTTCACACCTGAGACAAAACAGACACCGACGACATGTGAGGCTGCAACACAATCTTTACTCTCCTCTAAGTGTGGTGTCGCTCAGTCTGTCGGGACATGCACCTGTCTGTCCATGAAGCCTGACTCTTCCCGGGCCTGTGTGAATCGGAATGCGTACTGTGTAGTGGTATAAGAGAGACGTAATGAAATCAAAACCCAGTCACAGATAATTGACCTCTGTTCTCCTGCGACTCATTCACTGAAGTCCATTAGACATCGCTGACTGCACACTGCATGCTCCCATCGAACACTTCTCTAATCTCTCGTAACCTCATCTTATGTCCCCAGATGAACACAAATACCCAGCTTCCTCCGGTCTCCGCTGGAAGCTCGCAGGATACACAGACCGTATGTTACCATGTCTTCCAGGACACTCACCGAGCACCCCGGACGGCGTTGAGGACGTTTGCTGATGCTGCTGCTGGTGGTTGCTGGTCCTGTCCTGCTGCTCGCTCGGCACCGTCCTCTCCATCCTCTCTCCTGCCCCGTCGCTGTCGTCGACGTCTGCGGTGCTGCTGTTGTTGCCACTGTTTACAGTAGCATCGGCATCACTCGCTCCGGTGCCCTGCATGCTGTGCAAATAGTCCTGGTGGAAAACCCGCACTTCACGGAGGACTCTGGTTGTATTGCATGGCTGTTGCATGTAAAGAGAAAACCCTAGTGTATCTCATAGATGAGGAGGAGGAAGAGTAGGCGGAACATGATCATGACATCTACACGCTACGCGCACCAGTCGTGACTGCTGGTGACGACAGAGTTTAGGGGAACACCGTCCACGCTACAGGTATAAACAATTACATGTGTCCCATCTACAGTGTTTGCAGAGCTGGGAGTGCATCGATTATCAGTGCTATCGATTACATTGATTAGGATAAATCTGCCCTGTGCTGTGCTGCAACCCAACCGGCTAATCGGTTAATCTACTGGCTGTAAATTCGCTCATAGTAGCTTGGGTTGTGGGTGACAGCTCATATGATAAAAACAAGATGTAGTGCTACAGATTTATAGATCTACCCAAAGCTTTTGATCATTTTGATAATGAAGCTGCTCTGCCTGGCGTATCTCACTAGTAGAATTCACACTGTTGCTGTGATGGTTGATAGAGGTATCCTATTCATCAATCATCAGTATTCGAGTCACTGCTTTTTACTCTGTACATAAATATGCTTATTTTCAATCTCAGCACTTTTTAATGCACTGATGTTACAGTTTCGTATGCTCTCAGTGCTACTGCAAGGAGCTGGACAGAGCCGTAGAAGGGCAAGAACCCAGGAGCAGGACCAGTATCTGCTCCTTTGTACAAGGAGGATCAGGAGCACTGTGAGAGTCCAGATTAAAACATCAACAGTCTCTGGCCGTTTCTTTTGTGTTTCTCCTTGGCTATCTATACTTGAACTTAACCTTGTCCTAACTAATTTCTAAGTGATGTAAGCGATTACTTGAGTTTTGTAACAGTTGAAGGGAAACACTCCCTATGGGTGCAACCGACTACAGCACATGCATAATTTTTAACACTAAGTGAGATGTATATTGGAACCTTCAAAACAGCTTGATAGTCCTGTCCTAATTGCAGCTTGATTGTTGAAGTGAATGTCATTGCCACTGCCAATTACCTAAACCACATGTAGTGAACATGAGCTCAGTGTAGAGTAGTTGCTGCACTGTGCCTGGTTATTAATCTAATGTTGTAAAGAGCTATTGTTCCATGAACCATCCAGTTTATTCAAAACAAAGATTTATAAAGATATCCTGTATTTCAATCAGAATGCTGAACGATGCCTAATTCTTCCCCAACAAGCCCTATGAAGATCAACCAGGCTCCTCATAGAAACATATAGAGAGCACATTGGAAAGCAAACAGCTAGAAGTGTTGTGCATGTCTGACTTTCCACCAGCAACATGCATAATAACTATTTTGT
>JAUBNQ010000009.1:7308632-7331889 GCA_032353495.1 Ctenopoma kingsleyae
ATAAACTTAAGTTTGTCTTTTATCTAGCTAAAGTTTATCTAGCTATTACATTAGACAGGCTTACCTGAGTTATATTCAACTTACTGTACCTAATTGGGTTAAGTGCAACCTTTTGTTTAGTTTTAATTTTGAGTGTTTCCCCTTTTCACCAGTCTTTATATAAAGTGAAGTTAACTGGCTCCTTCCAGTAGCTTCATAGTTACAAGCGGTATGAGAGTGGTATCTTCTACTAGATACTAGAAAATGAATAAGCATATGCTCCAAATTGTTGAACTATTCCTTTAAACCTGCTTACAGACCAGTTAATTGTTCTGTTACCATGAACGTTTCTTCAGCACTTTTATTTGTATCATGTCTTTTGTAATAGCAATTTTTCTCCACCTCGTATTTGAAACAGGGAATGCATTACAGAATCACATTACTGCAACTCTCTAGGTTCTGCATCTCTAAAAACCCTAAGTATCGTACTAAAAAAACATAGCAAAAAAATAACCAAAGAAAGAAAGGCAACAAACAAACAAAAGGAAACACAATAAAATCAAAATCATGGAAACAAATTATCAAGCCGTTCAAGGAAGATTGTGTTCCACTGTTGTTTTTGCACAGAACCATGCAAAGGATCAAAGTTGTCAACCAGTGATGTGTGTCTGTGTGGCTGTATATACCAGCAGACCTCAAGCCATGCCACTATCTGAAGACCACAGGAAGCTCTAATTAGTGTTGGTGAGAAAGGTAGACTACTACTTATTTCACTGCTGTGTGTATGAGTGTGCAGCACTGAGCTAAAAGTGAATTCATTCTCTGACAGACACACTCACAAATATTCTCTCATTCTGTCTCACTTTCACTTGCTCTCTGGACATTTTTTGTATCACGTGGTGTTAGTAGAAATTGAAAAAAAAAAAGGTTTCAAAACATTTAGAGTTGCTGTGTAATGGAGGCAATGTTATGCATTACATTAAGACATTTTCTTTAGATTTTTGGAGAGGAATGTATCTGAAAAAGGAATGCAATGCTGTATTTAGACTGTTAACATCGTAAAAAAGCTCTGAAATTAGTAATTAAATAACCCTCTACTATTTATACATTCAGGCACTGAAAAATCACATGTCAATATGTAACTAAAAAAGATAGTCGCTCTCATTTTTCCCTTGGTAAGAACAAGGAATCTGAAACCTTGAAGTTGGCAACTGTGTAAATTTTTCCTACCCAGTAGTAATGCCATATGCATCCCCTTTGCTCTTCTTTTGTGTGACAGTTTCCCTTCCCTATTAAGTGCATTTTCAAACGCTGACCTGAAGTCAGAGCTTTTGTAGTCTATCCTAAAGCTTTCACCCTAATCTATGGGAAAGAATCCATGACACTAGTCTTTTGAAAGGGAAATCCAATGGTTTGTCTTACTCTCCTCACCAGACAAACAGATAGACGAACAGATGCGTGGAGAGATGCCCCCCATGGCCTCAGAGGACCAACAGGTGAGCCAAGACCCTCAGCTTCACAGACCAACTTCCACCCCTCATGGTTAAGGACTCTCCGGTGTGATAGCCAGCTCTCACCCCAGCGACCCTGAACTCAGTCATTTTTTAACTATACAAGGGCTTTTACAAAAAAGCTAACTTGAACAGCCATACAATGGCTAAAACATAAACCATATCTCTACTTTATCTCAGTTTTTCAGTCTTTTTAAAATTGTTTTCTCTTTTTCTTCTTTTGGATGCATTTGTGTTTTTTCTTGATGTAAGTCTTGGTTTGCTTTTCTCTGTTCTGTTGGAATAGCTCTGATCCAGTCCTGTGCTGAGAGTCTCAGTCACAGAGGAATTGGTTTTTGGATTTGATGTTGAGTGGAGAAGAAGGAGAGAAGTAATGGGTTGGAGGGAGGGAGTAAGGGAAAGGATCAGGTGAGGGGTCAAGATATGGGTTCATTATTAGTCCTGACATGGACTCTCCAGCTGTTACAGGGATGGTTGTGTATGGGACAGAATGAAATGACGAGTTGGTTTGGGAAAGGTGAGGCTTGAAGGTGATGGCAGACGATTTGTCAAGGTTATCCGCTATCAGAGGAGGTGTGTGGTGCCGTTGATGGTGAGCGCCGCCTGCGGGTGGTGGAAGTCCAAGAACGCTCAGACCGTTCAGAGCGCTCTGAGGCTAGTGAGGCGGGCCGAAAGCGGTGAACAAAGCCGTCCAGGAAGTCCTGCTGCTGCTGGGTTATGGCTTGGGAGATGAGGCAGGGCAGCGCCTGCAAGCTGCCCGTCACCGAGTCCAGCTTGTCCTCCAATGTGCCGATGCGCTTGTCCAGCTCTTCACTGCGCTCCTGCAGCTCTGACACAAGGTCATACATCACATTCTGGGTCTAATGAAGGAGAGAAAGTAAATGTGTTTGGGGAGGTACAAGAACAGGAGGACAGGGAAAGAAGAGGAGGAGGAGGGAGAAACAAGAGAATAAAAGCCGATTTACAACATAATATCCACATAGAGAGATGAAGCAACTGAAATCATCAAAAGATACAAAGATACAGTTTGTATACAAAAGCCTTTCATAGTGCATTATAAATTATATAAGAAGACAGTCTAAATCTGACTTACTCAGTCTGAAGAGAAGAAAATACTGACAGGAGGAGGTATGAGAGGTGGGGGGTTGTATAGTTTCAGCAAGTCAGCACAGATTTTATCTTCTCTCTGATTTAACAACCAGCTTCTTCAGTTCATTTATAGCTACATAGAGGTCTTTAATGCTTAATGCATTTACTTGACAGACACATAATGAAAAGTGATTTAATTATTTAGGTACCTATTGTTCCAACTACAGATGCAATGTTAATGTATGTGATATTACCATGTACGTGTTTACACTGTGACAATTTTAGGAAACATGATGTAATATATTGTTTTATATACTGTTATTATTATAACAACATTATAATATTATTATTATTTAAATTATTATTATTATATTCTTAGAAGCAAAGCTCAATAAAAGTTACAAAATATTTCCCATTTTTGGGAAAGAGATTTGAGATTTGTTCATTTCAGCAATCAGACAGTTTCTGTCTTGTACATAACAGTGAACAGGTTACTTCTTTATAGGTCTTGAAAAAGACACTGAGCTGTTGAACTACTGTAGGGTGTACGCAGATGGATCTGACAAGTGAGCAGAGTAAGGGCAAGTAAACACACATTAAAGGAGTTGGCCTTAGAACCTTTTAAAATACACACTGGAGTGCAAATGCCATCCAGATCAAATGAGGCTGCACTCATGCACCTCCCTTTGAACCCCCTCTCTGCTCTGTGCTGGTGGGTCAGCTGACATCTATATGGCAGAACAGAAGCTACTGAGGCATGACTGCATTCACCCTCTCACAGCCACACACTGTTTACAAGGAGGAGTCAGGTTCAGGTTCCTGATCAGCTTAAACCAACTTTTGTGTACACACACACACACCATGCCTATGTTTGGTAGTAAAGTTGGCATATTCAGGAATAGAATGGGTAAGTCACTGATTTCTTACTTATTTATTACAGGGCTATAACAGGACCTACAAAGAATGAATCTATTGATCAACATTTAATGTTAAGATGATCTTTGAGTCTTGATCTTTAAGTATTAAAGCATGGCTGGTTTAATTATTTTCTAAACATTAAAGAACGTGGTAACGTGTGGACAAATTTGACTCTAAGGCTAATGGCTCAAATTAGAGTAATAAAAAAATACCCCCTCTTGAGAACTAGTAGCTTTATGAAGCAATATTCTTAAGAGTATGTCCCCACCTTGTTAGTATCTTCTGCATAGCTACAAAACATGTCATAGTCTTTTCAATGTTTTCATGTTGGTGGTGATAATTTTACATAGAAATTTACCAATGTGCTTGCTAACTGGAGAACATGGGAGTAATTTAAGTAAATTTAAGTCTCAAATTCTTCCAAATCTGCCTTTGTTTAATGAGGAACTAAAATGAATTTTCAGGATACACACAAACAGTGAATGAAAACATAACTTGCTTTACAGAATACCTTTAATTTAAATTAAGCTTCAAACTAAACCGATTCTATCTTGCCTAAATGCAATCAACTGTGGCAAAAGCCTTGGCTGAAAAGACACGCTCTGGGACAACATTTCTAAACAGCGTCTGGCAAAATGACACTAGATTAAAACTAATATTAAACACTGAACAGCAGGGAAAAGGAGACGAATTATGACCTCTTTAGCTTTCCACACAAATGACCTCTTTCTCATTACACATAGCCATTTGATTAATTGTTAATATAAAACTATTGATCTGGAGCTGATTTACAGTGATTAGTATAAACAGATATAAGATTTAGAATTTAGAAAAAACCTACCTTTGCCAGATCCACCAAGGTATTGGCCTGATCATGCAGTTTCCTCTGCTCCATCTTCACACTGCGCAGTCTGGGTGGAGGCGCACACAAAAGTGGGAACACAAAGCGGGGGGGGGGGATGGGTTGACGAAGAGTAGAGTAAAAGAAGGAGAGGGTAGTGTGCAGGAGTGGAGAATAGTGAGACAGGTTGTTTTGAGTCATGAAGAAGAACAGAGAGCCAATAGGGAAGAAAGAAGAAGGAGGAAGAACAACACATTTTTAATCAGCAGTGCTCTCTAACTGACGACACTGAAGAGAGAGCCTGCATGCATCATAAATATGTTTACTTTACAAATCTATATGTATACATATATATATATATATAAATAGAAAAATATATATGTACACAAGCATTCCTGGTTTTGATCAATGCAATACCAACCAAAACATGCAAAACTCCGGAAGCATACTACACTCATTAAAAGATTTGTTTTATCAGGGTCGGTTTGCTGTTATAACAAGATATGTTTCTCATAATGGTGCGATGCCTTAAGCTGCATAAAATTTCCTCTGCAATGAGAAACAGTTCGGCACATACTGAGAGATTATCGTATTTCCACCGAAAAAAATCTGTTTTTGAATTTGAGGAAAAAATGTCATTTTAATCATCAATAATCAAAAATCTATTATTTGTATGACACACACGAGGCACCCCACAAAAGCGCAGTATGCTTCCATACAAGAAAACCTCAAACTTTATGTTCAAAATCAAAACATTCTCATCTCTTTTCACCCAAATGTAAGACATTAAAAAAAGGAAAAAGATGACATGCCCTTATTCAGTGCTACACACTGGTCAGTGGTAGAACTTCATATATACATAGTGGTCATTCAGTAAGCGTGCGGTGACTGTGAGTGACTTTGTGCACAATGAAACGTGACTCTTTCAGAGCTGGATTGCCTGTGTGTATGTGTGTGGATGCCACAGATAAAAGATGAAGCTTGCCATAAATAAACTGTCTAATGACATCGCTGAACATATAGTACAGCAACAAAGACATTTCAAGTAACTGGTGCAATGATACATTGGACATGTTTTGTGATGCCTTCAACATTGTGCCTCCTTATCTAATCAAATACATTACGGCACTGTAAAAACCGTTATCGCTGATGTGGATAATGTGTCATTGTTAGTGGTGGCATCACACAGCCATCATCTGGATGTGTGCGAGGAAGAATTTCCCTGTTCGGCAAATTATGAGACAGGATGACATTCAAGGGCATTTATTCATGTGCAAATCAGTATATCAGAGCAGAGTGAGACTGCTCGCTTACGGCTCTGTCTCTGTGGGAAACTGTGTCTGTTTGCTCGGCTTTGTTATCCCTTATGGCTGTTGAAGAATAAGGGCTAAAAGCTAAAAGCGCTACTTATTAGTGTAATGCATCATGACTACAGTTGTGTCTTTTTGAGCTATGTCATAAATGTCATGTACAAGCTTTGTCATTTGATGTCAGATAAGAATGAATAAAAAGAAAAAATCAGTGTTAAAACAACAGCAAAACTTTCATGTCATTCCTCAGTGCGTTACAGTGTGTGTGTGTGTGTGTGTGTGTGTGTGTGTGTGTTCATGTCATCACAAAACCATCAGGATTGTACTGGATGGGATCTGTTGATGCAGGTTAATATAGCCTCCAGAGCAGCTATATTAATCATGGGCAACATTATACAGTACATCGTACAGTACATGATTATGAACCGCTGGCCAGGCTTACAAAGCTTCAAGCTCATTCTGTGCAAGATGCTTTTTCTTTCACACGTTCTCTCCAGACAACCCTCCACTATTGACACTGGTGGCAAAATGTTGATGCTTATTTTTGTTTCATTCCATTCAAGGGGGATGGGAGGGAGAGGGAAGTAAATGGAACACTGAAGTAAAGAAAAAACAAAAACAATTCAGCATCCAGCTTTTTTTTTTCTTGTCTTTTTTTTGTAACAAACGCTTTTTCATGCATGTCAAACGCAGACATGGAGAGAGAAGGAGTAGGAGGATGTTAAGGAGACAGGAGGAGGAGGATACATAGAAGACTCAACTTACTTCTGAGCTCTGCAGTGATAGAGCAAAACAAAGACAGAACACAGTACAGAGTTTTAACCCCACAACATTCACGAAACAAGTGAAACCATTACACTTCTCACTGTAAGCACAGGGTAAAAGGGGGTCAGAGGGAGAGAGGAACAGGGAAGGGAATAGGAAGGACAATTACACTAGATTGCAGTGTGTTTGTTTGTGTATATATGTATGGATGTGTGTTTGTGAGAGAGCCTAAGTGTGTGAATTAACAGTCAGAGGAAATGGTTCTCTAAGAGGACACTGCAACAAATACTACCAAATATTCACAGGTACAACTGCATTTCATCAGTTTAATGGTAATACAACTGCAGTATATTCTATAAAATATTCTGTATTACAAATAACATTAAAGACAATCACATGGACTGAATGTGTTAATAACTATTTTCTAATAACATGTAGTTGTTTTAGTTTTTGAAAATTGTGAATGACTCCCCCTTTGATGCTTGGTGGCAAACAACATATTTCTGTCAAACAGATTATTGTACTGTAGATTAGATTACTCAAAACACACACAGTGTAGGACTTACTGGTGAATGGCTTGGAGAAACTTGCGCTGGTGTTTCCGCACCTTTGCATGATCTATCTTTTTGACCAACTTGGTGTGTTTGTAGATGAGCCATGTTTCCCTGAGTACATTGGCAGCTGTGTTCTTTACCTGTGAAACGAGGTTGAATATGAAACGTCATGTTAACAGTGACCTCTCTAAAGGGTCGTACCAGTTTGACACAGCAAAATTTCAAGCTACCGCTATTAATATTATTCACAAAAAATATATATATATATATATATAAAGAAAAGTAGTAACAAAGTGTGACATTCATTACAATATCATGAAGTACAACTAGAATTTCATGAAATTATCAAAAATAGAGAAATAGTTAGTAAGTTACTGATACTGAGGTGGAATTTACAAGCTTACAATCCTATAAGCATAGACTATATAGACTATATAAGGTAACAAGATTAGCATCAATGTGGGACATTTGCACTGACAAAATAATGAGGGCAGCCTGTAAACCAGTGGCTCACTAAGATAGAGGTCATGTTTATCAGTGTTCTTTTTATTTTATTTTTCCTTAATTTAATTCTACCATAGCTCTGGACAGGTTTATTTTTTCTTTAGGCTTCTGCGTTGGGTGCTTGGATCCATGTATCCTTTTCTTGCAGGTGTAGATATAATACATACCATGTTGTTGCAGAACATACAGTCAGAACGTAAAATCACTCTTTGATCAAACGTTTTACAATACTTTTCCATATATAAACTTTTATTTAAGGTTATATAACAAATCAACCTTGCTGCAAAAAACAGCAATACTGTATATTGGCTACTCAACATGCAGTAATGTGATGTAACTCACTCGTTTGCAGAGTTGTGTGTCCATCATGAAGTTGTGGACATGCTTCTCAGCCTTGGTCAGCTCCAGCTTCCTGGCTACTACTGCAACTACCAGTGCAGTGCAACCAGCTCCCTGTTGCACAAAGGCACAATACTATAAACAATATATTGCACAGATTTTACTTAAATCTTTACTGAAACAGCAGCTAAAAGACCAGAAAACCAGAAGTTTTTGTCAGCATAAACAAGTGATAATAGGATATTTGTTTTCTTGTACTTCTCAGTATACCAAAATAAATAA
This sequence comes from Ctenopoma kingsleyae, assembly GCA_032353495.1. NCBI lineage: Eukaryota > Metazoa > Chordata > Actinopteri > Anabantiformes > Anabantidae > Ctenopoma > Ctenopoma kingsleyae. Next base: position 7,316,725 of record JAUBNQ010000009.1, read on the forward strand.
AAGGTGGAGTAGGCTAAAACATAAACCACATGTGAAATATGACTGGTGGGGGAGGACTGGAGACAGTACCGAAGCAAATACTATATACTGTATGTAGATGTAAGTGAGGGTGTACACAGCAGTGTGTGTGGAGTGCAGAGCTGAAGTCTAATTTTCCAGCTGTTCCAGCTGAATGTTTTTTGTATATTTCTGAGTGAAGAAGAGAGGAACCCACCATTATCCCTGTAAGGAGACACACGCCTTTCCCACAGTACGTGTGTGGTACCATGTCCCCGTAGCCAATGGAGAGAAAGGTAATCGAGATGAGCCACATGGCTCCCAGGAAGTTACTGGTTACTTCCTGTTTGTCATGATACCTGAAGTGATGAAGAAGCATAAGTGGGAGAAACACAGTGAGTAACACGGGACACATTCTCTTGAACATGAGCATGCTGGAGAATTATGTGGTGCTGAGTGTGAACCAAACAGGAGTGGTGGGTGGAGGAGGTGGAGATGGTGAAGATCGAAGAGGAGGAGGAAGAAATCACGGTGCAAGGTGTTACACCTGTTTTCTAATGCCAGTTTGGCACAAAGTTCATTCTGAGTAATAAAAATATATAAGAAAATCATATATTCAATAGAGCTCAGACACTTTTATTCTTTTTTTTTTGTTATTTGCCTTTAAGTCCTTTCCATATGTAACAGTTTAATGGAGAAACATGTTTAAAGGGTTGGAAACTTAAACTGACATGTAGGCAGAAAAAAGCAAATAGTGTAAGTTTGTTAAAGAATTTGATGGAATGATTTTGAACTGAGAGAACAGAACCACTGAACGTGTATTTCACATTCAGTGTCTGTCAACACAAAAATTAACCATTTAATGAGATGAATGATACAGGCCATTCTAAAAATCAGTAAGTGCCAAATCACTTACTCTTGTCATAAATTAAAACAGAAATTGTAATTTCAGGAAATATTTTTGAAATGACGAATGTCGCTTTTCTTGCAGGTCAAACTTCATTTGACAACCCCACAAATGTAAGGTCTGTGCCAAAAATCTTCCAAAAATCATATTGTACTGCATTAAATCAAACTAACAAATGGCTTATTGTCACGCTTTGCTGCAAAACCTTCTCCATAGACTTTATGCTGCCCCCAAAAAAGGTTTGGCAATGCAAATCATCACTTCAAACATGTTGTTTGCTGAAACTTGCTGACAGTCATGTTTGAATTGTCAGTTCAAAGGCCTGCAGTGCATAGGAAAAGATATTTTTATATAAAGATCACACTGTGCAAAGCTTGACTGATGATGACATTCCCATACCTTTTGCAACAAGACAAAAGTCCATCACTGAGACAAACCTGCCCCCCCTTCTCCCCATTCAACTCGCCTGATTATTCCCAATGGGCTGTCTAGGAGGAGATCAGATAAGATTTAATTTTGGAGTTAAAATCAAATATTCAACACTTTGCTAACATCCTTCTGACAAGACTGCATGGAAGAGGTGTAATTTCTAGAGGTTTTGTTAAAGCTTCTCTAAAGGGGATTCTCTGGGCAAATCATGAATTGCTAATGGCTTCAAACTATCTAGCAGTGACCCAGCATGTGGACTCATAATGCCCAGAACAATCACCTCTAATTAGTGCAGACTGTAACACTTGGGGCCAAAATATGAATTTCTTAAGAAGAAAGAAGAAGAAATCCTGAGTCTGTTTTGTAAAAACGTCTGCTCCTTCTTCTCCTCCAAGACAGTTCATTGTTATCAAATATCATAGATGAACTAATCATGCCCTCTGCAGTTCTTACAACTCCCACTCCGAGGTTTATATTAATGCTCAAAGTCAGGGGAAAAAACAACTATGAGCACTAGTTTCCCTTTTGGAATGACAAAGAAGTGTGCAGTCTGTGGGATTCAAGCTTTATAAATGACATGCAGAGAAGCAGTCAGTACAATACCATGCAGGAATAAAAAAGATGTCTGCATCCTGCATGCTTCAAAGCCAGTATATTGAGAGCTGGGGAGCGATGGGAAAACCTGGGGTCCATTTAGATGAATACCACCTTTGACAAATACTGCAGTATAACTAGGTGGAAAGGGATTGTGCATCTTCTCAGACGTGCTTTCATTTGTAAACTGTGGGGTAAGATTGGATGTGTAACAAAGAAAGAAGCTCATTGAATTTGACACCCCTGTCTCTTTTACCTGCATCCCAACACTTCACCAGCTGCCCTTTGATAGCTGCCATGGGGATAAACTTGATCAGCTGGCTAAATATTGTAATTACAAGTGACTAGTATGTTAATTTCATTCATCTTGTCATCAAGGCGTGCAGAGTGAGTCATGTCTTCAAGGGAGGCAGAAATGTGCTGCACCTTTCAGCACAGTGAACAATGTGTTCGAGTGTATTACAGTGGCCTTGTCTCTGTTGTATATTGAACCCATAAATATGCTAAATAAAAATGCACAATGCATTATATTTTAGCAATAAATGTTTTAGAGAATACTTCATGTTTTATTGTTGTTTTTCCATGTTTTTTCAAAACAACATATTTCAGTAATTCTCCACCCTGAAAAAGAGTGGGAGACAATAATAGAGCAGAGACAGAGGCAGAATGGGGAAGTAATCAATAGTATTTTAAGGCTCTCAATATACTGTGTCAAGTTTTGGAAGAGCATGGAGAAGAGCTGGCACCACTTTCAACCTATTCCAGGACAAGAGGTACATAGTGTCTGGAGCAGACAGTTTTATTCCCCACTGTTAAATTCTCCTTGACAAACACTCTGCAGTGAAAGCATTGTCCCAGCATCACTTACTCAAATATGACATTACTTAGCCACTACTGTATAATAATGATAATATATAATAACAATATAGAATACAATAATAATAATAATAATGTTATTTACATCCAAATTAGCTCTAAAACTTTGCTTCTGTGGTGGGTTAGAGGAGTACAGCACGATTCACTCAACATAAATTAGGTAAAATCTCTAAAGCTAAAGCTGCAACTAAACAAGTCAACAGCAATTACAGGTGACAATTCTTCATCAGCCTATTCAAATTATCACTAACATATCAAATTAACTCTAGGTTGTTTTTGCAATGAGTAATCAGTCATTTAACTTCTTAGCTGTCAACGTATAAGAATATGCTTACGATACATATGAGGAGTCCCAAGGAAATCCAGAAGCAAAGCTGACAGCACAAACTCCCAACAAACAGAATAATAATGATGGATCAAATGTGAAAGAGCTTCACACTTTCCTCTGACACATACACACACACACACATACACACCACTAGGGTTTGAAACAGTGCAATAGACACTAATACTGAAAAATAAGGGAACAGTATTTGTACATGGAATAATAAAAAAATACTGTGAATGTAACATAACCGGCGTCTGTCTCAATGCTTTTTACATTCTTGTCACTTATTTTAACAGTTTAAGTTTAACTTTTCAATGCCTATTCTCTTGTTTTACAGTGAGGACTGCAGGCACAGTCTGCAGTTTATATTGTTACGTCTGTGTTTGCCTGTCCCTAAAATGTACATCTGGTAAGAAGTACAAAATAATGCATGCACAATGTAATTCTACACCAAACTTTATGTTTCCAACTTCCTCCAGGACAAGCACAAGCTTACTACATTCCTCCACTGGTAGCTGCCACAGGGAAACAAAATGACTTCATTCACATTCAAAAAAGCTAGTGTTTACCATTCTGCAGCTATTGCCTGTACATTAACATCACTTCCCCTCTTTCTCATGCATTTTGGTTTCAGATCAAGAACAGCTAATTAAAAAATTTTTCAGTGAGTTCACGCCCTGTTATAAATCACTGTGAGCGCTGGCTGAGAAAACGTGGGGACAGTTATGTTGAGATGCTCCTCAGGGAGTGTGTTAGTTGCAGTAAACATGAGCAGATTAAACATATACTGATGATGACCTAATAAAAAAACTAGAAACCCAACAATGGTTTCGCAGGACAGCCAATATGCAAAGCAAGCAAGCAGCAGTAGCACATTAAAAGTGGGCTGTGACAAACGTAGGATATGTGCACTTTGCAATATGTTTTCAAGTTTAAACTAAATAAATGAAGATCTTTATAACTTTGTTAGGTTGTGCTAAGTCAACTCAAGTTATTTTTATTAAACACTTGATCTCCATCACCAAGCCAAAACTTCCACTGCCTCTCTGTTGCTTTCTATTACTCCGTTTATGACAAATACCAGCAGAAATAAGGTACTTTGTGCTTTTAGCTAATTTGCATATAAACAAGCAAGCTTTTTGTGAACAAAACTGTGTCACCGTGAGCATGTTAGCATGCTGCTGTTAGTATTGTGCCCAACTTTAACTCTGGTCAGTGAATTCTTAAACACACTTCAAGGGGCTCAATCTCTCAGTGACCTTCCATCTAAAAATCTAACTTGGAGCAGGAGTAGCAGTCCCACAAGGTGTGTTGTAATTGAACTTCAGCCAAGCTAACATTATATACATGGCATGCAATATATTCATAAAAAAACACAAAGACCAAAAAAGGGCTTGCAGAAATTAAATTAGGTGTGACTCAGCAAGCACTTATCTCTTGTAGCATAACATGACTCCCTGTTACACCTTTGTACCTGTATATTGCACATTAATAATGAACTAAACTTGCTGTCAAAAAATGCTGTCAACCAACTAAGATGTGAGTCCAGAAGAACTGCTTGCATTTGCTGACTTACAGTTTTTGCAAGACTCTGGCTTCAGTTGCCAGAAATGATTAAGTCTGTGACTCTCATCCAGACACATCAAACTTCTGAAGGGTATGTGACAGCGGTGGCGAAAGACTGTGTTGATGTCTGTGGCACTACCCTTGCAAACTTTTATATTTAAGCTGAGCATGTCAATCAGTCCTGCTCCAAGTGGCCTTAAGCTACAAGGCCACCAGACAGAGAGCACTGTTTATGCGGCTCTTATGCTTAATGTTACAGAGCTGCAGTATGGTTACGTCTGTGGGCTTATCAGATAGCAAACATTCTATGCCAGTTGTTTCACTGATTCAGAGACACCCCCACAAAGCTCAGCAGTTAGGTACTGGAATCCCAGTCCCTGTTACTCTCAATAGACAACTGTAAACAAACCTGCGCTCATGCTCAAGCTGAAAATATGTTCAGCACAGACCTCATTGAGTTTTTAAAAAGGTACTGTATTTTGCTACCATAAATATTTTGCTCAACGAAACTCCTGTTATATATATATATATATATATATATATATATATCCTGCTGTATTAAAGTTTACTTTGCTGCAGACTCTGGGCATCCAACCTCCAGGGGACACAGAGAAGCACCTCCACTGCACCTCCGCTGCCAACTCATTACTCCTAAGCATTTTCTTTCATCTTCTGAATGCATGTTCACTATGCAAAACATCTTATTTGCTGCACTGCCCACAAAAAGAAGTCTGACTTTAAGGTAGTGCTTGCTCATTAGAGCTCATGAGATTACCAGCTGCCTCCTTCACATGTATGCACATTCAGGTGACACATTACTGGGTCAAACACATTTTAGGGTTTAAAAAAAAAGTTTAAATTCCCTCTTATCAAATGGTTATTTGATTTCTTTCTGTTTGTTCTCCAATGTTCGGTGCTGTGAGACGCTCTTAGACATTCTCAGGAGAGACTCGCTCTATACTTGAGAAAGTATGTCTGAAACTCGAGATGAGCAGTTAAGGGTTTCAGCTCCAGCTCCATAATTCATTTTGCTTGTCAAACCATGTTTTTATTAATTCCTTGAGTCAGCACTGACGTTTGGGGATATTTAGAGATTTTATAGCATCAATTTTAGTTTAACTGCTCAAGCTTACCTAAGATGTTTCAATCATTTCAGAACAAGCAGTCCTGAGTTTATAATTATTTGATCTATTTGTGGGTATCCCCACTCCGCTGCTCATTATCACTACTTTTGGTACATTTAGAGGCTTGATATTTTGTACATCACAAGACACTAACTTATGCAGCCTCAGAAAATGGTCCTAAACCAGTCCTAGTCTCTTGCTACAAGTAAACAAATGTAGTGTTTCATAGCCACAGCAGCAACATAAGTGGTAGGATGATCTTAAATTTGTAGAAAGGATGTTACCACTGCATTTTGGAATAACTGAACTCTAACCCTCAGAAAAAAAAGGAACCTTTTAATTTAAGCTACAATCCACTGTTTGTTTAGCAAAGAATAGCACTGGTTACAATCCTTAACACGTATCTTGTTAATATTTTGAGATTTGTATCGCCTTCACATTCATTTGCAGCAAACATGCCTTCTGGATGCTGTATATGACTTTGCCAAAGGCAGAAATCAATAATATACCTGCAGAGTTATTATCAGATCAAGTCATCAAACCACAGACAATCCACTAGTCCTTGAGGTTGCAACATCTTTGTGTCAGGTATTTTTGAAATTTCTGGTCAAAGATGCTTGGAGACACTGAACCTCTTTAAACTAAATATAATGATATGATAATGATATATTTTACCACTATCTTCATTTATGTCAGTACTTTAGACTCTAATGTGTTTTCTGTAGACACTCATGTTGTTGCATTGCATTTTAAAATGATCATTGTAATTGTAAAGCGAAAGACTCAGCAATCAACACTGTCAATTTAGTGCAGTGACAGTCATACTGTAGGCTGGAAAAATCAAAGTTATAAAATATCTAAATATCTGATGTGAAGCTGTGGTTGGTGTGAGAAAGCTGTATTTTGTCTGTTTCTCTGCTTAGACATTTGGACAGTCTGTTCTTGGTGCTGTATCTTGCAGCTAAGTGATGACACAATCTGGATGTCAGACCTTGGGTGTAGGTGTAGTTGACTAGTAACTCAAGCCTGATAATCCGGTGCTGCGATTTGAAGGAAAGTCAGCTAAACTTTCTGTGAGCTTGTCTTTTACGCAGCCTACGGGTCCTTACTGAGAGAAAGCGAGGTGAGAAACAGCAGTCTCAAATCGCCTCAAAATAGAGCATTTTGTTTCAGATAACAGAGTTAGAACAGGAGAGGAAGAGAATTAGGTAACAGTTGAAGAGAAAAAGGAGCGAGAAACCAGGGATGCAGGCAAGGCATGCATGCAAGTGTGTAAGTGAGTTCTGGCCAGATTAGGCCTGCTTGCTATGGATAAGGGGAGGCATAGGGACTGGGAATAAGTAGTAGAGAGAGATGAGGAAAAACCGCAAGGCATGCCACATTAGATGGGTACAGTAGGAGATCAAAGGATCAGTCAGGAGCAAGAGAGAGAGAGAGAGAGAGGGAGAAAGCCTTATGGAAGTGAAGGAGAAGCCAAAAGAGCTTAGTTAGGGAGCTTAGTTGAGGTAGGTTAGCTCTGAAGATGGTCTGCATCAAGAATGAAGGGAAAGGGGGGCAGTGACCAGCATTAAATTAATCTACTGTAACATTAGCATTTCTCCCAATTCCACACTCCCTCCACCCCTCCACCCCTCTCTGTCATCCTGGTTGTGTGTCTTTCATTCCCCCCATCTAGGCATTTTCCAGGTAGACTCCGTGCTCGTCCAATCTCACATCATACTGCCCTCTGATTGGCTCAGGAGCATGGTCAATGTGACAGTGTAATGGCGCATTTAACAGATACAAAAGTCACATACAGCACTTTGGGAAACAAGCGCCTCTTTTTTCCCCTTTAATTTGATTTAAAATGATGGGATTGATAAGTAAACATGAAAACACGCATGCTGTTTTGATGTTTACTAAAGGAGGGGGTGAAGGGGGGTGAAGACAATCAGTTCATGGATGTAAACAAAAACTGGAGACACTGCATTCAGCAGAGTAAACTCGTCCTTCAGGAGTTTCTCCATTTAAGAAACTGTGCAACAATGAAAAGCTATGTCCTCATTTACCTGCCTGACTCGCAACAATAAGAACTCTAGGAATTGACATACATCACTGGTAACCAATATATTGCTGTTCTAGATAGAAACGCAGATAGACACACCCCAGACCAAAATGACATTAGTAATTCACAGTGACTTGACATTTGTATACTCTGACCTTTGTTTGGCTACAGGAGACAAACTGTTTTCATTTCTAGAGCAAGAATCTTTGCAATCAAAGCAACAAAAGTCTGTGAAAAACCATTACAACATTGTCCAATTAATTTAGCGAAGGGAAACACATAATGGGATGGTAATGTGTGAACACAAAGAACAGAAAAGCTTTTGCTCCTCAGTTGCTGCTAAAAAGACTTTTTGTGCAATATGGATCTATAACAATTGCATAAGGAGAGGGAGAGACAAAGATGAAAAAAGACAAATTGCCCTCTGGCAGACTCATGAAGGTGACTTGAAGGAGCTGCTCCAAATTTCCTTCTCCTCCTCCTCGTCCTCCTCCACCTCCTCCTCCTCCAGCCCCTACCGGTCTAACACACTACCAATAGCAAAGAGACGCTTGCTTCAAAGTGCTGCTCACACTGTTGGTCTCTGCTGTGCTCCTATAGCCACTAAAAGCCAGTTTTCTTTGTAGAAGTATGGTGCCACTTTCATGTCAACTAGAGGGCCTACCTAATCCTCCTTTGTCATACTGAGTGGAAGGATCATCGGTTAATTGTTTTAGAGGGGCCGCCCCTTCTCCCCACCCCTACCCTCCAAACCCCGCTCAGGGCAGCAGTGGCGCCAGCTCAGTGCAAAATGATAAGTTGGTTTTTTTCACGGCTAGAGAACGAGGACTCACATGGTATCCCTATGGAGCAGCATAGTGGGGAAATAGAAAGTACAACAAAATTATACAAACACACACACACACATACACACACACACGTGTGCACGCACACACACCTACATGTGCATGCTTTCACTCATTGGTAGTAACACGTACACAACCCATCTGAACACACGTTGTTCTAAAACTGAAACCAAAAGACTAATGGCATGCACTGCTCATGGAAAGTGTGTGTCACAGTGTGTGTGAGCAAACCAATATACCTAGACCAGAGATTCAGTGGTTCGCATCCAATCATCCATGTAAATTCAGATTTCCAAATTGACATCAGCATACTATAGGACAGGATGGGATTAGGGATGGCCTGTGCCAGAAGCGCAAATAATATGGAAATCCTGCCTTATATAATGAGTTACCAAACTACATGATTGGGTCCCCCCTTTGACATTTACACCCACTAGCCACTAGTTAGAGAGCCCTAGAGGCTCCAGGATTGGGAGTGTGAAGGGAGTTGGTTAGTGCGGTTAATACGTGGGAATAGTTATTAGGAGAAGTAGAGGAAGGCATGGAAGTACTTAGTAAAAGCAGGCAAAATTAGCTGCAGGAGGATGCTGTGCATCTGTAGACTGAGGACTGAAGCCTTCCTGAGATGATGTCTAAATTTTACAGTGCAGCACATGTACAGTATCATACCAAGCCTGACAAAAACGGTAGTTATAGATCTTCTACTCTCCACGCACCCTACTCAAGTCTCTTCCACTCAAACTATGCAAAAATGACTTTAAAACATCAAAGCTGGCATGAACGTCTCATTTCCCTATGCAAATACAAAATGAGAAAGAAAAAAAAAAAAAAGCTTTCTTTTTCTCCCTGCCTTTTTCATATTCAGTGAAAATCGTTGCTGCCCCCTTGAGACAAAGCCCGATGCGCAGTTTTGGGGGAGAAAACGGGTTAGGGGATCCTGGGGCTGCTCTGCATTACCAAAACAAACCATTCAGCAAACAAACAATTAGACACTCATGAATTATGGACAAGTTATCTAAAATAGCAACAGGAGTCGTGGAGCGATTGCTGAGCTAATGAAACGTATGTCAGCGTGTTTTTCAATCAGGCAGTGGAGAAGAGTGTGGGCGTATCTGTGTGTCTTAACTTTACACATGCGTACAATGTAAACATGTTTCTGTGCATCACTCCAGATCAAGTTGCACAACAACAGATAACACGCGTAGGACAAAAGAGAGACGCGAGTGAAGGAAGACAATGTGTCTCGTAATCCACAATGTGTGATTAAGCATCAGCCATTTTGTTTTTTTGATTTGGCGCCAGCAGAAACAATTATTCCCAACCCTGTGTTTACCTCTCACAGACGCGCACAGTCCATGCAGCAATGATCCAGGAAGATATACTGAACACCAGCAAAACAGTTCCTGGACAGATGGTCATGAGGGTCTTCATGACAAAGCGTGTGTTGAAGTTAATCTTGTTGAGGGCGCCAATGCTGCGAGACGAAGCGTCCGTGAACAGCTTGCTGTGGAGTAACATGACCCTGCCTATCAGGTAGAGTCTCAGGAACATGGGGATGGAGAGGATGATGTCCACGTCAGCATCGGCCACCGATGGTGTGTAGGTAAAGGCCAGCCGTGCCGTCCAGGTAAACACGTACTGGCCCGGGATGGGATGGATGGCACACACCAGCAGCTCCAGCACGATGAAGAAGATCCGCTCATAAGTCATGGCTATCCTCCAATCATCCGCACCATTGTCGACCATAAACAGCTGAAGAAAAACAAGGACTTAGGATTTTTCTTGTTTGAGGTTTTTTTTTTCAGCATTTGTACAAGTTTTATACCTTCTACAACAATCTTCAATGTGTTTGTCACTACTTGTGTGGCAAGAAAAGTATTGTTTGGACCAAATCTACAGAATTTATATTAAATTATAAGATCCACAAAGGTCATGTTGAGATAGTGGAAACTATATAAAATTTAAATAATTTACCAAGCTGCACATAAATCAATTTTTATACCAATTATGTCAAAATTATATTTTCATAGCTTTGATATTTGTGCTCAATTGACAAATCAGAAATAATTTTCCTTCTTATTATCATTATTGCTATTATCATTATCACACACTAATCCAAAAAGTTGCTGGTATAACAAACAAAATGAAGTTATTCTGTAGCAGACTCACCTGGATTTCCCGGGCATGGTACATTATTATAAGACCAAGCAATATAACAGTGGAAAGGCTGATAAGGCATTTCAGTGCAAATGAGTATGAAGATTCCTGGTGAGAGAAAAAGAGGAAAACATATTAGAAATAACCATGTTATAACCATAACTAACACATTTTATTACAATATTCACACTTATCTTACTCATCAAACTTCTCTTAGTAATAAATATAAGGCAAAAGTGACTTTTTGGTAACCACTAATTAGCCAGTGAGTTCTGATTTTTACTGCATAGCAAGAAGGTGAAATGAGGTAGTTGAGCAAAATGGACAGAACTGAAGTGAAATCAACATTTTATATCTGCTATGTTTAAAAAGATAAGCATTAAAATGTCCCAGAATAAACCTATGCATACACCTAAGTAGCTACACAGAGACACGTATATACAGCTACACACAGTAGGATGCACACGCATGCACACACACTACTCATTAGCTTAAAAGTCTAACAGAGAGCAGATAATCGGGTTTACACACAAACAGCACTGTCGGGATGTTGCAAAACAATGCAACTGCAGGTGTAGGTGAAGCCTGATATTATCTATGGACACTGTTCCCCAGCATCTAAACTACCAATTAATCAGGGGGACTTTCCGTATAATGGTAGGCGTAGAAAAGGCCAGTCTAGCATTAGCGGGAGGGCCACCACAGTGAGTGCTGGTTGTGATAAATAGGCCAACCGGATGCTAGCGCTGCAGTGTTGTGTGTGTCCACATGGGGGTCATAGATCTAAAAATTGAAGACCTGTACTGGTCAATTCTCTCCTCGATGTTGGTAAAATATATCATTTGATAAATAATTTTAACAGCCATGGTGTAAAAATGCAAAGCTGTGGCAGAATAGTAATCGCAGGGTGGCTATAAAAACGGCACAAACAAATGACAAAAACAACAGGTGGAGAAATATGTTTAAATTGTTTATAATTGTCAGTGTGAGCGCTGCTCAATTTTACTCTGTCCTTCAGTGGTCCATATTACAAAATGTATTTTTAGCTATCAACTAGATTGCTTTGCCCCTCAGGTCAGCAACATGTTCTCAAGACATTCTAATGTCTGAAATTGTTTTGAGAAGTCCCTTGTGAAATAACATTGAGTAAACCAATTAATCCACCTGCCAGAAGTTCAAGGATTTTTCAGTCCCAGTGCTCACTGCCTCTTAACGTGTTTCACTCCTTCAGGGCTCAGAAAACCTTGACTGATCCTCCAGTGAGTGCTCTGTGATGTGACGTGAGATGGAAAATGGACCATCCACAGCACATGCTACCTGTCTAATGTAGGAGGGGGCGTTGTGGCACTCGTTTCCATTTTAGCTAAGGTCAGCTTGATGAATGGACTCAACCCCACTCAGTAACAGTCACATACAAACCTATTGACTATCTGAAAACCCATAAATCATCCTATAGATTACCACAGCGACTTAGTTTATCATACTGTACATGACACACATGTAACTACTGTGCCCATAATCAAAAACATGTTCAAATTCAAATAAACCTGTCAGACACAATCTTTCACCTGTACAAGTAACATGTCAGTAGTATTATATGTTTTAGCCGATTACTTTCAAGTTTCTCACATTAATTAAAGCTAAACATTTTCTACTTAATGTCAAAAACATTTTGAGAAGTCAGTTGGCATATCATTAATTAAAAGCTTTTTGGCAGGTGACTCTCAAACTTAGGCTGTCAAAGAATCCTCGAAAGCACCAGACTTTTAAAAACGGCCTCTTCTCACAGCTGCAGCACCGCATCAGAATAATATAACTTGTACAGCAAAATAAAGGTGAAAAACTAATCATCATACACTCACTGGCTACTTTTTTAGGTCCACCTACACAGACTAGTGCAATCCAGGACAGCAGCTCTGCCATACATTCTACTTTACAAAGTTTAATTTCTCAGTTTTTGTGAAAACTGTCAGAAATATGATCATTCTACTTGTACATTGTACTAGACTACTTATTTATGCGTACCTAAAAAGTTATCACAAATCTATTTTCAAACCAGAGTAAAGTGCAGAGCAGCTGTACCTGGAAAATAGACAATAAGTGTAAACTATCTGCCAGTAGTGTGTTTTAGCGCCTTCCAGCTTGTTTTGTTTTGACATCTGTATTTTTGACTCGTGAAGACAGTGGTGCAAATATGAAACTATAGATTGAGTTCTGTATATTTGTCCAAAGTTGGTGAAGACCAGAGATATTAGAGTTAATATTTGTAGAATCACCATACGAATGTTTGAGCAGGATTAGAAAGAAGTGACTCTGTACACGTTACCGATATCAACTGATGCCATAACAAATGGTTTTGATGTTCTTGTGATGTGACAAATAATGCTCAAATATACACAGTTTGAAGCATATTTGATGGACTTAAACATACACATGACACATATAAGTTCTTCAGTTCAGTTCAGTTCAATTACTCACACATTGATTGTGTTTTTAAAAAGATGGTATTATTTCCAGAGATGAAAGTCACCTGTTCTGTGACCTATCATATGCTGCAGCACACTGCAATGTCAGCTCCCAAGTTAACAGCTCAGTAAATGCTGCCTTAGAAGCTGCTTCGAGTGAATGACTCTTCCCTAAACACCCTGACAGTGCAGACGATACTGAAGGACAATGACAGGTCAGCGGATGGTGACCCGGTCAACATGACCCACACTGCCCCACAGTTTACTGCTTTGTCTCCGCTCTGATCTGCTAAAAGTAAAAGATGCTTTTGGGAAGTTGGAGGCATCTGGAACTTCATTCATCTTTTATTCCTACTGACTTTTCTCTTCATCTCAACTGTCTTCATCTCTCGCTCTGCCTCTCCGTCTACTGCTGCGAGGTACAGCAGTGATTTTAGGTGCTGGTGTCAAAGGCAATGACAGATAGCTGGTAGTGAAAGAAGCGCTTTGGCTATGACTCCAATATGATGCCTATAATCAAAATGTTAAACAAGTAACAAAACCAGGCCTACAGTCACATATTTACTGAACAGAACATTTAAAAAGTGAAAATCTGAAATTTTATCCACTGGATAGCTTGTTAGTCACTGCGCAGATCGCATGACAGTCCTTTCCATTTATATTTCTGCAAAATTCCCAACACCTTTGTTAGATAACGTACGTCAGTGTCTGTACTAATAATCACTCTTCATAAAACTGACAGCTGCCAACCCCACACAACTCAACATTTAACAATGGCAATGACAACACACAAAATGCTCCCACTCATGCATCACACACATGCACAGCCTACCTTAGTGTAAACCCCCCATGACAGTTCCGTCTCTGTCACCATGACAACAATCCCAAACATCCCGAAGATGAGCGCGTAGTCGCTGAGCCGCTTCCGTTTCTCAAACAGCGCCCTCCTGTGGCCGAGCTTGTAGCCAATGTCCCTGTTCTTCTTCTGCGGCGCCCTTCCTCCGCCACGCCCGCCGCCCTCCCTGACCAAGCTCTCGTTGGACGCCTTGCTTGGGTCTTCTCCACCGTTGCCCTTGGACACCACCACCTCCAGGCCGGAGCTGTGCAGCGTCTGCAAAGGCTGCGTCTCCGAGTCGAGCTCCGCGAGGTTGCGGCGCGACGAGGACGCCAGGCTGCCCACCAGTGGTCTCACCACTCCGCCATTGTACTTGCAGGTGTTCATGGCTATCTGAGGGAGTCGGCCGCTGCTCTCGGAGAGGGAGGGCTTGGATCCCGCATGGCTCAGCTTCTTCTGCTCAGTTGAGGCCTGTGGAGAGGAAGGAGACTGATGAGTACAATATTACCACAACAGAAAATGGTGTAAAAATCCTGACAGTAGGTTGAAGAGAAAGGTCTGAACTTTAATTGATGTGGGAGTTACTGTGGAGAGGGCAAACCCTTAGGAAAAAAGTATACTCAGAGTTTATTTCTTCAAGTACACTTAAGTGATGTTAAGAATACTTTAGTAAGTATACAAATGGCAATGTGCTTGTATACTTTTTCAATACTTCTTGGGACAAAAAAACCCCCACTTTTTAGTTTATGAAAGTACAATTTAAGTATACTACAAGTAAACTTTTATATATGTCGTTAGTTTACTAGTGAAATACTACTAGTATACTTTCTAGTTTATAAATGATACTTCTGAATACTAATACTGAACTTGCAGGTATACTATTAGTTTATTTGTAGCATACTTGGTATTTTGGTTTACTTGTCAGCATACGTCAAGTTTACTTAAGTATAAGTACAAGTAACCAAATATATATGTATATGTATACTACTATACTTCAA
>JAUBNQ010000009.1:7331989-7344886 GCA_032353495.1 Ctenopoma kingsleyae
TTGCAATAATATTTAATCAGCAAACACATAAGATGTTTTTAACAGCAGTATTCCCTTTACACAGTAGCAGTCAAATATTTCTTGTAACTCTCAACTTAAACATTAATGTAATCAAATCAAATAGAAAACCGAATCTATTTACCAGGACATTAACGTTTATCTACTTTATTATAGAAAAATTAGTAGTTCTCAGAGTCCAGAACCACCTTTACTTTACTTTACTTGGCAGACACTTGTATCCAAAGCAACTTACAAGGAGAAGACACAAGAAATTACCATTCAGGTTCTGTAAATTCTGAGTTACTACAAACTAAGAGGCCTGATAAGACCCAACTTGTCAAGATAACGAACATGCTAGGAATCGTTAAGTGCTAGACAATTTTTTGTGAATGTGTGTGTGTGTGTGTGTGTGTAAGACCACCTGTGTGTAACCACAGGTCTGTACCTTGTTCTTTTATTTAAAAGAAACAGCCTCATGTTAATTATCTTATGTCATTTCTGTTTCTACATGGTCACGTTTATTTATTCTCCTCTGATCTCTGTGGACGGCGGAGCTCCGCTCTGATGTGTACACACACACACACACAAAGAGCGCACATCGCAAAATCTGCCCACCCCTCCTGTGGCCCATTGTGTGTCTGTATGTGTATTCAGACCCAGTGAGCGATGGACTTTCATCGTCATAATAATAATAATAAAACTGCGATAATAATGCGTTAACGTGCCCAGCCCAATACGTACATTTTATTTTGTCCACTTTGTCCATCTATTATAAGTACCTAAAAGGTAAACTGAAAGTATATGTTTATTTTGTGTTTTAAAAAATAATCATATATACTGAAAGTATATGTGTTTATTTTTATTTTTAAGTTTATTTTATTTTTTAATAGGCGTATACTAATGCTTACCAGGACATGTGGCTAAGCATACAGTATGAACCCAAAACATCAAAAGCCCTTGTTCGAACATGCCAAAAACTCTGGCACAAAAAGTCTCTGTTAGAAAAAGTAACATTTACTGCCTATGTTTTTTCCTTTATTTGACTGTATGTTTCATGCGTTCCAGATTTTCCTTAAGGAAAATGTCATCAAAATTGGATGGCACAAAAACAAATAAATAATGAATGTACTTTGAGGCATAAATAAAACCATATAACCAATAGTGGACCCTACAAAGTGCAGAAAATTGAATCTTTGCACTGCACAAATTTAGATATGAATGATTAATGCTCTACGTGACCCTGTTTCCTGTCAGAGAAACACTCTTCCCATGCAGAGAAGAGCAGCAGGCTTCCCAAAAGAGTGCAGACAAGAAAAAAAAAAAGAAACTTTTCACATCAGGTATGCCACTATGACCAAATGAGAGATTCCCAGTATTTTAAGGGGAAAACAAGAAAAACCATTTTTTGAAACACTGTATACCGTACATGTCATGTTTGTTGAGGTTAAAAGTGACTTGGGGACAAGCTAAAGAATGATGACACCTGTACTGTATATGCTTGTATATAAATATATATATATATGTATATATAATGTTCAGCCAACTGTATTTAATGTAAATAAGATAGGAAATAAAACAAACTATTTTCTTTGCTATTTTTAAATCGCCTGCACATATTTGTTTTCTACCACCAGTGCCATGGAGTCGTCTCTCTTCTTCCATTTAGTCAGCTATCGTTTCTGCTCTTCTTGGCAGATAGAAGAGTTTCTGTCCAGGTTGCACAGACAGTTCTCTCCATGCAGAGGCTGTAGAGCAGTCACCCTAGAAGCATCTAACCGCCTGTCCATCCCCTGCCCTTCAGAGACTTGGGCAGATTATCATAATGAGTTATGAAAACTTCACATGGAACAGTGCCTTTTCCAAAACAAGTCAGGGGTGTGTGATAGCACTGCTGGCCCTTTTTATTAGCCTTGACAAAGCATTCCTAATGCTTTTAAATGTGCTGGTGGGAATAAAGAAGGGTGGCCTTAATGGAAATTTACTAACTCCGGTCTTGTGATGCTATCAGCTTGCACATATTGTGGCTCCATGAGAACAGGACCAAAGGTTAAGGATTAGTGCAGCCATAGTGTTTCTAATCCCCTTTTCTGTATTAAATTGCTTTTTAATCTGTGCCATTAGGACCCCTCTACATTTTTCATAACTGTGTCGTGAGTGAACTTTAGGTTTGAATGACAGGAAATATTGCAGAAGTGCTGTAGATGCTGATATGCCAGTAGTGGTAAAGATGTTGTTCTTTATAAGCAGGTAAAAAATAGAATAGAGTGCTACATTCTCCAAATTTGAGGTAAACTAAATAAAATAACAGCAGGTTCTTTCAGATGCTGAGGATAAAAGTGTCTTGTAGGTGTTTTTATCTATTTTGCAAAATGTGATTTTTTTTGTGAATTTACAGCTTACTGACAACAAGAATTAGAATCACCACATACATAATTATTTCCCTGCCATGTAAACCACAGATGTATTGATGCAAATCTTGGCTCTGTTGGACTATTTTTTCTCAACAGGAATAGCACATAAATATGGCATCTGATAATGAAAAATATCACTGAACATGAAGCATAGATGAGAGGATGACAACGAGAGGAGTGTAAGTTAAATACCATATCCTCCAGAAAAATATTGTAGTTCAGTGCACATTGTTGGATAACTAAACAACAACAAAATATCATTATTCCTTTTGATCGTTGTGTCACAACATGACTCTCAAAAGCTTTTTTGCAGGACTCTGAAGTCCTGCTCTGAACTTGGAGTAGTTTCAGTCACAGTCTGGGTATTTCAGAGATGCTTTAACTTGGGTCCCTGCTCCAAACAATGAAACACTCCCTGTATGGACTCTCGGTTATTTAGCCACAGATTTGCAAAGTGAAAACACATTTGACGAATTCTTCCGATATGAAGTCATAAACTAAAGAGCTTTTTATGAGAGGAACAAAATCCATTTTAAATCTGAGAAAAGAGGGAAAAACTATCAAAGACATTGCACAAACATTGGGCATAGCCAATACAACAATTTGAAATGTCTTTAAAAAAGAAGGAAACCACTGGTGTGCTGAGCAACATACACAGAATAGGTCAGCCAAGGACAACAACATAAAAGATGTTGTGTTCTGTGTTGTTTATCTAATAAATGAAAATATCAGAAAATAAAAGCAAAGAAATCTGAACTTTTGTTTTTATATTAATCTTTTCATCTCAAACTCAGTGTAGTTTGTGTTAGAATGGTAGTATGGTTTTCTGGTAAATTAAATCAATATAAAATGGCTTTATTCAAAGATATTAAGTTTCTGCTTAAGTCAGAGTATATGTAGCCATGTTCTGACAGCCATAGGATACAACAGGAGCCTGAAACATCCCACGAAGTGTTGCTCCAATAAGACGATGGACTCTGAGAGGGCTGCTGTTACATCCTCAGCTTTAGTTACTTGTTCCTGGTAAGTATTCGTCACTAAACCAGGTCAGGACCCATTATGACCAAAGTCATAATGTCGATTTGTGTGAACGGGGGCACATACAGTATTTTTCTGCATTTCTACACATTAAACGGTAGTATACCAGAGAAAAAAAAAAAAAAAGACAAAATATGTCTCTGAGGATACTCAGTTTACAACATACCACAATGCATGTCCTGCACACACATACCAGCAGGAGGCCTCACATCCCATTTCCAAACCTCAAAGCACAATCAATCCCACACTCTCACCCACTTAGCGAGCTACGAAAGCCCCCAACTATTGTCATATTTCCCCTGCAATTCAACTAAAACAGTGCAGCGAAGGGGCATGGGGGACAGTGTCGCCCCTGATGTCCGCACAGAGGAGACACAGGGAGGCTGCCTGTCCAGCCGACCGAAGGCTCAATTTCATTCTGAACGGCATGCAGCATCCAAGATCTATGAAATGGAGCCTCATAATCAAATTGAAAAGCCTCAGTGCAGAACAGTTTAAATGAAGGCACCTCTCTGCCCCCCTCTCTCTCCTCTCGTCTTTATTTGTCTCTTTCTCTCCAGCCAACTACAGGACTACTGTGCTGCAGTTTTGAAGGAACTGTGCATTATGAAATCAAATGTGTTCAGTTTTGTGTGTATTTCTGTATTTGAGCATGTGGGTGCCAGTCTGTTTAATTAGTCTCTGTGTGCTATAGTTGAACAAGCTGAGACCATCCATTGGATTAGGTTGGATACTGACGCAGCGGCAAAACAAGCATGAGGAGGAATTGTTTGACAAGTTCCACGTGTATGTGTAAAATGTGCGAAGAGGGGACAGATGTTGCCAAGGATGACATGAAAGGAGGATCACAAAAGAGAAAGAAGGACAGGGAAAAGCAACAAATAAGGAAGCGATCTAGAAATTGAGGGAACATGAAAGATAGAGCAGCTGAAAGAGAAAGAGATAAATGAAAGAGAGGGAAGACAGCTCCCTGTGGGTGTCTCTGCCAGCCCCTGGAGTGATTGAGAGCTGTAGGCTACACTCTCTAGTTTGTCCCTGCACACTAGATGCTGTCACATTTCTCTGACAGGCCAGCAGGCATCAGGGCTCCTCCGTCCATCCCTGACCAGCATGTGGATTATTACTCAGCGCTGGTAAAGACAGAGGAAAACCAGAGGCTGCAGACCTACATTCATAAAGCAAAATCCTTCATGAGAACTCTCTGTGTGGTGCAGTGATGGAAGTAAACAATATATATTTAATGCTGAGTCTTGTCAGAGCATTAAATGTTCAAAAATGAATAGCATAGGCATTTATATAATCTCCCTGGGACAAAAACATTCTGTAAATAAAAAAATTGCCATTTTTAAACTCTAAGTAAAAATACAATTTCTTCACAGTAGTAGAAAGGCTGAGTCTCTCCAGGCCTGGTCTTATGGCCCTATACTTAATGTCCTTACAGTGTATCTCTGTGGGGATGTCTGCTGTTAAATAATGGCTGCTTCTGTGGGATACGTTTAAACCAAGTGTTTCACACTTGACATAGCAGTACTAGGGATGGAAGAGACAGCCATTGTTCTATAAGTTCTATTCTCACACTGACTTCACATCTGGCGAAGTCAGTGGTGAGTGTGTGGATTATGGCATGATGCTCATTGTGTGGGACATGACAGGAATAAGTGTGTTGAAACACATGAAAAGCACATTGCATGCGTGCGTTGGTCTTGTTTTTCCCTTCATACCTTTATTCAATTATTCCAGCCTCATGCCCCACATCTACTCATGTCTCTGTGCATATTGTACATATTCAGTGTGTAACATGTAAAGCTGCATAAGACCAAAGTCACGACTTAACTCATATAGTTGGCTTATTTTAGACTCTTGTAGCTCTAACAGAGGCTCTGCAGCTACAGTATCATCAGCAGGTCTCTTCATAAAAGCCCCAGTATATTAACTTAACATTGATATTGTGACATGAGACTAAACAGTGTCACCATGGTGTTGTGACGGAGAATTGAATTTGTGTTATGTGTGATGCCCATGACCCAACGGTGGCACATCCCTCATGGGATTATAAGAATAGTGGCCTGTTTGGCCTTCATCCCTTCATGAAGGTGATTGTTTTTAGCTTTTACAGAGTGATGATCCAACTGTAAGATAATTTTGTAAACCTTCACCTTCATGAAGGGAGGATTCATTGTAAGACTGCAGATTTAGTTTTACCTGGGTGTACCTCACTAACTGTCGACTGAGTATGTGTTTTGTGTGTGTTATTGCTCCTAACTTACAGTATGTAGGTATTTTGTCAACATAATGAGGAAATGTATGATGTATTGAATTTACTGTATGTAAAAATGCTTACACTGCCAGTAGAAAAAGTTTATATTCAGCATATTTCAAAATGTTCATTTCAGTTAGTTTCATTCATTCTCCCTACAATATCTGCTCCTGGCAACTAATCAATTATTTACATTTTTATTGTTTAGGTAACTCAAAGCACTTGTTTACAGTAATGGAAAGATCACTGTCTTACTGTGTTACTGTCATTTAGTTAGGGCAATTAGCTGCAAGTGGTAGGTGTCTGCTATGTGGTGTCTATATCCTCTGTGGAAATCCCAGGGTGACGCCAAACTCAGCAACTCAGCAAGAGAATAACAGGCAAACATAAAATCTACACACAGTATATTTTGTAAACATAAAAAAATCTTGACCACCACAGTCGCCTCAGGGATGTTATAACCTTTACTGAGGTGCAGAACTAGACTTACAATATGGGACAATAGCATTAAATCACAACAGAAAAGGGTGAAATTGTTTCATGGTTTAGTGTTGGCATCACTTAAAGATCAAATGCGGCCATACTATGAACCAAATGACATATTATCAGGTCATAATTAGAATTATACATTAATAAAACATAGAATGGCAATATGCAAAAATGTCATCTTTTTTGCACATTGTAATTCTAATTTTCGTTTTTCTCAAAAGTCGCCTTTCACAACAGCTAAATAACCATGATAGAAAAGAGGTTGTGGCTACTGTGGATACAGCAACTATTACTGTCTGAACATTCACTACACAGGCTGCTCAGGCTCCCTCATGGTCCCACTTTCTTTTACTATTCATTTAGAGATTAAAAACTAGCCAAAAACAAGAGAAAAACCTCTGTGGAGAAAAAGAACATAGGTACATGCCCGAGGGGATATTTTATTGTTAGGACTAATAATGTCCTGTGTTCAACAGAGACATAATGCCATTATAATTAGGACCCATCAAGGTTACTTCATGTGCGCTTGCATAAGTGTGTGTCTTATAAACTGGATCCTGGGGAGATTGGGGTTAGGACTGAAGGGGGGGTTACTTTTCCTGTGGGACACCCACTCCCTCATTAGGAACCATTTTAATTTCCAGCAAATTAAAGAAAGGGGTTGTTAGAAACTTCATTTGTAGATCAGGGACATAAAGGATGGGCTGATCCTGGAAAAACTGTTAACTAATTGAATCTTGATATTGGTGATGTGTGTATCATTGACCCCTAAATACTGCCACAAAACTCTCACACGCACAATGATAACAATAATATATAGGAGAGTTTTTCAAACCCTCTTGACTCTCCAGAGGACTGTTGAAGGGGCGTTGTAAAGAAGTGAAGACTTAATTGGTTAATTAATTGGTTAACTGCCATAACTGAGTCAAACTTGAACACGTGGCATGACATAGTTTTAGATAGAGCATGAGTTATCCCTTCCAAGGCTATAACTATTTCCTGTGTCTATCACAAATGCCCCTTTAGAAATGTACTTAGCAATTATAAAAAAAAGAAACTGCTTTTAACTCCAGAATGTGCCTGAGAATCTTTATGTTTTCTTCCATATTAAAGTTGTCAGTACATCCATGTGTGCACTGCAAACAGGAACGTATAACACCCAAAGGTGCTAAAGTGCCAAAATGTAAACAAGTATACACTAAAAACAACAGAGCTCAGTGCTAACTCCGTTGTGGCCAGAGGCATTATGTTTTCAGCTTGTCAGTCCGTTTATGACATTAACACGATACCTCAGAAATGCCTTGAGGGCATTTCTTCAAACTGAGCTCAATGATGAACTGATTAGAAAATCAGTCTGGACAGAAATGCATTTAAACTGTAATCTGATTGGTTGGCAACCATAAGGCAGTATTTCCACTTTCATTTAGTTTTGGTTTAATTTTCAAACCTGTAAAAAACTACGTTCAAATTCTTTAAATGTTTGACTTGCTGTGCTTACAGTTGAATATTTCACATCGGATATTCCCAGTGTTACTGCTGATGAGTGAACCTGCTTGAGATTTGTCATTGTACATGGAAATCGGTCTAGAGGAACATTTCAACAATGAACTAGTCAGCTAGTCAAGATCCTCTTTATTTTTGTTAACAGTGTTGCCCCGTTTGACTCCATAGAATCCCATTATGATTGCTTGACTGATGCCAGATTTGTACTAATAGGTAATGTTGCCTTTGGAAATATATTATCTTCAGTTCAATTAAGGTTTTAAGTTGAATTTAAATTTAGTCAACTCATACTAACAATAAAAAAGGAGGAACACAAAATAAACACTAATTAAGTCAGTTAAACTGGTCAGTTAGAAGGGGTTGTTAATCAGTTTCAGCTCCTTTGGTGTTAATGAAACTGTTGTTAATGGGGCGACTCCCAAAACAGGAATGGTTTAACAGGTGGAGACCACTGAGATTTTTCCCCTCCTCATCTTTTCTGACTGTTTTCTCACTAGTTTTGCATTTGGCTGCAGTCAGTGTCACTATTGGTAGCACGAGGCAATACCTGGACCCTACAGAGGTTGCCATGGTAGTACAACTCCTCCAGGATGGCACATCAATACAAAGTCTCATGGCATGTAGGAGAGCTGGACAGGTCCTTAACCCATCAGTCGAACCGGTATCTGCTCCTTTGTGCAAGGAGGAACAGGATGAGTACTGCCAGAGCCCTACAAAGTGACCTCCAGTGGCCCACTGGTGTGAATATCTGTGCTCTGTGCTCACTGCCTGGCAGCGTAAAGATTGATTTGCATTTGCCCGAGGACACCAGAATTGGCAGGTCCGCCACTGGCGCCCTGTGCTTTTCACAGATGAGAGCAGGTTCACCCTGAGCTCATGTGACAGACGTGAAAGGGTCTGGAGAAGCTGGGGAGAATGTAATGCCGCCTGCAATATCATTCAGCATGACCAGTTTGGTGGTGGGTCAGTGTTGGTCTGGGGAGGCCTACCTATGGAGGGACGCACAGACCTCTACAGGCTAGACATCGGCACCTTGACCACCATTAGGTTATCGGGATGAAAGCCTTAGAACCATTGTTAGACCCTTCACTGCTGCAGTGGGTCCTGGGTTCCTCCTGGTGCATGATAATGCCCAGCCTCATGTGGCAAGAGTATGCAGGCAGTTCCTGGAGGATGAAGGAACTGATACCATTGACTGACCTCCACACTCGCCTGACCTAAATCCAACAGAACATCTCTGGGACATCATGTTTAGGTCCATCCGACGCTGCCAGGTTGCACCTCAGACTAACAGTGATGCCCTGGTCCAGATCTGGGAGGAGATACCCCAGGGTACCATCCGTCGTCTCATTAGGAGCATGCCCTGACGTTGTCAGGCCAGGTTGTCAGGTTGTCATACAAGCATGTGCGGGCCATACAAACTACTAAGTACCATTCTGAGTTGCTCAAAGGAAATTTCGGCAAAATGGATTAACCATTTTTTTACTTTGATTTTCAGGGTATATTTGAATTCAGTCCTCTATAGGTTGATAATTTTCATTTTCGACCAAATGATGTGTCACCCTTTCATTGCCAGTCCATATCAGTATATATATCCAGCAAGATCCATTTTCCCATTGATCTGATGTGTTGTCAAAGTGTTCCTTCAATTTTTTGGAATACTTTACTTTTTGAGGTCAGGCACACAGGATGCACACAAACATTCAAAAACCAAAATGCATCAAACCACAGTATAGCTTAAATCTATGTGGACCCAGAAGACTAAACCATCTTCATTAGGTGACTGGTCCCTGGACGACTATTTGACAACCCAACAAGACCACAGTGGCCATATATTCCCAACAGAGATTATTACCCTTAAGTGCCCCACATACGACACTACAGTAGCTTTATTTCCAGCTACAATCGGTTCTGTGAAAGTGTCAGTGTATAAATGCCACTGCCTGACAACTTCTATTTTCATTGTTAGGTGATCATAAGTCATTTGAAAATGAGCCCCCAGTAAATTCAGGCTGAGACAGTTTCTTTCTTTCCCCGGGGCAAAACATCAATAGCTGAGAGAAGCCAGGACAACCTATAGCACAGGACAGATCGACAGCGAAACAAACTCAGTAAAGATTGACTGGAGAGTTACCTGGAAACATCTTGCTTGAGATTTATAGTGAGAGAAGGATGCAAGCTAGAAGACAAGAGAGGGAGAGGAAGAAAAAGTGACGCAGGGGTTTGGCAAATACTCATTTTTATCATTTTAAGGTCAAAATGAATCCTCAGCAAAGTCTTAAGGACAATTAATCTATTTTAAATACTAATAAATATGTTTTCTTTTGTGCGTGTATGGATTTTTCTGTAGAAAATACTTACAGTCTTATAACCTTCTCGTTTTATTCCCTGTACCCTAGTTATCTTGCATTTTTGTTTCTAAGCTAAGGTCTAGCTGTTAAAAAAGGGGGGAAACGATATATATTGAAGCAGGCACTGCATGTTTGACATTGCAATGGGACAATTACTGAACCAGTGACAAGATTAAATGAGTAGATTTCTCAGGTTTCACAGCTCCTCCACTCTAACAGAGAGCCCTTACCATATGTCACTCAGCTCCAGCATGTTCTGGCTGGTGCTACGGTTTTCTATAGACTCAAGCTAATTGAATATCCTTATCTGGCTCTGAACCCCGTTTTCCTCTGGTGAAGTGAAACAGAGGCCAGTAGGAAAAGGAGTACATTTATATTCACCCACAGACGTGTCCTGACAAAATGTAATACACTCACACACATATAGCTACTGTACTTTACAAAACTATGGAGCGTGGAGAGTGCCACAATACAAGAAATATAACAAGCATTAAATAAATATTTAAATGTGCCATTAAATTATTAAATACTGAAATTAATTCACACATAATTTATTAAATATAAAATTTATTAAATATATAAGTAACCAAATATATTCATTTCATTAAAAAAAAAAGCATTCATAATTATTTCACTATTTATTTAATTATTTCATGGTTCCCTTGCTGCAGTGCATCATGAAATAAATGTAACTGTCAACTTTGTCCATCAAAGTCAGTGGGCATGTCTAACACTGGTTTTCAGTCAGATTGGTTCTGGTGTGAAGGATTTGTTCCACACACGGTGGTTCTCCTCATAGAGGATCTGAATGAGTTGCTAAGAGGTTGGTGAGAGACTTTCTAAACTTGATATTAAATCAGGAGTTGCTGACACAGAATATGTGACCAGTAAAACAGAGGAATTTATTGGATTTCTTGGAGTTATCATCCATCCCAAACAGCAGAATGTGTGTGTGTAGTTTCTTTGATTTACATGGCTTAGTGCAGCTAGCCGTCTCATCAAACTCCTTCTCACCCTTCCATTAGCAAAGAGAGTCGCTACCTCGGCTGCAACCCAGAGGAAATGTCACAGCATAAGCACTTACTTAAAACAACCAAATCAGCCAGATTAACATTATTTGAAACAATAAACTTGTGTCATAAAACATAAAACTACTCAATGCAATGCACTGGGGTGTTTATGCACTGGGGCTAATTCACTTTGCTAGCTTTGCAAATTCTGCCCCACCCCGCTCCCGCAACGATGACTGTATTACATGTAGGGTAGGATTTAACAAACAGCAGAGATCAATCACCTTAATTTTAGGTTTCTAGCTAACTGTGCTCATACTTTATACACAGATGTGTGACAGAAAAAACATTTTCATGATGCAATACAGCAAGGGAACCATGAAATAATTAAATAAATAGTGAAATAATTAAATAATTAATTAAATAATTAATTAAATAGTGAAATAATGATAAATGCTTTTATTAATGAAATGGATATATTTGGTCACTTATATATTTAATAAATTATGTGTGAATTAATTCAGTATTGAATCTTTTAATGGCACATTTAAATATTTATTTAATGCTTGTTATATTTATTGTATTCTGGCACGCTCCACGCTCCATACAAAACTGCATGTAATCTTGTAATCTTGTAAACCATGACCAGACCCCACACCACACTACACTACAGTTCTGTAGCTGTCTTTCATGCTAGTGTTTTACATCTTGCATGATAAAAGTTCTGGGAATTGTGCTAGCAGCCTTAAGCTACAGTTTCCCTCTGGTTTTTTTTTTTTTTTTGGTTATGAAATTAATTGCTGCAATTTTCTAATGCCCCCTGGGCCCTTTAGTGTAAATTGAATCTATTTTTTAAAAAAAACGTTTTTTCAGTCTGGCAGAGAAAAAGAGGTGGCTGGGGAAGAAAAAAAGACATGGGAGACAGCTTTGTTTGTGAAGGGGTTAAAAAGAAAATAGCAGCGACAAAAGGGGATGCATGTAGACCATCAGCCCATTAAGGGGTTAACAATCAGAGGGAAGCCATTAATGGAAGCTGGAGCTGAGTACGCAGAGAGCCAACCATAGAAACCACCAACATAAACCAGAAAAAAACACAGGTAGAGTGAGGGATCGAGGAAGAGAGTTACTATATTTTCCTCATGTTATCATGTAGTCATCCTGTGTACATTTATTAACCAGAAAGCAGCATTCATACAATATTTGTATGAGTAGTAGTAAAACAGTATTGGAAGCACATGTACACCCATTAACACAATCAGTACGTTCACCCTCTTTGTAAACACAACTGCAGCAATCAACTGCAGAACAAAGCATGAATGTCAGATGACTCAAACAGCAGAAAACTGTTCCTGGAGAGAACCAAAGTGCTGTGATACAGTCGAGGATTCCTGAAGAAGAATAAGTGGGTCTTGTAAGGTGGCTTGTAACTGCAATAGAGTAAATGTGACCCTTACCATCTGAAGACAAGACTGTGGCATCCACATGATAATGAAAAACTAAAGCCACCCTCCCACTCATTCACTCACTCACATGCTTTCCTTCACACTTGAAGATACAAAGGAATAAGGCAAATACACAAAACGCATGCAGAAGAACATACAGTATTACACAGATACACATAACTATAGCCCCATGGAACACATTTTTTCTGCAGCTAACACTACATTGCCTGCAGTCAACCTCAGCTGAAACCTTCAACTGTTGCTATGTTATGTTCATGAAAGTTGTTTATATTATCCAGCAAGGTGACTGGAGGTGTGTTTGTGTGTGTGTGTGTGGGGGGGGGGGGGGAACCAAAAAACTGATAAAGCTAAAGGAAAGCTGCTTCATTCAGTTTG
>JAUBNQ010000009.1:7344986-7363261 GCA_032353495.1 Ctenopoma kingsleyae
GTTCAAATACTTATGTGCAGCAGTGCAATACAAATAAATTCTTTAAAAATCATACAATGTGATTTCCTGAATTTTTTAAAATGCTGTCTCTCACAGTGGGAATTCACCTACAATGTGAATTTCAGACCCTCCATGATTTCTAAGTGGGAGAACTTGCAAAATCGCAGGTTGTTCAAATACTTATGTTCCTCACTGTAATTCTATATTCTTAAACTTTACAATGTACAAGATGACTTTTGTTGTGATTTAGTGCTTAATAAATAAACCAAATTGAACTAAATTGAAATATATGGTTAATATTCTCAGTAGGGTGGAGTCTGCAGCTAAAAGTTGTTTTATCATTTTAAAATATCATTTTAAAAATAATCCTGTTGTCAGGATGTACCTTATTAAAGAAAATGTGAATTCTTAACACTGTAATAAGATTTCTAACTTGAAATTAAACAGTAGTAACTCTGATTTTAGTTGACTGAAATGCAGAAGCTTCTTCTGATGCAGTTTTTTGTATTTTGGCTCCGGTGCTGTTTGTTGGTGATAGGCCAGACAGATGTGCTTGCTATCCATCAGTCCACAACATCTTCCATGTGTCACTAACAGTCTATTTCCCCATGGTGCTGCCACTCTTTAAAATGTGTCATTTTATTGTTCCGATTTCTCTCCCTTCTCTGGGGAGTGGAATATGATTTCACAGAACATTAAGTGGATGGGATCTAAGGGAATAGTATAGGGACTAGGGATGGTGGTGGCTGAGGCGGTAGTGAAGAGTGATCTGGCCTAATTAAACCCACTCCCAATCTCCCAACCCACCCACCTCCTCCACCTTCACTCCCACCCACCCTCCAAAACCCCTGCCCCCCATGCTCTCAGATAGGTTGCTGACTTTCACTGTGAAGTGTGAAGGGCAAAGGAGTATTCCTCAAATTATAATCCACCTGACTTTGGGAGAAAAGGGATTAGCCAGACAGTAGCCTGAGAAGCAATTCAAAGGCATATGCTTCAGCATCCTATGGCAGTTTAACCTTATGTGTCATACATAAACATGCCGAGAGATTAAATTGACATATTAAAAATAATAATAATTGATATCTATTGATCCACTTGGGGAAATTCTTTGTGGACAGGCTGCCCCTGTGAGGCGCCAATGGTCAGGGTATTGGTATCTTGTCCAAGGACACCTCAACATGTAGCCTGCCAGGACTGGGAATTGAACCACTCACCCCGGGGTTGAAAGACAACCACTCCACCCACAGAGCTACCATGCCACCCCTTTAAAGCATAACAACACAAAATAATAAACCTTCACAATCTTTGTACAGCGATGAAGCCACAAATCAAACACTGCACTGCATCTAACCAATTCCACCTTAAACACTGTATAATGTATCTCTTGATGTTTTAGAATGAAGATCCCTTTTTGGACTTCACAGTCAATGTTTGCATACTGTATACAGTGCTGTGAAAAAGTATTTGCCCCCTTCCTGATTTTTTTTTTTTGCATATTTGTCACACTTAAATAATTCAGATCATCACACGAATTGTAATATTACACAAAGATAACCTGAGTAAATTAAACAAAATGTACTTTTTAAATGATTATTTCATTTATCGTGTTCACGATCATCAAAAATAAGAGAGCGACTGAGCAAAAATGGCATCCATTGGAGATCGCCAAGGCGAAAGCCACTGATGGCCAAAAAGAACACAAAGGCTTGTCTCACATTTGCCAAAAAACATATGGATTATCCCCAAGACTTTTGGGTAAATATTCTGTGGACTGATGAGACAAAAGTTGAACTTTTTGGATGGTCTGCATCCCGTTACATCAGGCGTAAAACTACCACAGCATTTTATAAAAAGAACATCATACGAACAGTCAGACATGGTGGTGGTAGTGCAATGGTCTGGTGCTGCTTTGCAGCTTCAGGACCTGGACTTGCTGTGATTGATGGAACCATGAATTCTGCACTCTAGAAGAAAATCCTGAAGGAGAATGGGCACAATGATTTGAAACACACCAGCAGGACCACCCCTAAATGGCTCAACAAAAACAACATTAAGGTTTTGGAGTGGCCCAGTCACAAGTCTGGGCTTAAATCCGATTGAGATGCTGTGGCCTGACCTTAAACAGGCCGTTCATGCTCGAAAACCCTCCAATGTGGCTGAATTAAAAGAATTTGCAAAGAAGAGTGGGCCAGAATTCCTCCTCAGCAACGTGAAGCCTCATTGCCTGTTATCACAAACAATCGGGTGGCACAACCAGTTACTAGGTTTAGGAGGCAAATACTTTGCGACATAGGGCCAGACAGGTTTGGACAGATTTATTCCCTTAATTTCCCCAAGGGGATCAATAAAGTATGTCATTATTGTTATTATTATTATCATTAGTAAATGAAAAAATCATTAAAAACTGCATGTTGTATTTACTTACTTTGTGTAATATTAAAATTTGTTTGATGATCTGACCCATTTAAGTGTGACAAATATGCAAAAGATGTTTTAAAATCAGGCAAATACTTTTCTTCATGACTCAGATTCAAATATCAGTGAATGGGTGAGTGGCACAAGCTGGGTGAAGAAAACCTTGTTTTCCTCATGGCCTGCACAATTATTAGCAGTAGTACTCCACAGCACTGAGACAGAAAGGAAGACCTGTAGAGGTCATGCAGAGATGAAGGCCTAAGATACAAAACACATGCTGTAAATGCACCATTCAAATGACAAATGACTGAGTGTTGCGTCACTGTCATGGAGACACAAGCGAGATCTAGGAAGGCAATGTGTGTTTGGAGGGAGGGAGTCCTACAGCTACAACACACAACCCCTCCTGCACATCGGGCACAAGGCTTGGGCAAGTGTAAGGTGATTGATAGCGGTGCCAAGACAACATCTCGTCAGGGGCCCAGTGCACAAAGGTGCCTAGCAGAGCAATGATGGACGAGGCTGTAGACGCTACATAAAAATCGAACCAGGCATATATAACACATTCCCAGCTCCCTTTCTTAACCTGTAATGTATAGTGATAGAAATTTGTTTCGCAGTCCATTGCCGTGGACAGTGATGGATGCCAAAAAGAAAGAGAGGGAAGGGTGAAGAAGAAAGAGGAAGGGGAATGATTTAGGTTGTGTGTGTGTGTGTGTGTGTGTGTGTGTGTGGAGACACTATGCGAATGAGTTGGGAAGTTTTTGACAGCCTAGTGTGCAGTGATTTGTTTTATCATTCAATACATTCAATATAATTTGTCTGTCAATGTTTACTATTTATTAAGAATGAAGATAAAGTTATTATCCCACACAGTGAAATTTAGTATTATTAACCACACAGTGTTTGAATTTATTTGCAGCTTTAACGTCATAGTGAGTTTAGGTGCCCACGCATTTCAACAAGTTACGTTGCCCTAATCTTATGTCTTACCTTTACATTTAAATGGTCCAGTTAAAATAATGTACAATTGCTGAATAATGTTTTGTTTTTTAAATGACATTTATAAGATCATTTCTAAAAAGTTTGAACTCATCATAACTAACCTTTGAAAAAGTCTTTAATTATTCTGGTAGTATACCACAGCCTCTATGCACATGTCCTCCCATGTGTTATACCTTGTTAGTGCGGACTCACACTGCACCTGCATTTGCACAGAACAACATTGACCACCTCAGTGCATAGTTAGCCTATCAAATTGACTTGTCGTCATGAATCTCCCAGTAGCTGATGAATATTAGATGGGAGCAGATAATACCTCAACAGAGGAGGCCTCCCCCCACCGAGGCAAGAGAGGCTGCACACTCAGCAGTGAAGCGCTGCCCACTGAGACCAAACCCAGGCTGCTGATAGATTCCCTTGCAGTTGTGAGCAGGATGCTGTATAATTGTGGGTGGATTTCATGTAACTCAGAGAGTGAGAGAAAGAGTGTTCATGTTTGTGCATTTCTATGTCAGAGAGATGGAGAGAAGGATAATAGAGAGACGTATTCATCTCCATCTATTTCCATAAACCTCCAATTGGATTTTAAAACAGTTGCCTCTTCATCATCATGTGATGGATTGTATTCCAAAGCTGCAGTTGTAAGAGGAGGATTTCAGGGTTTACTATTTTTTAAGTGGTGTGTGATAACAACAGGGGTGAAAAGGTGGCACCACAGATTTTGTGTGTGTACATATATATATATATAGTGTTATGTTGTCTGCATGTGTATTACGGTGTACATATAAGACTCTCTAATCTTCTTAACCTACAATCCACATATAAATGGTGGGTAACAACGCAGCAGAAACTTGAACAAAGGATTGCAACTACAAAATGATTCTCATACATTTAAACATATGTTAGCCCACGTTAACAATGAGTGCCAACACTGGAATAGTGACAAGTACATGAGGAGGTTTCAACCTACTGTTAAAATGTAAGACTGTACTGTGTGTATTTTGTATTGTTCCGTCCCCACTTTCAAAGTAAAGCACATTTTGCATCATATTCAAGATCGTTCACCTCGTATTCGCTATGCTACTATTATGTGTCTTCTGAACCTCCTTATGATCCATTTGTGTTTCATGCAACCATCCATTGGCTTTAATTTGCTTGCATAAAATAGTAAATGTATATGTAAATCACAGGTTTTCTATTATTACTATTGTTATTATTTCTATTATACTATTGACTGCATCATGAATTTAAGTCTCATAAAACACTATGTATCCGACAAGTGATGGTCAAACAGCACATTATAGACAGGAGATTACCAGTTCAAAAATTAGACAATTTGTCATTACAACCAAATCATGCTAGTAGAGTGGCATCATAGCACATCAACAAATCCACAGAAAATCTGCAAAGTGAGTACTCAAAAAGCTATGTACTACTGCAGCAACACACAGCTTAAGTTAGCAAATGGCTGTCAAACATGGAGCATTTAACAGCTAAAAAGCCAGATATTTATTTTCTACTGTTGTTTACCTAGTTACAACTTCAAATGATCAAATGAATATGCTGCATGTGCAAATATGTAAAAATGTAATTAAAAAAAGTCCTTACTAAGTCAGTGATACTGGCAACCAGCTTGATTGTCACATTTTTATCATAGGTTTATGTATGTGAAAGTAAAAAAAAATCAACATTTAATTAACAGTGACTTCTAACATCTGTAACCTTGTCTGTAATGGAAGGGGTATACCATATTCAAATCAGCTAAAATCATCTTCAAATCCAACTGAATTAGGAGATCTCCCCTTTTTAAAGACACTGTCAGACCTCAATTGTAAACAGAAAGACTGGCACAACCTAATTAGCATATCGCAGGATCTACCCAACAGATGGCGTTGGATTATATTCAAGGCTTGGCTCAAGTTAGTGCGATGGAAATGTCTGACACAGGAACTGCCTTTCTGTGCACTCACAGCTACTAGATACATGTTATAATCATGAATAAACACTTACCTGATCTCCAAGAAAGGTTTTCTATGGACAGGCTTCAGTAGGGGCAAGCTAAGGGGTTGTATGATGTCATAAAGTAAGATTTAAGACTGATATTATTTTTTGGGTTTTTTTTTGTCTGTTGTGCCTTTGACAGCATCTTTGCCAAAAGTCCATATACTTTGATAATTCAGACATTTGGAATTACTTCATCATGCCTATGTAATGAATCGCTGATACTCTACCCTAATGTCTCAGGTACATTACCAGTATAAATCCTGTAAACCCATAAAGCTGGTGTAAGGGCCACCAGTGGGTCAGTGGTACAGTAGCTCCTTGAAAATGCATTAGTGGATCAGATGGACTATCCTGTGTAATAGTACTAAAACAGTATAGACTGACACACTGTTTAACCATCACCTCTAAGGGTTATGTTAACATGAGATCTGAACCAGATAGCATCAAGTCATGAGTATAAACTGAAGCTTGTCTACTATCTGTTTTTCTGTGATGAAGTTACTGCAATAAAAAACTGGCAAGTAAACACTGAGCACATCTTCTTCAAATACTCACAGTACTGTCTGTGATCAAAGCTACTTCAAGTCAGTCACTCATTAACCGATACCATCACCACTTCCTGAAATCCTTCCTGAGAGATTTTTTAATGCATCACAAAGTCAAATCTGTGATTTGTCAGTTACCTTTAATCTTTTTTTTTATCTGACTGAAATACACAGGAAACATTTCACTCACCAACTTATTTGTATTTTTCAAATATAAACAATATTACACTTTTTGAACATTTAGGAATTGAGGCTACTCATTGTTCAGTTTTCACAGTCGATGGCTGCTGTTATGTGATTCACCTCGTCATGAGTCATATATTTTCTATAGAGGCAGCTCTGGATCCCGTCATCGTCCCGTCATGACAATAAAGCTGTGTGTTGTGTTTTTAACTTTTTTCTTTTTTCTTTTTTCTTTTTTTTTTGGAGGGGGGGGGTTTAACCAGCCAAGCAAAAATTTATGACAGTAATTGTAATGTAATCATTACTTTACATTGTTACGTTACATTGACCAACACTATTTTGAAAAAATCCTTGGTTGACATTTTAAATCAGATTGGCTTGAGATTGGTTCACATTTGCAAGGACTGTCCAATGTTTTAACTTGAAACATGAAACTGAAAGAATGAAGGAAGTCTGATACTTCAGTCTCATTAACATGCACATTAACATGGCACTGGTCAGGCTCGAAGCATCACCTTGTCTTACGTTGGAAGACAAATACACTGGCTGACGGAGCTCCTGCATTGCGTATTGATGAGCGTCACTGGATAGGATGACGGCGCAATGTGAAACTAGAAACCCTTCACAGATAGGAGGGTTGGGGGGGTGGGGGCAGTGGTGTGACAGTAGTGGCAGTGTTGGTGTGATTTAGCATTTTTACATTATCACTTAACAAGAGAGGCCTGGCACTAGGCCCCAGTGGGGGCCAGAGAGGAGCAGGGTGTAAGGGAAAGAAGGAGGAGAGAGAAAGCAAAGGAAAAAGAAAGAAGTCCAGCCAGTCTTACCTTTCTTCTTCACAAAATAGCACGAAGGGAAGACAGAGTGACTTAGAGAAATGAAGGAAAAGACAACAGAGAAAGAGGGAGGGAGGGAGGGTGCACTTCCACTGAAAACTTAATTATGCATGGCAGGGCAGCTGGAGCAAAAGAGAGGAAGAGAGATGGATGGAGAGGGAAAGAGGAGAGCACCCACCTACGCAGAGGGATGAGGGGGGCAGGTGAAAAGGAGAGAGAGTAGGAAGGGCAAAGGAGATTAAAAATGAGTGAGAGGTGGGGGAGCAGGGCTGAGGGGGTGTTTCCGTCATGCTTAAGGATGGTTGTAGGTGGTGAAAGTTGCAAATACACAAGAGAGGACATGGCGCCGACTGGGCCGCAGGTGGTTCTGCATTAAGAGATAATCTGGTCAGAAACTGGAACAAGTACATAATGTGAAAAAGAACACAGGTCATTATTCAAACCTCGTTCTGCGATGACGCTGCTAAACATCACCTTAATAAAGGACTTTCTATTAAGACCTGTTATGCTCCATAATACATCAAACAATTAAAAGAGGACTTTGACGCTACATTGATTCATTGCTCATTACACAAACAGGTTGCAGAAAAACTACAGGTCCACAGACACATCAGCAGCTCTGTGAGGCTGTTCATAGGCACAGAGATGCTTTGTGCTAATGTAATGTAATGTGAGCTTACTAATAAGACCATAACAATGTTTAAATGCTGACATTTAGCATGTGTAATGTTTTCCATGTTTCTCACTTATTGATCTAACTAGATGAAAAGTTACAGCATCACCAAATTTGTTGTATTTCAATCAGAAGGGGACGTGAATGTCTGTATCTAACTTCACAGCAGTCTATCCAAGGGTTGTGGAAACTGAAAAATCAGCAGGATTTATCCTCTGCTTTATAGAAAATGTAATCTCATACCAGTTTATAATACAGAGTAATGACTGATGATAAATAAAAAAGAAAAGAAGTGGTGTTGTGGTTGAAGCAGCGCATGTTCTGCACTGAGACCATCATGCTGTAAACCAAACATTTTACTGGCAGTGTTTCCAGTGCTACTAACCAAACACACATTTATGATAAATGCTAAATTCAGATCAAAATGATTTTTTATAACCTTGCTCTGCTTAATGAGAACAGACTACAACATAGCGTTCCCTCTGTGTTTCCATTTTATCACAAATAAAACTAGCTCAACTTAACTCAACAAGCAGTAGTCACTGTCTGACCTGCACCAGTTTCGTAGGTGTGCACACATAACTGGTGTTTTGAAGAAAAATACTTAAAGGCTAAAAATGAGACTAAAGACTAGATATTAAATCTGCATGTTCGTAGAGCAGAAAAATTGGACAACAACCGAGATTCCTTCAGCCTCTTCTTTTGCACCTATGTGGTTCAGGCTTCAGAGGCACATTTACCTCAGATGGGGCTAAACCCTGAATCATTAAGCCTCTGTTTTCGTTATTGGGTCCACTTAGTGGAAGTGAAGAGCAGCAGCATTTCAATTTCTTAAAACGTTGCCTCACATATACTAAGATAGTGTATCTGCTGATGTTCTGCTCCTCTTGATTTTAGTATCACACACACATACACACACACAGATAGAGAGGCAAACAAAGCCCAAACACAGTTAACCATACATTCCCCCGCTTGCCAGGTAAAACCCACATTCACTTGTTCTGTCTTCATCTCACTCTGACAGGATGAAGTACTGGAAGGTAGACAAGCACCTTAACTCTGATACAGTTAAGTGTATTGACTGGACAACTCATGTTAGCAGTGACAGGAATATTGGAGGAAGAAAGCCAACACGAATGCTGTGTGTGTTTCTATATACAACTCTCAGGCTTGAATTTGTACTGCTTCATAAAGTCAGTCATATTTGTTTTGAGTGTCGCATATACTAAAGAAATGTTTAAATACATGTAACAACAGGTGATGGATGTTGCCATTAAAACAATGATCCCTCCAGCACATACTGCATCAACTATAACTTTCTTCTACATCTTCACAACAATCACTGTAAGTATGTGCAACACCAGCTAAATACTCAGGAGCATTTTGCCTGCTTCAGCTACCAATCAGAGCATGTGAGCGAAGCAGAGCAGGAGCGGCCACTGAACGTCTTCAGTTCTGGTACCATCCACACGACGAGCCTGAAGCATGCCAGGACGCACTTTTCAGTCCGTAATTTCTTTGACATTAACCTAAAAGTGAATTGCATGCAGATTTTTCTCCCTTTTATGGAGTGACAGAGTACGATGTGGTTGGAGCTGGATGCAATCTGTGTTGCGCGCTGAGCGATAATGAGCGCAGCAGCCCAGTGAGCGAGGAAGCGGTGCAGGCGAACTGCTGAAAGCACTCCGCTCCGCTCATGTGCTGTGGTACCAACAGCCCAGTCACTCAGAAGCGTATGGGAGGGATTAGATGGAGGGAGTGATGGACAGAGAGAAAGAGGTGCAATGGATCAGTTGGGAGCAGCTGTGACAGAGCAGCTGGAGCAATCGTTTTTCTGGGCCTGCCCACCGCCGTCTCTTCCCGTCACTCCCCTGTCTCGTTTTTCTCCTCTTACCCTTTTCCTTCTCACTCAGTCACTCACAAGTGCAAATAGTGCAGACGCACGCGCACGCATGGATTTTTCCATCTTTATTAATTCCCTCTTTTCTCTTTACACTGGAGTCTAAATTTCTGTTCAGCATGTGTGACTAGTCGCACTCTCCACTGCAGCTGCAGGAGGTTATTTCTCACATGCACATGCTCACACACGCACACACAGGACAAACAGCTGAGTCTTTATGCGAGAGGCAAGCTGCGTGGGTTGACGTGCAGTAAGTGTATCACACTGGACGCTGCATCGTCGCATCAGGCGCCTGTTATCTGGTGCTGTGTGTTAGAAATAAAGACATGTTCGTTTTCATCCTAAAGTGTCGAAAACTGAATCATCAGCATGATCATAAAGATCATTCTGGGTTTTTATTTTAATTGAAATGTATAATCTTAAACAGCATGTGCATATGGAAGACCAGTTTGTGAAAAGTACTCAATCTGATCACCAAGAAGAAACGCTGCCATCTAACCTAAATGTTTTGGTTTTATGTTTCTTTGATGTACAATTTAATCAGAATATATGAATATACTTTATTTATTTCAGATAATTGTAGCAACCAGATAAAAAATCTGACAGTCCAAAATGATCATCAGGTTTAAAATTAGATAGTAATGGTTCTGGGTTAAAGTATGATAAGAGCAGAAAAAACTACACATTCTCAATTATTCAACACTGCCATCAGACTTGGCTATACGCAGCAGCACCAGGCATCACATTGTCTGTGCTGTGTTGTGGCATTTGGCTCTGCAACTGCAGAAAACCTGCCTGCAGTCGGTTTAGCGTTTGCTGCTGCCACACTGCCCTCTACCAGCTCAGCTCTATTAGTTCAGCTTCACCACCTCCCAGTGGCCCCAAGGTTGTGACAAAGTGGTAGTTAATGTCCGTGTGTGTACGTGTGCATGTGTGTGTGATGTTTGCTGCATGTGCTTCTATTCTTTCACCAGGCAGATTAAGTGGATATAATGACATGCATATGGAAGACCATATAGGGCAAGAAACTTAATTAATGAAGCTGAGGTAGTAATTGGTTTTGGTTCAGAGGCCACTAGCAATGGAAATCTGGGAATATTTGACTTGTAGAAGAATTTAAAAAAAACTGCTAGTACACAGTATATCCTCATGTGTCTTGTGAGATTGATTGTTCAAACAATAAATAGCTCTAAGTGACTACTCTTGGCTACTCGAATACTCTTTTAGTCTTGGGTTTTACCTGTGAAAACCACATTTGTTGTTATAAAGGAAATATCAACATAAAGACCACTCTGGGAGCAAATCTGAGAAAAGAGGGAAAATCAGTCAGAACATGTCAACCAAGGAAAGCAACAACAGAAGCTTTTTGAGAGCTGACACCTAAATGTTGTGTGAGCAAAATTATTAGAACTGATAGTTTTAAGGAGATTATTTGCACTTTAAATAGTATCAGTGGTAATGATAATGAAATACAAATTCCAAACATGCAGCAACTCAGATGAGCTTTCAGATTAAGGGCCAGGACCATGTGCATCATTTGACTGTGTGATTATTGGTTCATAGAGTCCAAATGTCCACTCAGAGATGTAACTGGCAAAAAGCAATGGAGGCGATCTTGAGTAAAGAAATTTAGAAAAGAATTATTCTAAACATAAACTTGATGTTGTAAACAAGTAACATATTTACAGTGTAAACCCATGCAGTGTTATGTTTGTTTGAAGGCAAACTCTGATCAGAATCAATCATTAGTATTTCCATCTATTAATAGCAAAGATTGATTTACGAGTTTACGAGTTTATTGCACTGATGTCATGTAAGAGTTGTTGTAATGACTAGTTTCTGATTTTAGTGTTCACAGCAACCTGCAGGCTTCAACCCACCAATTTATTACATAGCGTGTTAGATTATCCAATAACTTTCAATTGCCAATCACAGACATGACAGTATTGGATTGATTTGGCAAGTATATGCAAACAGTACACTTTGACAGAATCTTCCACAAATACTGCAGTGGGTTCATCACTGCAGAGGGGAACAGTGTGTGTAACTTACAGACACATTAAACAAAAACCAGAGTAATGCAGGTCAAGATATCATGTGCAGCACTCAGGCAAATACTGTTGCGCCCCCTGAGGTCAAGCCAGTGCCAGTGTGACGGTGGAGGTTTCATATAAAAATCCAGCTGATGTCCAAGAGGACTGGGAATTGTATGAATCATCAAATTTATGCCCACGCTGCCCCTAGAATAAAACTCAATAAAATACATTTTAATTTCAAGTTTCACTCTATGTAATTACACATTGTTCATTTTTTTTATCACATCTTCAAAGTTGAAGTCTTGGTGAAGATTCAAACACTGCGTGCAGAACAAGACAGACACGCTGTTACTAAGGATTTCTTTGACCCAACATCTGACACTTTGTGTTACACAGAAACATGCCTGGAGCACTAACAATAATGACCACACAAAAATGGACATGTCAGTCATCGTCCTGACTCCTGTTCCCACACCCACATGTGTCCACTGGTTATAAAATAAGATACACACAAGACAAACAAAAACATTTTAATATAGAAATAGACTTCCCAGTCTTGCACACCCACACACACAGCATTAGGCAGAGCACATTTACATAGTACAGTATATGCCAACACATGCCGAGTGTACACG
This sequence comes from Ctenopoma kingsleyae, assembly GCA_032353495.1. Lineage (NCBI taxonomy): Eukaryota > Metazoa > Chordata > Actinopteri > Anabantiformes > Anabantidae > Ctenopoma > Ctenopoma kingsleyae. The sequence continues at coordinate 7,357,216 of JAUBNQ010000009.1, forward strand.
TGAAAATACAAACCACACACACACAAATAGTCCAAATGAAGTATCTTTAGCCTCGACACTTATACTGTTGGAAACAAGAACACTGACAGCCATTTCATTTAGATGCAAATTGACACCCACCAGTTCACCACACACAGACACATGCGCCTGCCTACCATGGGCGTGCATATGATCGTTTGATCGTGTGTTTATGCACGAGTGTCGCATGTTTGTGAGCTGTGTAGCTGCCCTGCTGGAACTCAGTGATGGTGCTATTCTGCCCTGCTGCTTTTCGTTCTCACTGAAGCTAGACACAAAGGAAAGGGAAGAGAGATAGAAGCTGTGATTTTATTTTCATTATTCAGTTTAGCAGCTTTTCAGTTGACAAAACAGGCATAAAGAGGAGTCCAACAAAGAGGCCCCATGCAGCCGTGTTTGTAATCTCATGTTGGCACTGAATAATGATGGGCTGAGACCATCATAGTGGCCTCTGATCAGATTTCTCCTCTTGTCACAAGGAGATAAAGGATCAATTGAGGTGACTGAGCATTTTACAATAATGAGCTCTGAGAGACTGATCATCACAGCGGGAAGTGAAACGTGGCAGAAATGCATCTGAAACGGCTGAGCTCATACAATAACACTGAATTTCTAAAGTTACACCCTCTCGTTGGTAGAACGATTTTAGAATGAACCAGCTCTTCATCAGTGTCAGCTGTGAGGGGAAATCTGTTCGTCATTTAAAATCAGATATCTGTCTCTCTCTGCTGGTTAACATGTGACGCTACATAAAACCTTGCTGTCAGATTACTTTCTGATGTCCTGCTTTACCTCCAAATCTGCATTTTGCCTATTAAAAGTATACGATTATATTTTGGAGCTAAGACAGTTACGTACCTGAACATGATCTGTAGTGTTGTATTGAACAATTAAAAATGTTTTGAGTTTGTAAGCAGATGTTGATTTTTCATAGAAACGTCCCTGAAAGAATTGTGTGAATTAATTGAAGTAAATATTTGTTTATAGTTTACCGTGCTAGATCAGAGGAACAGGTGTCATCTTTACCTGCTGACTTGGCCCAAATTTGCTTCAAAACTCATAACTCAGTCAAATCTGAACACATGTACTTTATATTTATGTATGTATATGATGCAAAGAAGTTTAGAGTCATTGTGACTTACACTTTTTTGAGGATATTATCATTATATATGTTCACAGAGAAAATCTATACAATGATAGTTATCTGTACGTCTGTATCATAATATGTTTACTTTTTGATTACATTTTCTTTTACTCATTTACATTGTAGAGAATGTTTCACTACAACAAGATCAAGGACTCAGATTTATAAATTGATTTGTAGTGTTGTATTGTCTTAGTACTGTACTGTAGAATAAACACGACATTTGTATAGTACTTGTTGCAAGTTGATATGAATTTAATCTTAGGGTGTTTCGTCTGATTTGCAGCAAATAGAACCAATTACCCAAAATCTAATTGTATGTCACACAATCCATCCATTCCCAACTAAAACCAATTAAACAGTCACTGTAAGCTCATGTCATTTAGTGAAGGCTGTAGTATGGAGCGACATATAATCAGCCCCACATTTGATTATCTGTTGAGAGAATTATATACTTCTCACTATGAGCAACTGGTCGGGCTACAGAGATTATTTCTGTTATTATGGCTCATCCTCAATCGGATTTAGGGCTATCAGAAAGGACACCAGATTTCTGCCCTCGGCTGCACTCACACTTTCACATAACTTGTGTGTGATGAACAGCTTCTGTTGTTATGTTTGTGTGCCTCTGTGTGTCTATCCATGAAGATATAACTTTGGAATTTCAAGGTTTCTTTTTGTGCAGGTTATTCCAGTTAACACTGACAAAACAACAGTGGCGACGTGTGAATTTTGAGGCGTTTAGTTGTGTGAGTTGCTGCAGCTGATTTGTGCAGATAAGATGCCCCAGAGTTGAGTGATGCCTAAAATAAAATTATGCCATTAAAAGTGATAGTTGGTGTTATGTGTTATTGTTATGTGATCAGTTTCTTGTGTCAATCGACAAGTTACCAAGGAACTTATTTAAGATGGGGTTTAAGCCTTTTAGTCGTTACAAAATTTGAATGAGGAGAAAATGGATCAGTGTTAAGAGTCATCAGATTGAATCTTCTAGAAGTTTTAAACAAAACTGTTTATTTTTACATAATTTCTCTGACAATCAGTTAAAAAACAGATTCAAGTATCATCTCCAATAATTCTGTTGAAATAAAAGTTGAAAATGTGATTTCAGTTCAGAAGTGCACATTACTTGTCTTTACTTGTCCAACTATGGATAGTCTAAGAAAAGGAACTACTCAGTTGACTCATGGGAAATATAGGTTTCAGTCTTTTTTGAGCTTGTCACACACTAAAGACACAAAAGTCAGGATATTACAGCCTTTGTTCTGTTTTTATTTGTCTTTTACAAGTCTCCCAACTGTGGGCAAGTCCAGTACTACATCACTGGAGTACTCCATCATCCTGAAGTTACTGTCAGTAATGTGACTTTGCAAAGATTTGCTTGCATTTAAGTAGACATTTCAAATTTCATTACAAAAAACATTTCCAAAATTCTTATTACAGTCTAGTTTGCAAACAGGTAAGGAGATAAGTAGGTTATCTCCTACAAATATTCTGGGTATGTTTTCTCCAAAATGTGCAGAGACAATCAATTATAAAAATACACAATGAACAAACATTTCTATTTGTCTGCGCTGTGTTTTTAATTTTGTATTGCAGTTTGGCATTGTAAATGTTTTGTTGAATAGAAGAATAGAATGCTACAGTACACCACTGGACAGATTATAAAATTATGTAATTACATATCTAAAGCATTAGGATCTTGGTAAATATTCCTTTAAACAACATTGCAGCGAAGATCAACTTTTGTTGGCAAGTAGGGAGCTACATCTAGCAAAACTGGATCAACTCTTTCATGCTGCATCCTTTCTCGCAGCAAATATCAGATATTTTTCCAGCAGCTCGTCTGATCCGGGAGGAGAGAGGGTACCAGTGAGGAGCCGGGGAGAAGACATTCTTCTTCCCGTCAGACTTTGCAGGGGTGTGGACCATCTCTGTAGTCTGGTGCTCCTCTGTGGAGGCATCCAGGTCCCCTGTGCAGATGAGAAAGAAAGATGTTAAATTTAGCGAGATTTCTCAGTTTCACTCAGAAACATTGTGTGAAACTCCAAAGGAAAAAAAAAGATTTTGGAGTGAGCTCGATACATGGGTATGGTGCCAAAAAACAGAAGCAATGAAGCTTTTTGGAGACTTCTTGAAAACTGTAAATAACACTACAATGTTTAAAAATGTAACATAGTGCTTACAGAATAAATCCATTATTTTATGGATACAATCGCTACCAAGTGCACAAATACTCCCTAAGAAAGTGTATCTTGTTAGGTCACACAAATCTCAACAAACTCAAAGAAAAGCACAGATACTGTAATGTTAAATATTTGAATGTTTAAATATTTAAAATGTTAAATATCTCTGCATATTGACGCACATTACCACCATTACATTGACACTGATGGTTTACACTGACAAGTAGCAGCTGTAAACCGAAGCAAATGATGTTTAAAAATGTAGCATAAAGTACTTACAGTGATGAGTGTATTGGTGCTGACCCAGCTGTATGTCCAGAACGCTCCTCCTTAGCCGGGCGTTACCACATGATGAGACCGCTAAACGTATCAGCTCTCTCCCACACATTTTAATCCTCTCCTGTGCATGAACCACACACGCTCCAGCCACAAGCATCATCATCAGATACACCAAACACTTAGCAGCAGACATCGTTCTTTGTGTTGCTGCTCCTCAGTTGGTCAGTGGAGGCAGGAATAGATGGATAGATGAGAGGTGAGCTTGGGCGTGTGGAGAGTAACAAGGATGCTTGATGGTTTACGAGGTGAACCAGACGGGGTTTATATAGTTGGTGTGTTTCATCCATAGCAGTGGTTTCGAAAATGCTGAGGCCACAGATTCTTTTCAAAAGTTGTATTCAGCCTTGGTGAGGGAAAAGTATGTCCTGATCTGGGGCTCAAATGACAGTGATGCAAAGTCTCATCAAGGCTGAAACTCTCATTGAGATAAAGCCCTGATCCAGTAGTGATCTACAGCTCAGTTTTAAAAACATTATAGGTATTAAGAGAGAAAGATTGTAAATTATAGTTGTATGGACTTATTGGACCTTCACTGAGACACATGGAAGTAAAACATAAAATACAGGTGGATGTCAAGCAGTGTTAATATGCCCTGTGTTTACAGGTCTTACTGTGTTTATGGCTCTTCCAGGTGTTCCTATACATCTATTATATTCAAAACATTTGCATATGTTTGTTTGAAAACATAGAGTTCATATTTCATATTAGAGTGAACTCTTTTCCTTGAGTGTCAGTTGCTTTTGAACCTTATCTTGACACATCTTGAGGGATGGGAGCTAATTGGAAGAGTGTGTGACTAGCAAAAACATTTCAAGGGTATTGACGCAGTTATTTACACATATGCTCACCCCAGGTCATACTTTAACCGCATACTCATGCCAGAGATGACTTTTTCATATTTTCAGATGAAAAACACGAACAGTGGCACTTGATTGTCTCAAATGTACTTCTGGCTATGCTTGGCATTTTGACGTCTAATGACGAAGTCACTGGAATGCAATGAATTTATTATTGCATTTAAGTTTATCACTCTTAGCTGCTGCTCAAAGAAGAGGACATAGAGTTCAAAAGACAAGTCTTGTTTAGTCTTTTGTGTGTCATTAATTCAAATCCTTTATGTCATTCAAAACATGGATAAACTTGATGCTGCTCACTAACATTAAAATCAAGTTAGTTTCTACAGAAGCTGAACTAACTAACTTTTAATTCTTATATTACTCTTCATTATACCACTGACTCCAGGGAAATTTTTGCTGTGAACTGTCAATGATGCCTGAGCTTTGTTGATTTCATCTCTAAGGTTTATAGTTTATTCTCCAAAGTTATGTTTTGTTTGGCACACAAATCTATTATAGATGCAAAAATCAGCTATACCTTTCTAGAGAAAAGGGTAAAGTTTAAGATTAAAGCTGCATGAAACAGTGTGTGAGGAGGTGTGTATGAGGAAACCACAAAGAATTAAAACTCCAGAACAATACTGTCTGCAGCAACAGCAACAAGCTGTTTTCTGCTCTGATTAAAAATTGCTGCACTCTTTCTGACCAGCATTAAACAGCAGACAAAGATAGTGACTAGCAGAAAAAGAGCACAAATCCAGGTAATCCTTGACAACAAAAATACACTTGTGCTTTTTCTCACTACTGGCACACCAGTATCTGCCTGTCTTACTGACCTTTCCCTGATGTCCCTTTTGACTGGATCTATTCTTGTCTATTCATTTGGCTGAGTCACATAAGTCAGCCACACTCGCTCAGTACTCCTGAGTTTTAATTGATGGGGACAACACTATTAAACCACTGGCATCTCTCCCATTACCTTATCCCATAATGCTATTAGACAGAGAGCATCATCTCTCAGACAAATGAGACAAGTGTCTGTTAATAGACATAGACTTAAGGTTTATACTATTTAAAGAGGAAGTGGATGATTATGATACTGGTTAAGATTCAAGTGCTACAGTATTATATGAAGAAGAGATTTATGTAATAGAGCAAGAAATCTCTTTATTCCACTTTTGGGAACAATATACATTGTATATATTTTAATATATAATAAAATCAGTATTTTACATAATCTCCAGTCTGTGTCGCATTTGTATATTTCGCTGATTTGTTTTGTGTTTACGGACAAAAAATAGAAATAATGAAGCATTTTACAGTATAGTATCATCACGAAGCAAAACCCATTTTTACACACACTGAATAATAGACATCTGAAAGGAATGAAATAAAATATCAATAAACGTGTTTATATATATATATATATACATATATATATATATGTATATATATATACAGTACTGTGCAAAAGTCTTAGGCCACCATTAGTTTTGGGAGTGCTATTATGATCATATATATTT
>JAUBNQ010000009.1:7374345-7403828 GCA_032353495.1 Ctenopoma kingsleyae
GATTTGTCATATTAAATATGACTGAATAATGAAGGTCCTTTTGTTAAAACGTACAGGTTGTGCAGTTTAGTCTGTCCAGTAGAGGGTAGCATCACTCTTAGCTGATCTCAACCTCAATCTCAACAATAATAATCCATTTTCAAACACACAATTGAAGAGCACTTGATGATACATGTAGGCCTATAGTTTTATATAGACACAGTGTGTTCACTCTTAATGTCATAATATAATCAACCCAGTTTCATATACTCAACCAAAATGTCAGAGAATATCAGCTGATCATATTTGAAGAGTTCAACATTAGTGCCTGGTTGCTCATTGCTCATTTACAGTCTATTAAAATTGAAATATTGTCCTGAGAATATTGTATGGTTTTAATATAACTTGACTGTTTCTAACAAACACATCCTGGAGACAAAGACACAGTTCCTTCTTTGTGTTTGTGTTAATGGCAACCAAAATGTATCTGAGCACTTGACTCACGATTTCAAATTAAATCGTTTCATGACAAAGATTCTGTCTTACTGTATTACAGTTTGTCCTAAATCTACTTTTTTCCCTTCCTCCTCCTTCCAATTAGTTCACCACATTGAAAACATGCATATTAAGTGTGAAGTGACTATTAAATTGGTTTGTGTTATTGTTTTTCACTGTGCAGATTGATTTTTTTTTTTATTGACTTTACTACAGGAACAATAAAACATATGTCATAATACTTTTGCATATCAGTAGTAAAAGAAACATTGGAGAATTACTGCAGCTTCAACTAGAGGGCATCAACAAGTATCGTGAAATAAAACAGGAAAACTGACACTAAGCTACAAATAAATTCCAGTAGCTATGTATTAAATCAATGTGAGACATGGGAGGCCAAGTATAGCATGTAGCCACATGTGAACCACAAAGCAAGAACACACGGCAGTGGTAGACAAAAACATTTTGTAACATCTGAATTTTGCAAATCCAGTCAGAAATCAGGGTATAAGTCTGGATAAACACACTGCATCTTGCAGAAGACCAACAGAGCAGCTCCAGAGAGTATAAACACACAAGATGCCGAGCAGTCTATGGGTATGTTGTGCCTTGAGACAAATCAGAAAACAGATCTACAGACCACCCACAGCTTGGACCTGACTGTTATTCAGCAGGTTTTATCAGCTCTGTGCTTGAAAACAAGTCTGTGTCACCTTATCCCCCCCTGTCATCGTCATTCCACACCCCTCCACCTCTCTGCTTCACCCATGCATCCAGACCTATGAGTGGCATGTGTTTACCATCTCTCCATTTCCCCCATCTCATCCACTCTCTCTCTCTGACACAGAAACATGCCAGGTTAGAAACAAATCTATCTCGAGGCCACTCTCTGTTTGTCTGCGTGCCACCAAGGTCTCACTCAACTGGGAGAAAACACCAGCAGTGGACACGTCTGATCTGATGTGAGATCTCCAGCATTGTTCCAGACATATAAAACATGTTGTGGTTTAAAGTGGGTGAGAAGCACCACCCCACGTTTTCATGTAGGAAACAGTGGTAAGTGGAGAATTTATCTCCTGTCATAAAATGCAGTGCAGTGTGATGAGGAGTGGAGGGAGAGGCATGCCCATACACAATATCACTATAATCAAGAGCAGACATAATAATAGGCTGCACATGGTCTTTTGACTAGCAGAAGAGAACAAGATTTGTTTCTATACAGAAAACCAGTTCTGACCTTTGGTTTACTTCTCAGGTGCTCCAAATGGGTCAGATTCCCAAGTATTTAGAAAACTCAACAGGAAATGTATAAATGAACTTTATTGCTTTCTACAATTGTAAATAATTAGCACACTATAATAAACAATATAAGGTTCTGGGTTTGGACGACTGAGGCATTTCTGTGTGCATATTCTCCCAGCACCTGCACGTGTTTCCTCCAGGTACTCCGGTTTCCGTGCACAATCTAAAGACAAGGAGATGAGATCATCACCAGCAGACCCCCTACAGAATAAATGTATATAATTTTGTATGTATTATATAATACTGTCCCAGGGTTAATTTAGAATTATACTATACTATACACACTAATTGTGTGTCTGTATACACATACACACATATATGTATACAGTATATATAGTTACATATTTTATTTATTTATTTTGTAGAATCGGTACATTCACCAACTACAGCAAATTTAAACATTTAATTTTCACTTATTTAACTGTTTACAGAACATTTGCATTTAGAACAACTCCAATGAATAATATACCCAACCCATGTTTCACAGTTATTAAGGTGACAAATGTTCACAAATGCTAATTGATTCCATTTAAAGTTCATAAAATAATTGCATTAACATCTGAAGAAATAATTGTTTTAATGTATGTTTGCTGCACAGTGTTTTGTTGTTGTATCCACTGCTTTTCACAAAATACGCCAGGTGGTGTATTTACATACAACTGTATGTACTTCTTTTTGTGAAGTAAGCATTAAAAATAATATTAAAATATTATTGCAATATTTTGTATCAAATGTACAATATTGCAAAGTAACATCACAATACATAAATAAAACTGCTCATAAAATTTGGAATTTGGCTTCACATTGTCCAAATTGAGAATATTACATCTTTGTTTAGGGAAAGTTTTGAAATTTGGGAAACAGATAAATAATTGAATTTTATTGCTTCATATGGAATATTTTTTCATTGAGAGAGTTAGAGGAGTCTTTGAGGTCTCTGGAAACAACTTCAGAACAATGGGTTGTTAAACAGTCTTCTGGGTTTGCAAATCAATTGGTTTTTATTTTCACAAAATTGGATGCGTCACTCTGAGGCCAGATTGGGGCAACAGTAACACAGTTTAAGTCCGTCAAAGTGTTTCTCAAGTTACAGTGCAAATGTTTTATCAGTATATAGACTGCAGGAAGCCCTTCCTCTTGAGTGAGTTATACTATGATATGTTATGTAATTGCATAATTAATACTGATGGATTGGTTTTATTGGAGTATAGGGTTACATAATCTGTAACAATGCATTGTATTATATCAACTGATCACTGAATGTGCTTTTTATTTATAATGTAAACTAGAAACTGTATGTCAAACGCATGTAATCTGATAGAAGTAATATACAACACACACTGTACAGTGACATAAGTTAAACATTTTTGGGCTTTGTTTTTCCCATGCCGGGTAACAGGATGTGCAGCATGGAGGCCACAGAGTCTCCAGGGTGAATGAGGTCTCTCATTAACACACTCTGAAACCAGCTACAACCTGGGTCACAACCCTCAAATTTGCAAATGGGGCCCATAGGAGACATGGAGGGGATGCAAAGAAGACAATCACCCCAGAGGTAACTAGAAGACATTCCCTGCCCCTCTTTTTCTCACAGTGTGCTGGTTTCTGTCCTGTTCATGTCTCACTGTGTCTCCAACATTTTTACCCTCTCTGTCCCCCTCCAACCCATGTGATCACTGAACTTCAGTAAACTCTCCTTCCACACAGATTCTCCTTGTTTCCTTCCAGTAATTGCAAAAGGTGAAGCTTGTATAATTAGGCTCCAGAAGGACAAGTAAACCTTTTTTACTCTTTAAATCTCCCCTCATTGCTGCAACAGGTCAGCACTTTCACATATTAAAGATTAAAAACTTAGTATGCATAGCACATCTTTCATTCACCGTGCTATTTTTGTTGCTGGAAATGCCAAGCTTTATTACACTGCTGTCCAAGAAATAGTAGTATATCCATCCAGTTTATATTCAAGATGCTCAAATAACAGGCAAGAGGAACATTTTAATAACTATACTATACATATATGTAAGGCACTGAAATAGATCATTGCATATTTGTGTATGCAAGAGCAATGTACTTTAGAGACAAAAAAGAGTAAAATGAGGAGAAGGTAGGCTGATGGATGACAACAAACCATGAACATTTTTGATTTTCTTTTATGTAAGCAAAAGCACAAAAGGGGACTTCATTGTGTGAAGGTCAGAAAAACAAGCTGTCCATTTATTTTTTTTAAGGCACCGTCCCCTGCAACGCGTATGACTTTTAAAACATCTTTTCCCACAGTTCTCTCCACAACAAAGTCACAGCACAAACTGCAGGTGCACAGAGAGACAGAAAAAGTGAGGAGCTCAAACACATGGTCAGATGGATCAGCTGTTTATTGTAACGAAGCCTTTTGTGAAGTGATGGTCAATGTGGTGTTTTGAATCTTCTTAGCACATTCTTTTTGGTAAACACTGCAAAAGCTGAATTTTGTGGACATGACATTTGATACAGAAGGTGTTCTGGTTGGAACATTTTGTTACTGTACCATCACATGGAGTCAGACTAGCTGTATTAATCTTCTCATCTCATGCAAAATATCAAACTATTCTGTCCATGTGTACGTGATTAGTCTGTCATATTCTGATAAATCCAAAGTTTGCAGTAAAGATGGTGACTCAGTGATGTATAGTGATTGAGAAACTCTAATGATGCAGGGCCCTAACGACTGCTTGTGAAATACTGCATAACTGTGACGCTCTTTATTGCGTAATATAACGTACAGAACACATTAAACAATTCAAAACTTGCATGAGGAGAGGATGGTATCTGGGCTAAAGGTTGTGTTGATGTTCCATCTGTCTTGTTCCTCTTCTGATTGTTCAGGTTTCTTTTCTCTGCTTAAGAAAAGAAACATTTTGTCAGCAGTCAATGACAGTCAGTGTCAGTGGTGACACATTCTGGTTTTATCTCACAATCCTGAAAGATTTTTGGCACTTTGAAACAATTATTACAGATGCTTAGCAGTAGAAATCATGACCTGCTGACACACCTGATGTACATAGAATTAGGATACACTCTGGATAAACTGTAATAGATCTGATAAGTTAAAATCCCAGTTAGTGGCACAATAAATTCAGCAGCTCTTTCAGTGGTGATTTACTTTGACTTGTTAGTATTCCAGGTTTCTTTCGACCTCCCACTGTTTTAATATCTGCACAGTGATATGATTGATTTTAGTCACGAGTTCTCAAAGTCATGAAACCCTCCTCTGGTTGGTAATGACCACCTCTGCTTAAGGTTCTGAAGCAAAATAAAATAACATAACAGGCCATTTTTTTGGACTGTAATTGCTGCATGCTGAGGAAAAAATTGCCCCAGCGTTCCTGGCCTGCTTCAACTCAGCAGCAAGCTGTTGTGAGCCTTACTTGTATAATACAAGAAAATACAAAGCTTTCTGAGGCCAATCAGTTTTAATTAGGATTCAGGATTTGAGATAATTGTGGATTAGGGCAGTCATTAGAGATTATAAAGGTTTTACTGCTAACAGACAACTGAAGATCATGGACTCAGTGCCATCTGATAATCTTAAAGTGCACACAGTAGGTGACTTTTTCTTTTGTTTTATGAGATGTTTGAGGGATTCGTTGTCACAGTGAGGTTGGCAGGCAATGGTAAGAATATGGTTAGCAGCAGCTGCTGGCTATAGTTTAATACTAACCATACAGACATGAGGGCTTCATAGTATTCCTTTTAATAACTGAACCAAAAAAAATATAGACACATGACTTAGGAGTGCTTCTGTAATACAAAAACATTGTACTACATAACTTTAAGGTGGCAGGAGGTTTCCAAACAATGTACAGTATATTGCCATTGTTACAACAGAAGAAAGAGATGTACAGTAAGTGTGTAATTTCTGCAGAAACGTGCAAAAGAGTATGCAGCTGTTGTGGTACAGTTATAGGTCAGAACCTCTACTGATCTAGAAGAACACTTTGTAATTCAAGACTTCTTTGCTTTTCTTTCTCCAAACCACCAGCTGCTTTGCAGTTAACAGTAAGAGGCTGCCAGTACCCGTGTCTTTCATAGAACAGGCCTCAGTCAGACTTAGATTCCTCTTCAGCTGGAGTCTCTGCTCCATCTGACCTGCCCGCACCTTCACTCCTGTTGATTAAAATTAATGGGGTAATGAATTAGCATCATTGTGATCAGCAACCTACAACAAGTGGCCTCAAGTGCTCCTTACTCTGGGGTATGTAGCATAATATGCATGTTTGAATGTTTCACAGAAGGCCAATTAGTTCATGGGAATCAGGCTTGATAACTGGGGTACACACCACCAAGGGGCTGATTTTTGGGGACAAAGTTGTGTCCTCTGAAACTCTGCGAAGGACTGATAAAGCACGTCTGATCCTTTGGGTTCAGGAAATGTAAAAGCTGGGATCTGGAGAGCTTGTTTAACACCCACAGTTGCCTCATTTGAGCAGGATCCCCAGACAATGTAAATATGTGCTTGAGTTATTTACAGCTACTTCATTTAGCATGGAATGCATCCTTGACCTTGGTAATTTGTTTGGCCTCCACTGGGATTTTTAATCCAGTAAACAGTATAGCAGGGTCACAGCAGGGGTGCCCATTATATAAGCTACATAAACACATGTTTTTTATATCGATAAATAAATTACAGGGTGTTTTAGGGTGTGTACTGTAGAGCTTCAGTCAGGACAAAGTTAAATTAATTTAGCATAAGTTAAAAAAAGGGGGGGAGGGGACCTTTTTTGGGGCATTTTCACATGTCAGCTTTTGTGCAGATTAAGAAAATAAGATACAGCACATCAGTGGGCTTTAAAGATGATTTTAGGCTTTTATGACATTGGAAAAGACCTAGGCTAATTTATTTAACAGTTATATTAACGGATGGAGCGTTATAGACAAATTCTCAGGAATTCTCAGGAAACAAGTAATTAGATTAACATTTTGGAAAACACATTTATCTGCATTCCTGTTGAGGTTTAGCAAATACTGCAAATGTGCAGCTGGAATCACCTCTAATTACCTTTTCATAGCTCATTTTTAAAGTTCATATAAAAGCCAAAGTACCAAACCAGCAGGCTAGCTGTTCCTCTGACTTTGCTGATAGTTTCCTGATTGTGGCTGAATATTTATTGGACAGTTACACAAATGGCATAAATCTTCTCATCTCACTCTTGCCGAGCAAGCAAGTAAGCATATTTTCCAAAAAACGGGGAAATACTTTAATCATCTGTTCTAGTTATTTAGTATAGTCTAATCTATTGTGCTTGCTTGTGTTATATAGCACATGTCTGTGCACATGTAAGCAGGAAAGAGATGACTGTGTATGCATATAAAACATACAAGAAAGATATGAATGAATTGTGATCAGCTGCAAAAGCAGCATGTGGAGAGCAGTTACATGTTCTTCTTTCTTACATAACTTGTTTTATATCAGTCGCTAAGGGAAGAAACATCTGCGGGTTTCTAACATAAACAACTGAGTCTTTTTGTGCAGAAAGCAGCTGTAAGAAAGCAAAGCAATTTTCCTCTGGGATTAATACATTTCTCTGACTCTTGAATATATCTTCTTGAATTAAAGCTTTTGGCCTCATAAAAAGGCAGACGAACATTTGTGTGAGAACTGAAGGATCCCTTGATACATGCCGACGTTAAGCAGGGACCACTGAAACTAAACTGAGTCCTCACAGGAAATTTCTCATTTTCTCTCAGCGTGCTCTCCCTGCCTGAGCCTGTTTGAGCTGGACAAAACCAGACATGAAACAGGTCACACCTCATCTCTGTGCTGGAGGCTAAAAAGAAATGCTGGTTTTCATTTTTCTTTAGTACTATGTCACATTCAGTACGCACTTCCTGGGGCAGCAACAGTAGAACACCCACTAAAGGAGCACCACTCAATAAATGAGCAGCGGTTACGATAGATCTAAAAGGAACATTGTTCTCTCACTTTGTGCCACTTGGAGGCAGTGGTGTGTTTTACCTGACTGATCCGGTGTGTATGAGTCAGGACACGTATCTGTCAGCAGGTTTGTCCATCCATACTGATTTGTTTGCTGAAACAATGACATTTATCTCTCCATTTATAAACTTCTCTGTGACATGGTGAGGTGAAATCATAGTTTACAAGGTCATTATTTTTACATATAGTATGAGTCCTTTCAAACAGACATATTACAAATATTAAGTTGATTAATCAATGACTTTCACATTACAGAGAGAAGCACAGATGTAATTAATGAATTATGGTGGCACTGAATTTAGGTGTATGCACATTACCAGGCTCCAGGCTGCCTGATATCAATCATGTTCATAGTGACACGTGTGCTTCTCATGCCTGGTAAGTGAAAATATCAGCCTATAAATCTGACATTTATTCTACCAAAGGCTACTGTACATTCCTGTCCACACTCCTTCCAAAAACATAAATCTTGATCAGTCATATTTCTTCATAATTAGGATGCCAAGAAAGCAGCCTCCATCCATGTGTTTAATGAGAACATATATCTCTCTGATGCTGATCTACACCTTCCTCTCTCACGCCATCCTGACTGACTTTTCTATTCAGTCGCATAACTGACTGACCCCAAACCTCATTGCTAAAACGATCACTCCATGTCCGCTCATGAATATCTCATGATATCAGGAGGTGATATATGGATACCTTAGCTGAGTCTAAAAGAAGTGAGCCAAGCAGGAAACACATCCCAAGACATGGCTTCCATATGTTAAATGTAATGCCTTATTCTGATCATTGAAATTCATTTGCTATATTATGAGTCTGATAGAAAAAAAACATAGCAAACAGGACCATTTTTTCTTCTGAATGTCTGTTTTCAGTTCTCCTTTTGTACATTTGTCAGAAAAAAGGTTTGAATCAATTCAGTTGCAGTATGTATTTCTGGCAAACACAAGTGGAAAAATCATTAAATATAAAACCCTAAAGACCTTATACAATAGTCCCAAATAGCAAAGATTAGAGTCTGTTCATGGGAAACAGAGGTTTACAGGGTCCAGCACCTGTTTTTTTTTTTGTTTTTTTTCATCTTTTCCATCTCATGGTACATGACTATGTTTGAGGGCTGTACTGGGACTTACATATGTTGTGTGTATGGAATCTGGGTAAAAGGTCACCATGTCGTCTAGAGACGCAGCCATTCTGGGAAATTGAATAAGCAGCTGTGGTGAGGTGTGGATCTGGTAATGAACAGCACACACGACTGAATGGATTAGTACAAATGAGAGGATACGGACGAGACATGTTCTCACGTGCCTTCTATATTATTACAGGCATTAAATGAAATGTGTGTTTATTTATCCACTTTTTCTTCTCCTTGTTTGAGCTGTTTTATCCGTATCAGAATGAAATCTGTATTACTCTATAAATACTACTCTAGAGTACTTAACTGAACATTTCATTTGAAGCTACTTCATAAATTTATGAATATATTATTAAAATATTACATTTAAAACATATGATACTGCAAAATTTCGCACACTTACACAGTAACACTCTTATCTTATTGTCACAGACACTATGTTCATAATAATGATTCATGAATAATGGCTTTGTTCTACGTTTATCAGATACAAAATAAAAACGCTGATTAAATGTTAATGGAGCAACATAAAACATCTAATGAAATGGCAATCTGAAAGAGACTATACTTCATAATAACTGGCCTACATTTGAAATATACATTAAGTCCATTTTTATGATGCATCATATGGCAAAGGTTTTATGTGTTATTACTTTTACTTAAGTAAAAGATCTGAAAACTTGTTCCACCAATGATGAGGTCAAGAGGGTTTAAATGAACACCGTGAAAACAACAATAATACCCTGTTAAATGACCATGTAGCTGTCATGATGAAATCAAGCATACATCATCCTGCAGTTACAGTATGATCACAATATCAAGCAAAACTGGATTTGTCCCATGACAGTGTGAATAATGCCAACTGTAAAACCCGTTTTTCAAATCAACATCACGCTTTTTTATATAGCTGTCAGACACATCATCATCCTGTAAACAACCAGCTCCTCCTGTCAGTCTGAATGTTAAGCCATAGAAAAAAAAAAAGTCAGAAAATGAAGGCCTGAAGTTCATCTTTCATACTTGTACAGCACACCCCGCTCAGATTACAGCAAATGTATTAAGGCACGCACGTTCCTTACCTGTACAGTCATGATGATGATGATGATGTGCCAGATAGTCTACTAACTATGACTCCAAGTTGGGTGAAACAGGTGTTTGTGCGATCTGCCAAGTTCCTACTTGTACCTGCTCCAGGCTGGTGTCTTTCAGCCACTTAGCCTTTCCTTCACCTGTGAAAAACATCAGCAAACATGTTTTCATCCAATGATAATCTCATTGTACTGTAACTGAAAGGTTATGAGTCACTGCCACAGTTGGTACACAGGTCTGTGAGTTTGAACAAACAAAGGAAAATCTGTCTGCATTGACCTGGGGGCTCGTACTGAAAAGAAAAGATTACTCAAAACTGAATACGAAAAGCCTATTTTTAACCAGGAGCACAGCAGTATTTGGTTGTTTTAGTGGAAATCCCTCTCTGCCAAAGCTTTGACTAAAATACGGTATGTTTGTTACATTCCAGACGCATGTGTGAGGGGCCTGCAAACCCTTTGAACTGAGTTTCCCCTCTCAGCACCGTCAGCAGTCTCCCAGTTACCTTTCACCTACTTAGTCTGGGCTGCAGACAGGAGAGGGTTAAACCACCTTCTCCTTAGTGGTCGTGTATGGGTAGTCAGAAAAAAAAAACCTATAACCCGTAACGTGGGCATTCTCTGTGCTGTGAACTTTCCCCTAATTCTCACAGTCCTCACAGGACAGATCAGGCCAAATCAAAGCTCGTTCCTCTCCTGACGTGCTCGGCGATGTCACTGACTTCATTAATTCCTCACATATCCCAGTACAGATGGGTATGCAATGACAAGCTGTTTTATTCAGCAGAATACCATTTATACTTTTATAGTTACAGGAATTAATGCTAAGACCTATGACTGTATTGAGGCTAATTAATTAATAAAACTTAGGAGAAATTGAGGATTTAATAAATTATTTTTCTTATAGCATGTATTGAAAGTACATAATTTTATCTTTTTGGTGTGCATATCAAATCATGTCTTTTAATTTTGCCTGAATTCTTTACCAGTGTTGAGGAGGAAATGTGAGTAAATTATGTAGAATTACAAAGTAGAAACAAATATTCTAATACCAAAATGCATAACTGCACCACGATGAGCTACTGTAGGAGACGGCACATTTCCCTGATAGGTACAGAGACCTACAGACACAGAAAATAAAATATATATAACTTCAATTCATGACTGTGTAACATTTGAGAAGAGACTTGTCTGTGATAAATGTCTGGACTTCATATTTCACTGAGATTGTTGTGGGTGTGTAGCCTATGAGATTTGCCACTTTCACTTTCATAACTCAGCTGAGTACATGTATTTTTGTACTTCAAATCAGGCCTGTTTACAGTAAATATGATATATTTCGGAAATTTAAAAAAAGACCTGTTTAAAGTTTAGAGATTTCTTCACCTGCTGTGACATGTCTTGGACTAAGAGTACTGAATGAACTGTCCGAACACTGGCCCACTCTGTATTTTATGAGCTTTAATCAGGCTTCAGACATCATTATAGACCGATTTCAGATTGTCCATGAGCTTATGATTGGATAAGCTCACTCAGAAGCGCTATGCATTACACTTATTATTGCTTCAACATTACCTCACAACAAAGGATAACAATACATTTGTTTCGCTGCTGGAGATATCAACTGTTTAGTTTCCTGCAGAGATAATGTAGTCCCTGATGAAAGCCAATCTCTCTTATATCATGTGCCTCCTCCGCCTCTGACATGAATAGTTAACAGAGGGGTGGAGGAGGGACAGAAACCTGAGAGTAACTGCACCCCTCCCTCTCCTCTGCTGGCCAATGGCACGCAGCTTGCAGCTGAGAGTTGAGGGCTGTGAAACTATATAAAACTGCCGCTGTGGCTGCAGAACCATGAGCCTCAGCTATCAAATCTGAATCAAGAAGACAGGGAGCACACTGCAAAAAAAAACACGTACTTTAACGCAATATTTCAGCTGTTTAGGTCAACGAGAGACATGGAGACAACGCTGGCAACTCTGACGCTCTGCCTGGCGGTGCTCATTGCCACAGGTTTCCCTTTAGAGAGGAAAGGGAGCTCACCCTCCGGCGGTGCTGCCAAGGAGAAGCGCGTACAGTACGCAGCGTGGGATGACGTGAACGTCATTGCCCATGGCCTGCTGCAGCTGGGCCAGGGGCTGAAGGAGCATGTGGACAAAACCAAAGTTCAGATGAGGGACATTTCCTCCAAGCTGAAGGTCTTCAATCGCACGGTGACCGAGATGGGGAGGGAAAGCCAGAGGCTGCGAGCGGAGGGGGAAGCGCTGAAGGTTCGAGCCCAGGGACTGGAGGACAGAGAGGGACAGCTGCTGAATGTCACAGCCGAGCTGAGGGAGAAGGCAGAGGAGATGCAGCAGGAGAGGAGGACGATGAGCGAGAGGGTGAGCCGGCTGGAGGAGAGGGTGGACAGCATGCTGCAGGGACGTGCGGCGCTGCCTGACGCAAACATTGATGCCAAGAACAACAGTGATGCCCGAAACATCCAGGTGAGCACGGAACAGCTACTCTTGTCAGTGGTTTCTGATGATGACACTTTGTTTGGGAAGTCAGAAGCATGCTAAGATAAGTTAGTTTGGAAAATTTTAGACTGAATGAGTCTTTACACTAATTGTAACACTGCAGCAGATGGTTACTGTGTGTACAGTAACTGCTCATACACACAGTTTTGTGATGTGGGGGTTATTCTCTGAACTCTAAAAGACACTAAATCAAAATGGACAGCGGACAAGCAGTGGCTGGGAGGGCTGTAGTTTGGGGTTTTGGGGAGGGGGGCTATCACGCCTGCACTGCATGAAGGAAAGACGTGCAGTACGTGCAGGGAAACTTTAACGAGCTGCCAGACAAAGGAATCTGCACGCATCAACTGCAGGAATGTGTAAATCATTTTCCACAGCTGTCGCATCTCAGATGTAGGAGAGTATTTGGCCATATGACACAGATGGAGGAGCTTATTAGAGTTGTTCTTTTTATTTGCTGGTCTCTGTTTATATGTGAGCCTGTCAGGCTTGATAGTGGGATGGAAAACCCGAACTGTGAAGGAGTTACATAATCACATCACAGCCAAAAGACAAATGCTTTTTGTCATGGAAAAGTGCAAATGTGTGCGTGGTCTGTGCTTGAAGCTTTTCAGTGAAGCAATGCAGGTGCACAGTTCGGTGTTTCTACTAACGCGCCGTGTTGCGGACATTGCACAGTGCAGAAGTTGATAAAGCGCTAACCGTGCGGTGCCTTTGTGTTGTTTTATGTCAGCTGATGCTGGAGTCTCAGAACAGACGCATTGATGATCTGATGGAGAGGATCAGACTCCAACAGGAGAAGTTGGACAAGCAGAATGTGCGCATCAGGACGCTGCAAAGTCAGGTGAGGACTACGTTTTACAACTTGCAAACCAATATTTTTTCAGCCCAGTAATTATTGTGGGGTGTTCTTATTTTGTCTTTATTCCTAAGTCTCATAATTCATTCTTAACTTTTTCAGATCCAGCAGTCAAGACAGAGAACTCCCCCGCGGAGCAGCAACGGCTCCGCGCAAAGTGGCGTCGCGGAGCAACGCGACTCACCAGCCGGTAAGTAGCCAGAAAGCGTCTCAAGTCCCCACCTGACACTGTGTTAAGTCGACTGCGACAAATCAGACGCCAAATGTGGCAGGCCATCTGTTTAGTAAGGCCACAAAGAGGCTTATAATCAACACCAATTAAAATCAAGGAATCAAAACAATCTAATCACGTTTCTCTGCTCAGCGTGGTGCCACAAATATCATCTGGCACCCTTTTTACAGACTGTGTGTCTTGCAGGACCTGAAATCCTAATGACACTAATTAATTAGTTCAGGATAGCATTCATATAATTACGTGGCTAAATGAAAGGAACTAAACTACATAAACAGCAAAATGGAAACCTAACATTTTCAGACACATCATCACATCACAATGCTCATACTGTTGACTTACAGTAACTGTGAAAGACAAGAGTAGGATGCCCTCAGTGTGCAGTCACCCCAAACAGCTGCTGCTATGACTGGACCAGCAGTCATAAAGAGTTCTTTCATCCAGACTGGACTGAACTGGACACACACTAACTGGGGCAGAGTCCTCGCCACATTTTGGCTCATGTCAGTCCTGTTAAGTCTTTAAAGAGGATGAAGCAGATGATAGGTAAAAGAGATGAAAACAGACTTACATTACATATCCTATTATAATAACAATTTAATTAATATAATTCTTTATAATAATTATAAAACCAATAAATTAGATTGAATGTGATCGTACACCTCTGTTTCTGGTAGCTGCAGATGAGAACTAGGTGAAAGGTGAACATGGCTGAGGCAACAGTTGAGGTCAGTCAGTCAGTGTGAATTACAATTACACCTCAGAGCTCTGACATCAGCAGGGTTTCAGAAATGAGGATAAAAAAAAGTTTCTCTGGCGTGGTTTCAGCTGGGGGAAAGTTCGCTGGTCTCTGTGAGCGTTCAGTCAGGGTCACACAGCTCAGTAGGATTACTCACATTTCTGTGCTGTGGGAGGGGAGGAGGGAAACCTGGAAAAGGCAGGGGGGGAGTCTTTGTTGTACAAATCTAGCATGCAGTGTTCCTCAGATTACCAAGGGAAAAAAAACCAGGGAAAACAAAAGGGGGGAGTGGGAAAAGACAGTCTAAATTTATCTGTGAACCTTGCACAAATATCCTCCACTGTTTTGAAGACACTTGTCTCCTCCCCCACTTGAAGACGACCCACCTTTTTGTGTACATCCTTCAAGAATGAGCAACCTTTCCCCTAGATCTGTCAGACGTCCCTGCTCCTCCTCCTCTTCAGTCATCCTCTCCTCTCCTCCCCCATCTCTACACACAACCCCCCAACCTTTCCTCTCCCATTGTAATGAATAAGAAGTGTGCCAAAGTTCAGGAGAACCCCTGACCCCGAGGCAGACTACAGCCACAACTGCCCAACAAGAGGCCATGCCTTATACACTAATCAGGTTTTGTGCTTCTGTGGTCAGCTGGTGTGCTAACGTTCACACAATAACCAAGCGATTGTCCAACAAAAAAACGATCAATCAGATCAAAATGACAAATTAAATGTGAATTTTACATTTAATTTAACTTCTTTCCCGTTTTATGACATGTACATTTATTACATAGCATAAGGGGATGATGTCATCCATGGTAAAAATGATTACTGAAGGTGTGCTATTAGTCTTCTGTCTCGTTAGCCACGTGACAGCGCCAATTGGTTCTGGAGTCCCCTGCTTTGTGTTCCTGCCTATCCCCTTTCACCACCCTCTGATCACTCCGCTGCTGGCTGCAGTGCACGTGAAGGACGCGTGACAAGTCAGAGAGGAGGGGGAACAGAGACGGGGGGAGAAGGGGGATTGAGGAATGTAAAGGGTAGTAGTGTGTAACTCAATAGCCAGGAAGGCCAAGCAGCCGTCAGGAGGGAAGTCTGCTTGGGAACTGGGAGAAAGGTCATATTTATAACTGAGAAAAAAGTTCTCACTGGCTCTCTCCCTTGTTAAGGCTAGGTCAAAGGCACTACACATTTTTATCACCAGACGACTGATAAGCTCCATCAGAACGATAGTCGTATTTGCAAACATTTGGCTCTTGCAGCGCAGAGAAAACGACGTCGCTGAGAGGTTTGCTAAATGTGAATGACCTACTTATGACAGCAGGGCCAAGTAAAAACACTCAGATACACAAATATCCATTAGAATACCAAAATAGTATCTAAAATTGTCTAAAAACTGAAAAATAGATAATTAATTTCTGAATCCTGCAAAACCAGTACAGTTTTATCACCTTGTGGACAGGCAATCCCCTTAAGGCACTAAGGTTCGGGGTTTCTTCCAGGGACATTTTGACATATGTCCATTAATCGGGGGAACTGGGACTCAAACCACTAACCCTGGGGTTCATGGACAACTGCCCTAGTAACTACACACCTTCAGCCCCATATATTTTTTTAAACAGTCTGTCACAATAGCTGTGCAAAGTGTAGGGCGATTACCACAACTGTTTGTGTCGTGTATAAATAGCTTTGCCAGCAGCGTAGAGGAAAGGTAATCACACTGTTTAGACTACAGGGCTTTGCTGAGATACTGTACTATACAGAGCTGTTTGTCTTAACATTGTTGCTTTTTTTTTTCTGTTTCTTGTAGAGATGGCGTCAGATTGTCATGAACTGTTCCTTAGAGGAGAGACCACAAGTGGCATCTACACCATCCAGCCAATTAATGCAGAGCCCTTTAATGTCTATTGTGAGATGACAACTGGTAAGTTGACTTAAACCTCTTCATGTTTTGCCCTTTGTGTCTACTTCAGAACAGCCTCGTCACCTACTGCCAGCTGTTCTTATAATAAGCCAAACATAAGAGTAGAATAATTATACTATAATTTCCAAACTGCACCGGAAGCTGTTGTCTTTGCTGATAAAACATTTTCTGATCAATCGTTCTCTTTCTTTTTATCCAGATGGTGGATGGACAGTGATCCAAAGGCGCCAAGATGGCTCAGTTGACTTTGACCAGCTATGGCAAGCCTATGAGAAAGGCTTTGGCAGCCTGAATGGTAAATGCTCTTTTGACTTTGATCTCACTCTTACTAACTCCAGTGGACAGGTGCTAGCTAACACAGCCAAGTTCAGATTAGTTAACACCTCATTACAGTATCTACAACCACAGCATTAAGGGGCAGGTGATGGCCTCCGAAAGTGAACTGGATGAAAGACAAACACGTTAAAAAGACACATTTTTAGCTCTGGGTAATGTTCTCACTATTTCGCTTCTTTCTTCTGGTCTTTTTCTGTAGGGGAGTTCTGGTTGGGTCTAGAAAAGATCCACTCCATTGCCAAAGACAGTGGCTACATCCTCAACATCAAGCTCTCTGACTGGGGGGATGACTTAGTATCTCTCAGCCTCCCCTTCCAGCTGGGTGGAGAGGAAACGAAATATTCACTTCAGATTCCAGAGGTTGGTACTTTCAGCACCTTGGAGAGTTCCCTGGGGACTGACGCCACATCTGGCCTGCCTTTCTCCACCCGCGATCAAGACAATGACCAGAAAAATGACACCAACTGCGCCAAACACCTCTCTGGTGAGTTGTAAAGGATGATCACAAAGATAAATGCATGTATTTATTTATTTTCTAGTTTCTAACTTCAGCACAAATGCAGCATCTAACCTGATATTGTCCTTTGTCTTAATAGGTGGTTGGTGGTTCAGTAACTGTGGTCGCTCCAACCTAAACGGCAGATACTTCCAGAGCCCTCCTCCAAAGCAGCGGCATCAAAGGAAACAGGGCATCTTCTGGAAGACCTGGAGGGGCCGCTACTACCCTCTGAAGTCCAGTGTGATGATGATCGCTCCTGCCGTGATCGAAAACAAGTCATAAAAATAGAACAAGACAGAAAAAAAAATGTAAAGACAAAGAGAAAAGTAAGAAAGATATTGGACTATTCTTTCTTTTCTTGGTGCTGATAATGTAGAGGTCAACATTTGTCTGGTTTTCTCTTGTTGAGGAATATTTCATACCAGAGCCAAAGCCCTCATAGCAGAAGCAAAAGGAACTTGTGTTAAATGAGCTCCATGTTTCCACAGTTGCAGATTCCTTGCCTGCACCCTGTGCCACAAATGGAAAAACAGACAAGGATAAAATGTGCAGTGGAAATTTTTTTTATACATTGTACCATCACAGAGGATTCCTTGTATTGGTGTGAAGCAGAGGCCCCCAATCAGAAGAGCGAGTCCCGGCCTGTTCACTGTGCTGGAAGCCACAAAGTATTTGCAACGTGTTGAGACGCCTCACCAGACATGTGGTGTCAGCAGCTTTGTAGGAGTGAGGTTCAGGCCAATTTTGCAAGCCTTTTAAACCCAGTGGTGCGGACCAAACAGCAATTTTCCACATAAACATTATTAAAATTAGTGTTCAGAGGCGTTATGTAAAATTGAACAACACCATAAGCCAGAATCATGGTGCACAAATAGTGTAAGAATGAAAACAGTTAGTGGCACTGAGAACAATCT
Organism: Ctenopoma kingsleyae; assembly: GCA_032353495.1. Taxonomy (NCBI): domain Eukaryota; kingdom Metazoa; phylum Chordata; class Actinopteri; order Anabantiformes; family Anabantidae; genus Ctenopoma; species Ctenopoma kingsleyae. The sequence continues at coordinate 7,392,334 of JAUBNQ010000009.1, forward strand.
CAGCCTTTTGTACAATATATAATATAATCTGCCTACTGCCATTTTGGATCAAATTAAGCATATTCTTCACTGGTTTTACATTTTTCTGTGGAGATTTGACGATATTAAGTCATATTGACTGCTTTTAAGATGAGACACATGGTTTTGTACATAGTGTATGAAGGAATGTCATCTGTCTTTTCACAAATGTATCTGTTACTTATTTGTGGTGACATCTGTGTTAATGTAACTTAAGAGTTTATTATAGATGTTCCCCTTTCCTTATTTAAATGATGTAAAGAATCAGTATATGTATGTATTTTGGGTGCTGCCTGTATGTAATTTATATTGTCTATGTTGTATTTACCAGATGTAAAATTGTTTTTTTTAAAGAAAATGTTTTGGCCATAATGAGCCAATAAAATCTATTTAAACTTATGTCTGTGTATTGTGTGCCACTGAGTATCCTATTTGCAGCAAGGAATACAAATTTAGGTAGTACAGATGACAACAGAACTAAATAGAAAAACAATAATATTGTGACATTTCACCACAACCACAGTCAAAGTGGGTAGATGGGGACATACTCTAATAACACTTTATTAACTTTTCATATCAAGTGCAGTTAACCTAACATAGTAAATAGTGTCTCTTTGGTTTTTATTTATTCTTTCAATTTAGAATAGACAATAAAATGAACGGTTAACAGTTACATTTTTTTATATTTGTAAAATTAATTTCTAAATGCAATGTTTGCACATCAACCTTTACACATCACTTTTATCAAACCTATCTGGATGCAGGAAACCAACTGTAGGCCAGAACTATTTCAGTGAACCCGCACGTGACAGATATCTTGTATCTTAAAGACTTTAGCTGCTTAGTCACAGTACCTAGAAGGAAACTTCAGTAGCTGCTGGGTGTCAGCTTTAATTTTTCAGTGCACTACTTTACGCTTCCTAGTCGGGCTTACTGCTAATGTGCTTCACCTGTAGTGATCCTCTGAACACTGACACCTTGTTCAGGATCAACCTTCAAGCATCAGTGTAGCCAGCGAAAGTCAATGCTGGACTGTCGCACAATAGACAGCAGTGGTTATCTGAGAAAGTTGACTTACTGAACAAACCTCTTGAAAGAAAACTGTTGTGTGATTAATGTAGGAGACTACAGCCTAATGTTTCTTAAGAGCACACAATGAGCAGAAGTATTCACATCATTTACTTACAAGTCAGTGCTAATAACACATTGTGAAAATCCTTGTCGAGATCCTGGTTGAGGGGTCGTTAACTCAGTGGGATTAACTTTTAGGTTAAATAAATATAAATACTTTATACAAAGCTACAATAGTTGCAACAAATAATTATTATCAACTATTTTCATTCAGGATAAATCTTGAATATCAATTAACTGATTGTTTGCTTCAGAAAGTAGTGACTAAGGCAGTAACGATCAATGATGAGCCCAAAGTGACGCCTTCACAAAACAGTCCAAAACACAGAACAAATGATTCAACATAAACCAAAATGATTAAAAAGGAAAAGCAGCAAATTCTCACATTTGAGATGCTGAAACCTGACATGTAGCAGGGTTGAAGTATAAACAGTATGGATAAGTATAACTGGCAGTTGCCAGGCAACCAGCAGACTACAGAAAATTCCTGGTACTGTTCATAAGCACTTAATTTCCCATTCAGCAAAACCTTAAATTGTTTTAACACTTTTATTTTATACACAGATAAAGAACATGAATATAACATGTTAATTAGTGAATGTCAGATTTGCTCATTTTATGACCTTTGGAGCGTCAGCTTTATGAAAATGAGTATTATTCTAGACTACCTCCAGCTCTATTATACATGTACATGGTATCAATCGTCTCAGCTAGTTAACTCTCTGTATCAAACTATTCCTGTCAGTTCCAATCCAACGTCCTCACATACTGCATCACCTGTTTGTTGATGTGAGATGGTTACCTGATCTCTACGGGTAAGGCAGCAACAAGCATCTGTTGCTTCATTTGTGCAAGGTTTGGAGTGTATGAAAACCTTTACTGTAGAAGTGGTGGAAATTTGGTCAGGTTTAGCTCTTAGGAGCACAACGGGTGGAGGTAGAACTTAAGTTATGAGCGGTATATTTATAAATATTAAAAAACATGCCAGTAAGACAGCCTTGTTGACCTGTAACACTAAATAAGTTGAGTGCAGTAAAGGACAGCATGTTACCGATTCATACATTTATTCATTATCATGTACAAATTGTATCCCGGTGGTACAAAGCTGTTGTAAGACTCCAGTGCTCACCCTCCTGTTGTCTTTATTGCAGTAAAAAAAAGGAAATACCAGCATGATCGAGAGTCAAGAGGTACCTTGGCAATTATAAATTATGTGTTAAGAAGGCAAGCAGACATCCTGAACAATGTAACGTAAGAGAAGGAAATCGAGCACAAAACTGAGCAGCTTCTGTCAGCACTCATAAAAAAAACAATAAAAATCCATAAAATTTTATTTTAAACAACACACAATTAAAACAAATGGACAAAGGAAAAGCCTTGGTTTTCTTCCATTCTTTACCATTACACAAACTGCAAGGTAGATTCACAGTATGTGGATACTGCAAATCTGTGTGTGCTTGTGTGTGTTTATGTACGATATATTGTTGTACTTCACATATAGTGTGTGAGCTCATGTCTGCAAATATGTTTACAGATTCCATTACATATCCGTGAACTGCAACCCCGTTCCTACCACTGACTCAAGTGAATAAAACAGGTGGGGCAAGGGGGAAAACAACACGATAACATTTGGCAAAAACCATTATGGTTGTAGAGATGAGGACGTGGGTGAGTGACGAGTCAATGTGACACAGCCTGCAAATATTTCTCCATATGTCCTTGTCTTTGTTCAGCTTTCAGGGTGAGACACCAAATCTCTGTGCTCATAAACCATACCCCAGACTGTACATGGGGGGAGGCCATGGAGGACACAGGGTGAGTGAGCGAGTAACAGAACAAGACAGAGAGTGAGCAAAAGAACAAAGTATGGAGGAGAAGGGACATGACTAGTTCAGAGGAGAGAGTGAATCTGACGTTCTCCCAATGACAGGGGGAACAGCTGGAGATGGGGTTGGTGTGGGGAGGTCACAGAGAGTAAAGACGGGCGAGCGAGCTGGAGGGAGTAAGGAGGACAGAGAGGAAACAAGACTTCACTTCTCCCCTGTTGTCTCATTTCAGAGGTATTGTTGTAGAAAGTGCAGCAGCATTATCTCGTAGTGCTCTCCAGACTCAGGGCAGCGAATACTGTGTCGCTCGTTGGGGTAGACCTGGAAAATAGAAACAAGGCATCCATATGTACAATATGTATGTATCCTGAAAATTCTGCTTTGGTAAATGTCTATGCATAAACACTCCAAACTATACAACTGCATAATGTAGATTATATATAACATACTGCTTCTATGTATCTTACCACCATTAAACATTACAATGGTCTAAATCAATGGACCTAAAGCATTTACAGCTGTTATTTGGAGTGCAGACTTCTGTAGGTCATACATCAGTAGAGATTTAGGAGGAAAAATTGCAGAAATCATGTCTACTTAGAACAAGAGCAACTTCATATGATGCTGACCTGAAGCTGGTAGGGCTTCCCAGCACGGATTATTTGTGACACTAGGAAATTGGTGTGAAAAAAGTGCACATTCTCATCTAGAAATCCGTGGAGAATCAGCAAACGATTAGGCCTGAAATGACAAGGTTTATACACTTACAACACAATACCTTACAATATAATATACAGAGCACATCATGTTGCCTCTCCATATTTTCATGATTTTAAAAAGGGAACTTCAATGATCCAAATACATGTAAAAAACAAACAAACTGTGAAACAGCTGCAGGTCTTCAGTGACTCTAATTTGACTTCAGCAATAAAGTGCAGTGCTCTAACATGCCATTTGCCAGCCCCTCAGGGTATCCTCAGTCGGCATAGGGTCTCTTACCCTGATACCCTGACATATTTTATTAACTGATTCAAGAAATCTGAATACATTTTTCATGTTCCTGAAACATTGTAAGGATCATGGCATTTATATGCACATGATAAGAGCAAGTGCATCAAAGGTAACCACCCCCCCAAAAAAATGTCTTTTTTTTTTTTTTTTTTTTAAACAACATTACTTTCTGCTCAAGAGATTCAAAGCTCACATTTTAGATCAGGGATGAGAACCTAAATGTCTTTGATGCATGCATATCAGACTGACCTTTAAAGAACATGAATGACAAGTGTCTGACAAAGAAATATGACACATCTACAGTCGTGATGAAACATGTACACATATCTGTCCATTTACAAAAAAATTAATCAAATCCCACACTGCAGTTTTCCCAACTCATAAAGATGTGTGCACTCACTCGCTGGGCAGCTTGTCCACGTGCAGTGCCACAGATCCTTCCTCGTAACCCTGCTGGTTGTTGTCAGGCACATCCATATAACGCTCTGTGTAGCCTGTGTCGTAAGCCATCCATACAGTCACTGGTGCACCGGCGATGGCCAACTAGGAGAGAAGCACATTGTAGTCAGATGGAAAAGAATACAAAATAAATAGTATCTTCATGTGGAAGAGTGTTACTTTGACCAGAGAGCAACTTAAAAATATATTAGCCGGTCAATAGGCACGTGGTAGTGGTTTAGATTGATTGTTTAGATTGCAGAAAAATTGTTAATTATAAAACAACAAACATTCCACAGTGCGGTTGAACAGTGATGGCTCAGCTGTATATACAGTTTGGGAAAATAATTGGTACATAAATTAACTAATGCCTCTAGCACGAGGATATTGCAGATATTCTTACCGAATTAAAACTATTAGAAACATACTGTATAACTATCCAACATGGACACCATGTGGATGTAAGTGGCAACTGCATCACAAGTTCTGATATGAGAGGTCATACTTCAATCATTACTGAAATCTTGCTTAGTTTAAAGTGCATTACACAGGACAGGTGACAGATGAAAAAGCCTCCAAACCTTGAAGATATTAGGACGCTGGATGAGGCCCATGAGAGAAAGGAAGCCACCATAGGACCAGCCATGGATGGCAACACGGCTCAGGTCCACAAACTTAAACTTCTCCGCCACATACTGCAGCCCCTCCACCTGGTCTTCAATCTCTACCTGACCCTGAAGAGACAAAGTTAGACGTTAAATTACCACACTTACATCTGTTTATTGTATTCTAAATGCTCCTGTTTTATTAATTTAACTCTCTGATTCTTACTCTACCATTTTGTTTTTCAGAGCTCCTTCAAATTCAAGGCCCCTCTGACAGGAACCCCTTCCATCAATGACAACAACAGCATAGCCCAGAGATGCCAGTGTGTTCAGACGAAGGTACTTCATCCCCTTGAAAGAGTTGTTCACCAGCTGCACCTGAAAACAAATAAACAGAAAAGATTAGTTTAAATTTACAAGGTAATGAGCGTTCAAAGCAACGATTCACTAACACAAAACTATGAAGACACCACAAACCTGTGGGCCTCCATAAACGAATAGAACAGTGGGGTGTTTCCTGCCAGGCTGCAGGTTGTGAGGCTTATAAACCATCCCATAAAGCTGGAAGCCTGACTTCCCAGGAAAGTCAAAAATCTCAGGTGGATTGTAATCTCCCGGGCAACCTGGACGACATTTAACAAGTACACATCAGGTTAGTGGTTGTGGGTCAACTTCCAGTGTACTTGATTCAATTAATAATAGAAACTGTTGATAAAAGCATAAACACAAATATGAATGACAGTGTGTTTTGTTTTTACAGTATATATTTTAATTCTGTTTTCTGTTTTTAGGAAGACTCTTCCAGAATAGGGTGTTTAATGCATAATTGATAGCACTACTATATCATGGGTGGCAGGTACTTTGTGACTCCATATACGTAACCAAAGCAGAAACATTACTAAATGCACAACAACACAATTAAGGACTGCCTTCTCACTCGTGGTATTTTTAATCAATCACAGATGACAAACAACTCTGACACAAAACACTCATGATGACATGTTTAGGAACTATTTTATCTGATGGCTATCACGATGGTTTAGAGGACGCCATTATACAACTCACTGTTCTTAATCTAATCAAAGCCAGACCTCAACTTTCCCTTAGACATGTTTCTGTTGACTGTTCCAAAAATAAAACCAAAAACAGGTGCACATTCTTGATACTAAAAACATTAGGTTTATAATTTAGCATGAACTGCAGAATAAGTAAAGTAACATTTTTAACACTACCGGTAATCATCATCAAAAACAAACTAAAACTACTAACAACACTTAATTTCCAGTGTAGCTGTTGTTTTTAAATTATCTGTCAAGTACTTGAGTGACTGTCTCCTCCTTTATAGCTTATTGCTATTGTTGTAAGTTTTTAACAGTGTCAAACAAACATTTTCTTGTTGGGTCAAGCTGCTTCACATCTACATGTGGGTATACAGATGTCGTATGAACGCTACAGGTAGAAATAAGTACCTTTGTATGTTTGTTAACAAAACTGCGGTATAGCAGTCGTTTACAACAGATACTGTTTACCTGGTGATTCCATCATGCTGGCCCAGAACTCAGGTACTACATGTAGTGGGTCACCTTCTGAACTGGTGAGTTTGTAGACGTGAACACATGGAGGGGTGCTCACATTACTGTAGTGGCTGACAAAAAAGTCAAAATTCTGAAAGGTGAGAGAAGAGAGAGAAGTGCAAAGCATTAGAACAGGTATGAAACAAGATCACGTTATAAAGAAAAGTCTAGAAAGCTGAGAAAATGCAACCGTAATGCTACTCCATCATCTGAGTTACACAAGCTACGTTTAGAAGGCTAGATCTTGTTCTATTTTAGGTGAAAACTTGCAAATATCCTTCAAATATATTCTGTCACTCTGTAAACAAGTAGGTAAACAATTGAATGGTTTTACCTGACTAACAGAGCAGCTATGAGAGAAGCCAGGCTTGGTTAGTCGGACCACATCTCCAGGTGACTCATAGCTGACCACATAGAGGTGGTGCTCCAGAGGAGTGTATTTGGTCCCCTGGAAGTACACCAACTTTGTTGCCTCATTTACCCAGATCTGTCAAATGAGAGAAAAAGAAGAAAAAAGACAATAGCAGCAAGATCAAATAATCAGTGCAGTGCAATGTTTTTTATTTGCTTCAGCCCAGTAGTGCAGAACAACTAAATGTTGAATGGAAACAGGCATCTTTAAGGTGTTTGAGGTGCTCATGTCAATATTGTGCGTATGAGACCATTTTACATGCTGCGCCCCAGTGTTAGGAAAATGTAGCAGCACGCAAAGGCGACCAAACAGCTCAATCCAACTGAACAGGTGTTTCAGTCAATCAGGACCATAAAGAAAGCAAAAAGCTCCTGAAACAAGCAAGAAGTGACAATTGCTGCCATACAGACCTGACTTATAGTGGTGAAGTTCAGTTTGTCAGTCACAGACTTGCATGCACTCATCTAGTGTGTTTACATACATTAAAGTAACCAGGTTATATTTGGCTTTTTCCCGTTTAGCTTAATTATTATGTTCCTTTCGATATACTCCAGGCATCTTTGTAACATGATGCCCAGATTATGGAAATTAGAGGCAGAGAGAGCATGCAGACTCACTGGGAAACTGTTCATAACCGGCTTTTTACAAGTACTGTACATGTGGATGAGCTCAGACAGGCAAAGTAACAATGAAGCAGCTGGATGAAATTATGCATTAACGCATTCCTATATTTAAATTCAGAGTCTGACAACTGAAACTAACACAAAGCAGCAAAACAAGTCACTTTTCACTGCCGAGCATGTGACTGTTGAATTCACACATTTACGTAGAGGCCACAGAGCCCTCTCTATCTGTCTGCCTGCTTCAACACAAATATACCGCACATGTGGAAAAAACAGGAGGGTTAAAATAACTACTTCATGTCAACAAAATGAGATCCGGTGTTGAGAAACTGACGTGCTACATAAATACATGGATTTTCAGTAACCAATTTACTTAAAGTGCATTCACTAGGCATTTTTTTGCCATCACTCTACACTCAATAAGCCATAACACGAAAACACACAGAGATTTTTGCAAATTAATTAACATTCAAAAACTGAAATCTCTCATTTACAAAAGTATTCAAAGCTCTTGCTCTGGCACTCTGGCAAATTGTTATCAGGTCCATTTAATTATGTCCAGCCAAAGCCCAGACTTAAACACTACAGAACATCTGTGGAGAAAACTGTAAATGGAAGCTCACAGATGCTTCCCATCCAATCGGATGGAGCCTGAGAGATTCTGCAAGAAAGAATGGGATAAATGAGATAAACCTTCCAAAAAGACAGGTCTGAATATTTTTTGTAAAAGGGAGATTTCAGTGTTTGATTCTTAATTGTTTTTAAAACATTTCTAAAAAAAAAAAAATGTTTTTAAATTAGACTTGGCTATTGCATGTAGACCAATGACTGAAAAAGTATTATTACGGAGTTCCCTGGCAGCTGTACGGGCAATGGTACCAAATGACGGCTAAAAAAAAAAAATTAAAAAATTAAATGCAGTTTTATTCACTTAAAATTAAAATGATAGGGTATGTAACTACTGCAAGTAATTGTCTGAATACGTATTGACTGCACCCTATACAGTCCCTGTTTATCTTTTACAGGTGTGAATTTATACATCCAAAGGATTTTATCTAACCTTGGAACCATGTCTTGCCAGCACTTCCCATTCTCCACTGGTCAATGTAACCTCTTCCTTGATTGCACATTTGAAGTCTCCTGCAGAACACAGATAACAGAATCATCATGCTCGTTGATATACCAGAAACTCTGACGTAAAGTCCGACAGCGCAGTTCAAACAAGATAAAAATTTTATTGGTCTGAAAAACAAGACTCTGTGATTATTTGACAGGCTACTTTTAAATAAACGCAGAATTCTTATACCCTCTGTGTGCTGGTAGTCCTCTGTCCAGTTGTAGCAGCCAGGTTGTAACAGGGATGTGATTTTATACAGGTGGCTAAAGCCAGTTTTTGACTCATTTACCCAGATAAATGTAAACTCATCATCCGTCGTTTGAATAAAGGGATAGAATATATCATGAACCTGCAAAAAGAGAAGATGAACAGTGCTGAATGCTTGCAGAACAATCAAACACCCCCTCAAAACTATAAATATCTGTTCACTGGAAACAGCACATATTAGTTTTAAGGTAACAAAAGAGTGTAATGTAAAAAGATTTACATTTATCCAGATGTCAGTCGTCTCTTCGTAGATTATGTATGGCTGTATGTTACTGGGTACAGATCCCAGACTCTCCTGCCTCAGAAGTGGATCATCTGTGACAGGGATGAAGAGGGCTGGAGGCAGCAGAACCAGCTGTAGTTTCCTCTGACTGCGGTCCAGCAGCACTGCCCAGCCACTACAGAGACACGGGACAAACAAAATTAAAAAGATTGCTTCATAATGCAAGGTTAGTTCATTATATTAACATCTGATCTGATATAAACATTTATAAAAAATAAGAATCTTTTACATGAGCATATTTTTAAAGCTATAGAAAACAGTGTGTGTTCACATAAATCAAAATTATTGCAGGCTGGATAGCCTCTAGTGGTTTACTTTGAGAATGAGCATCACTGAATCAGTAGACTCACTATTTGCCATCACTTGTCCATCCAACTCTGGCAATGTATTCTGTCCCAGGAAACAAGGAGGTGAAGGGGACGACTAGTTCCTTATCTTGCGTCCTCACAATCTGTAAGTACAATAACCATACACGTACATTAGAGACAGCAAATTACAGCAAATAAAAAGAAATAAAGATAATCGAAGGCTCACCCTTCCTTGATGGTCTGTCTTAATCTCGGCCAGTTTAAGAGTAGCCTGTGGATTTTTGCTACCTGTAAATAAAGACATTACGAAAGTGATTAGAAAATGATAGAAACAGTCAACCAATTAACTCTCTATTTAACCGCTATACAGGGCTGCATTAACCTGTACGGGGATATCTGTACGCATCTGCTTTCCGCTCCTCCAGTGCTGGAGATGGAACATGAATAATCTCTACTTCTGTCTCATCCACCTCTTCATACAGAAGGTACACTGTTTTACCCCCATTAGAATCTGCCAGAGGAAAAAAGATAATTAATCTGGGGAGAAGGCACACAGAAAATAAGGTAGCGTATGCACACAAACAGAACTAACCTAGATATCAAACACCCTGTAACATTTGCTGTAAGTTAATTATACTTCTTCTGTATGTGAATGATGTGGGTATTTATGCTACTAACTGCTGACCTTCCACTGCTGAAGGACTCCACCAGTAGCCAGTGAAGCGGTCAAACTCTTCCTGGATGACAAATGTTGCTACACCTGCAGACTTGGCATCCTCCTTAATGTTATCCAAGCCTGAAGAAAATAAAATTAATTAGGAAAACACTTGACAAAATATTAATTATATATGTCTGGTATTCTGTACATTTACAAATTAAACACAGTGCTCAGCACATGGCATTTTATTTCCTGCTTAAATTTAATCTTAAAACTTCAGACCTTTGTGGCAATAAGTGAGTCTCCTTTCTTCACTAGTCTTAATGTTGGCTATCCACAGGTCGTTATTGTTAATGAAGGCTATGAAGTCGGGTTCTCCAGGGCAGATCTTGGGATCCATACGGGTCCCTGAACACTGGGTCTTGATATCCACAGGCTTTACAGGAACAGACTGCTAAAACCAACAAACACAATCTTAGTCATGGGGAAACAAAGGACAGACATGAATGCAAAGATGCAGGAGGGAGCTGCTTGATGCAAGCTTTTCTCTGAATGCAGAAAACAGCTTTTTTCCCGAAAACCAGCAGTTTCTCCATCTGACTTCTCCGTCCTAACCTACACCAATCAGCTACAACATAAAAATGTATTGTAATGTAAATGTATAATACTGTGTAGGTCCAACTCTGCTGCCCAAACAGCTCTGACCTGTTGAGACATGGACTCCACAAGATGTCTGAAGGTGTCCTCTGGTATGTGGTGCTTAGACATCAGCAGTACGTCCTTTAAGTCCTTTAAGTTGTGACTGAACCAGATGGGCTACCCTTCACTCTCCATGCACATTGAAATGATACAATGAGCCTGTTTACTGGTTCCACAGACCACTTTTGGTGGGTACTGACCACTGCAGATTGGGAACCACCCACAACATCTGTTGTTTTGGAGATACTCTTACCCAATGGGTAATGATACCCACTATATCAACTGTTGACTTGTTTGCTGACTAACATATCCCACCCCTTTATGGTCATGTCATTTTAACAAGACTATTAGAGTGAGTCACTTCACCTGATTGTAATGTTGTGGCTGATTGGTGTATGTACATGTAAAATGTGCTACACACAAGTTGAAAGGCATTAAGACAGATGCAGTGGTTCCTAGAGTTTCCAAATGTAGACTGGGAGGCAGAGCCTTTAGCTATCAAGCTCCTCTCCTGTGGAACCAGCT
>JAUBNQ010000009.1:7403928-7439595 GCA_032353495.1 Ctenopoma kingsleyae
ACTCTGAACCATCTCTTAGTTATGCTGCTATAGATTTAGTCTGCTGGGGGACCTCCCTGATACACTGAGCTCCTCTCCTCCTTCTCTGTCTCTGTCCACGCTTATGACATCATTGCATGTTATTAACTTTATTTCTTCTCTCTCCCCTAGTTGTGCTTCCTTCCCTCTCTCTTTTTCTCTGTATCTTTCTGCAGGTATCCTCGATCTTGGCAAAACAGCTCCAGACTCTAGTTGAAGAGTGTAGTTCCTAAAGGGAGGGTATATCATTTGGATGTGATGTCCAAATAGCAACAATATTCTACCATAATGAAGAAATATTCCTTTAATGATGTCAAATAAATTAATTACACTACTTTGAAAAGCAAATACACCACTTACAGCATAGAGCCACTATTCATTTATTCTGTCTCAGGCAGAAGGTTTTGTCAAGAGAACTAGAAGAGTAGGGCTCTACCTAAAATATGCTCCTTGATATCCTTTCTCCTCTCAAATCACTTTTATGTTTTTAAGTCAAGACGCATATTCAATGTACCAGTGCCACCACACAGCTGTAGTGTGGAATTCTGAGTCTGCAGACTTTAACCATGCTCTGATAAAGTCTGTCCTAAGCGTATCTAGCAGATTTAAAACTGAAGTAAAAACAGCTATGTACTCACAATGAAGCCATTGTTGCCTCCATCCTGACAGTAGAAAAGACTATTGCTGGCCTGGAAGAGGAACAAACCCGTCTGGGCATGGTAGTCATATGAGGTGATACCAAATGCTCCCAAACGTTTACGCTCTCTCAGCAGTTCCTCCTCTCGAGAGTAGGCTCCCTGGTGCGGTGTAGCCTTAGAGACCCATGAGGAATTCAGATTAGATGTGCAATATTAGAATAAATTTAAGAAGAAACCACAATCCCCCCCCAAAAAAAAATAAAATAAAATAAAATAACTGTAAAATGACACATAGTTTGTGCCATTTGGCTTAAACTTTGTGTTTATGAACATTTTAGGTGCTAAAGAAAAAGCAATACTGCCACACCTTCAGCTTATCACAAAGTAAAGCCATATTTACATAAATGAGGGGGCCAAAACATTAGAAACACCTCCTAATATAATGCAACCCTTTATGACTCCACCACCCACTATGACCTCAATAATGAACATAGAGTATAATTATCCCCTTTCTGACAGTTTCAACACAAACTGAGAGATTCTAACACTGTTAAAGTAGAATTCATAGCAGAGCTGCTGTATTACAATGTATTATTAGATTGCACATGTTTGCCTAACAGAGTGGCCAGTGAGTGTAGGATAACCAATTATTATAGTGAAGTGCTCAATTACACACATTTTGTGAGACTCATCATACTGTGCTGTTCGGTACTGGCACTGTACCATCAAAAAGAGACAGGGAATTCACCTGGAAGTGATCCAGCATCTGTTTCCATGACAACACTAAGTGAGCCTCTTTTTGGATCTTCTTGGGGATTTCTGAGTACAGTAAGGAGTTCTCTCTGCTTCCATAAGGCATTCCTAGTAAGAAATACACAGAGAAAAAAAAGTGTTGAGGGTCAACGGAGAAATTTAACACTGTGATTTTCTGTCATGAGGCAATCATATTCTGCTGCCTAGAGCAGAAAAACATGACTGAAGTAAAGTGAAAATGAGTACAAAGGAGCATTATGCAGAAAATACAAATCATTACCTGATACAAGAGACTTTTTGTCACATTACCAAACAGCTTACCGAGGTAGTACAACCGGTGGGAGTGGGGTCCATTCTCATCCTTCTTCTGCACAAACTGGAAATCATGGGGGGCCTTGTTGGCAATCATGCCCGAGTACTTCCTGCTACAGTGTATAATGTCACGAAGGCCCTCCCAAGAATGTTTCTCCACAAAGAACTGAGATGGGACATCCTCCATCTCCACCACCTCTGTGCTGTCCAAAAAGCCGTCCACAGCTGTCATGCTCACGGTCACACAGCTGGATGTGGACATAAAAAAATGAATGATAAGAGAGTAGATACCCAGAGACAACTTCAGTCATGCATTATTTTAATGGAACTGGTTAAAACCTGTTGTTTGCCCATTTTACTAAGCACTAACGCAGTTACAGGACAGAACATCATCTTACTGTACCTTTTCCAGATACCCTCTTTTTTGTCACAAAGTTTGACCTTCTTGACTCTATGCATTCACCGGTCAACACGCCTCACTCCAATTCTGTAACCTATGAACAAATTTCATAGGGTCATCGTTTAAAATTTTAAGAAGACAACAAGGTTGCAAATACTGGAAATGAGAACAATGATTTCTCATGATAACAACCAGGTCTGATCATAGGTTGGTCTGCACAAGTTTCATATTTTAACTGATAAGAACATGGATAAGGAACAGAACACTTGCACATTTTCCTGTTAGAAGAGCAGGGGAGAAAACTTTGATAAGTTATTAAGTCTTTACAGTATACTGACTGAGAAATATGGTTTTAGAATTTCAGGCGAGATTGATATTTAAGGGTCTAATCCTTGTTAAATCTCTCATGTGTTAGCCTTTGGAGTACAAAAACAACTGACATGTCTTTGACCCGCTGCAGCTTAAGTACAGGGTTTAGGGAATACCCCACATTCCTTTCTTTATAAGCTGTGCTGGGTATGCCTTTTGTCTGATGCAAACATCTGTGGGAAATATACTATGATATATTATGGTGACACACCTTAGATCTGTGTATAATAAATACTGATCTTACAACAAACACACCAGCAATCATATAGTTTAGGTGAAGTCGTTAGTACAGTGTAAATTCAACAATTATCCAATTAGCAGTATCAGAAGTTAAGATGACAACTGGTACTACTGGGGAAATCTTTATGAGGAGGGGATTGTTTGTGAATGGAGGTTTTCCTAAATGAATCTAGATTACTGATTGTATTATACTAAAAACACCTCCTGAACATTAAACTTTACCTTACCGAGGCATCTGTGTAATTACAGTCAGTTACGTAAAATATATTAAAACGTTAAGAATTACTCAACTTAAAATATTACTGGGTTTAGCTGGTTGCCTGATAGCCTTTAGTAAGCTAATTTTAGGGGGAACTAATACAATACCGGTATCGTTGTTAACAGCTAGCTAACCTACAATAGATCTTTGTTCTAGGGTTTCAACTACTCAGTCACACTGGAAAAACACCGGTACGTTCATTTGTATTAACATTTTCAGCGGCTCTAATGTTGTAGTTGGTAGCGCAGTGAATGACAAACCCCCAGGGTGTGAGGAAATGACGGTTAGCAAAACGCATCTATATTAAAAAAATATGCTTAGCTACATTTTGACATGACAGCGCTCCTCTGTCATTTTCGCTCTAAAGCTAACTGGCTAGCTACACTTAACCTAACGGTAGCTAGCTAACAGCTAGCAAGCGGTTGCTAATCTTCTATAAAAAGAGACACTTAAACGACCGTCCCTGTGAAACAAGCTAAAATTAAGGAAAATACTTACCGGCCTAGCCTCTATTTCTTTAACCAAGTTCTGGACTTTATTAGCTTGGTGTCAAAAAACAGATTTTACAACTGCTAAAGGTTGTATCCATGGCCCACAGCGGCCACACGCAAAATGTAGCAGGCTTTCAGGTCGGGAAGAGGAGGAACCTTAACCTTAGTGAAGCACACCACCGGACAGTTTTCAGGACCGCACCGCCGCTCTGAGGTGTCGGCAATAGTCAGCGGTTCGCAGTGTGTGGGGTTCATCACTTACTGACTCAGATACATTTCTTTCTAATCACTTCCCATAAACACCACCTTGCGTCGTCTTATGATAACTGACATTTAAAGCTCTAATCACATCACATTACCTGTTCTAACAGTATGAATCGTCACTTCGAGGGTACCAATAAATGTTACAAGGTCACTACAGATTTACTGTTGTAAACCAAATATAGTTGTAAAAACATATTGTTAAACGTTTTCCATTTTAAATGAACCATACAATTGAAATTATATCAAATTTAGATATTGCAATTATTCACCTTTTCCAATACAAAAAATACTAACATAATTCAAGAAGCACAACCCATCCTGAGTCTTTATTTTGAAGCCAGCTGCAGGTTTTATCAAGACACCTAAAAAGGTCAAAAACTCAAGCTTGAACAGAACACCTTGTACCCTTGTATACCTTTGACTACATTGTAAGTAATTCATCTTCATGTTCATGTTTCAACCATTACGCAAAAAAAGAACAAAACAAGGCAAGCAACTTGTGTGGAGCACCCATTTTCTTTTAATTTTACAAAGAATACAGCCTCTCTACTTCAGAGGGATGAAACGAGAAGAGTGTGTAGCTCCAATACCAGGGCGACCGTGCTTGACTGGCTTATAGGTGATGGAGAACTCACCAAGGTAGTGGCCACACATCTCAGGCTGTGGAAAGAAAAAAACAGTATGTAAGATACAAGACACCATAAGACCAGAATACTAAAGTAATACTCCATGTGCTGGTTAAGTACTCAGTGTTATTTATTTAAAGCTTGATATTTAGAAGAAAACTGATATGATCCAAATTTTAGAAATCACAACAAGTGACAAGACATCTTGTGACACTTGATAAAAGTGGTACTGTCTATACATCAAACACTAAAAAGATTTAGCTGTTTGTAATAATAATAGACCATGGTCTATGTGTGTGGTACTATATAATTTTGGCACATCTATTTGTATACTAGAAACTAAGAGCAGTTTGAGTCACTATACTTTAGAAGTCACAAAAAACTATTTTGATAGTGTGCTTGGCCCTGTAGCCAATGATTTTAGCAGCACTTTGCTTTTCTGCAGCATCTTTGTCTAATAAATAAACTAATGTTGTCTCAAGTATATTTCATGGGCTTGAGTATTGTACAAACTTTCACTCTCAAGTCACAATTTTAAAAAGTACTGTACATGGGAAAATTTAACATCTTCCTGTGGGGATCCGTTTTGAAATAAATATGCAAATTTGCAAAAGAACACATGCTTAGGACACAGATAACACTCAAGATAAAATTTTAACTTAACTCATTTCTTTTCTGTAATGCTTTGACATTAATAAAAAAATCTCACTTAATCAGAGTGAAAATTCCAATAAAGCTATTACAATGGGCCAACACAAGTAGTCACTTTGCCTGGAACCATGTAAGCTTTCAATAAAAACAGACTGACCATTGTATTTTCTGATAATAGGCTATGCTGATGACATTGTAAACAAAATTTTATTTTCTTTCTAGTCACACAGTCTTGGAAATGACTGAACTAATAATTGTGGTGGCTTGGATTTCACAGTGTATACATACACTCTCCCTCTAAGCCAACCAAAAGCATCTCACCTTAATTTCAACCTGATTGAAAGTCTTGCCATTGTACACTCCAACCATGGACCCAACCATCTCAGGCAGGATGACCATGTCCCTCAGATGAGTCTTCACCACCTCTGGTTTTTCCATGGGGGGTGCCTCTTTCTTTGCCTTGCGCAGACGCTTTAGGAGGGACTGCTGCTTGCGGCGCAGGCCACGGTTCAGCCTCCTCCTCTGGCGGGCGCAGTACAGCTGCATTAGCTGCTCACTGTAGGAGAGACAACAGTTTTGTCAGTGAAGCCCCTGACCACCTCATAGTGGCAACTAATTAAGAAATCCCATGTCTGAACAACCTTTCAGCTCTTCTAACTACAACAAGGGAAAAATGAGATAAAGACGCAAACATTTCACACAATAAAAGTGCAGTCATTCAAGCATCAACTTTAGTAAATATTTTTTCAATTAAACTTTAAACCAATTTAAAGCATTCATTGTTCAACTCAAACAGGCAGAGTTTAACAGGTTCCATCAGTTCATTTCTTATAAATATTTCACATTCGTAAATGTATAAAAACTTAAACAATTACAGTTTCAATGCGTCTGATTATACTGTCAACGTCAAAGGCCACTGCTGACATATGAAGAGATAATTACTGACTTTCCACTCACTAAAAAAATGATTTGAAGAGAACACTTGGAAGGTTTTAATATTAATGTCAAACCTTGAAGGTATACACACATTTCTGCACAGAATTACTTCCTGTCAAGATGGTTCTTGTTCTGCTAAAGCCTCACATTATAATGATTAGAGCAAAATGTAAGTCTGCAGCCAAATAAACTGTAGCTCCAACTGACCAGAGAGACGCCAGATGCACAGCCCGAGCAGAGTGACACTTACTAAGACATGTCCAAAAGCTGGTCCAGGTCCACACCTCTGTAGGTGAACTTCCTGAAGGTACGCTTCTTCTTGATCTCAGCATCCGCCTGAAAGGGACAAGATTCATTCCAGGTCAGCTAGCCACATACAGTTAGCTTATACATTTAAGCGGTACCATTTGTGCCACTACGACTTTTAATGTCATCGTTAGGTGTCTACAGGACTTACTGAGCTTACTTAATTACTTTCGCATGTGAACTACGTGTAGCCAAAAGACAAATCGTAATTTGTTACTTATACAGCCTATGTTAACCACCGGGTTAGCTTAGCTACGAACGGCCATTGCTCAGGCTAATACACACCCTACAAACAGAAGTTTATCTTGTATTCTGATCAGTGATTTTACACTGAATAGTCAGTGAACGTGTGTTACTGTCGGATGATGCAGTAAACTATTTTAATCAGTCACCATAGTGCTCAGATGCACATAGATTGTATTTGAACTAGCTTCACGATCGGCCGAGCACCTACCATCTTGCCTGATGTTCCGGAGGAAAAGAACGGCCACAACTCTCGTTCGCTCTGATATCGCGGGATTTCAAGCAAACATCCGGTGGTTTGTTCCGGCGCGGTCGGTGCCCTACATGAACAACAGGTGGCGCAGTTACACAACAACAACAAGTTTCTGTTCACTGTTAGGTTTCTATGAGTACTGTGAAACTGTGAGAGGAAATTTAGCCCAGTCTTAGTTCTGCATACCAGGAGAAGGAAGAAAGTTTCAGAAGAAAAACAGAATTAGGTTTGACAGACAGCTTAGTAAGTCCTATAAGTGGCATTGAAAAGTGAGGTACTTTCATTACTTTCATTTTACATTAGATTAATATGTCACTACATTTTATAGGGGAATACTGTAATGTTTCCCCTGTCATGTTAAAATTCTACATAAAACATACAATAAAATACTATGTATTATTGATTGTCGTATCTGGGCTCCACACATGTCGAATGTGAATGACATTTTCCCCTCTAAACCTCTTATATGGCTACATTAAAAGATATGGCACAACTCTGTAACACACTGCTAAAAGGAAAATAAAAAATCTGATTTGTGCAGCAGAACCTTTTTAGTTTCTCCAGATAATCTGTAGGTTAGATAAATACACATCACCGGATTCACAAGTAAAATGCTAATTGCTCACTGATGCATCAGTATTATTCTAGTAATGTCACATATAATTTTTCTGCAGGTCAAATGTAGGCCACATTTTGTTTTCGTAGGCTATTTATAGTACATTTTGCAGATGACACCATCCTTTGGTTTAAACGATTAAGAAAAACACAATGATATTTTCTCACTTTCTTTACTATGGATATTCAGATAGTTTTGTTTTCATATAGCCATGTGTTAGATGTAGTTATTGTATTTCTCCAGTACACTATGTAATACATGTTTTGTCTGTGAATTTTGTAACGTTTGTTGCAGATCGTAAAACCTGAAAAGATATTAAGAGCCTAACCCTAACTCTCATAATAATTATATGTGGGAAAGAGAAATTGTAGAATTATTTTCAAAGTTTGTTTACAGTACATTTTTAGAAATAATTTGCCCTGCAGTGTAAGTCATTGTTATTTAAACATTATCAAGAAAAATGGTCAGAAGAAATATTAAATAAACCACAACTGAGAACTTACTGTGTTTTCAAGCAAATGTACCACCCTGAGCAATATATCACCCTTAACCTGACCAGAGCCCAGAGGTCTGTCCGTGCTCAGTTGAGATTTGGTATCCTGCCTTTGGCCTTGGAAATGGGGCGTTTGCATTCAGCTCCTGAGGAGGACACAACGTGGCTGTTGTGTGCTTTGGACGAAGTTGAAAATGACATTTTGTGTTTTACTGTCCTTTTTATTATGAGCTTTGAGTTAAACTTTATCAGTAAATGATTGATGGGAACTATAGTATAGTATGCTTGTTATGTCAGATAAGGGTAGATTACAGTGTTTGTTTACATATAGGACAGAGCTCAGTTTTTGTTAAATACTCACCATCAATGTATAAGAGCACTGTATTTAAATGCATATTTAAATTAATTAGTTTATATTTTGGATGATGTGCATGTATCTTGTATTATGTTTTAGGATTTATTTTTGTTTTGTTGTTGACAGTGTCTTGTAAGCCCATGTGGGCTGGGTACCTTGGGGTGTGTGACATGTAAATAAAACATTAAAGCAATAAAGAAAATAAATACAGGTATTTCAGTTAAACTAACCCTGTTAGAAGTATATCACACAGTGTCTGCCTGCACCTCACTTTGTTTGTTGCACATTTCCAAGCATTTACTACAGACTTGTCATATCCATCTTTTGATCTTAAACACAAATGTCTTCAGTGTGAAGACTAAATAATTCAGCCTTTTCATTCTAATACTTCTGGATGGGACTGTATTCTGTTTAAACGGAGGACTTTCAGTATGCCACACTAGTGTGCAGTAATATAACAGTGTAATGCAAGAACTGCACCAAGTGCCAGTGTTGCGTAACTCTTCCTGTCTTAACACACCAACTCTGATCAACTGGTTTCTTATCTCATTTGATATCATTTCCTAAAATCTTCTGATAAATACGCTTCCATGCATCTGCTTACTGATGTCTGTGTGTTATCTTAATAACTTGACACGAAGGAATTCTACTCCATTTAGCAACATAACATTTTTATGCCATGTTACTTTTTACAAAGCAAACCGACACAAGATAATGAATACACATTTTTTTTATTACACCGTATTCACAAAAACATACCTCTTGAACATTTTTCCCCCCATTGGTATAAAAATTATTCCAAGGGAAAAAGTATACTCCAATATCAAATGTTATTCTGAGTCAAGGTACAAAACAGCCCCCATTCAAATCTACATAAATAACAATCTGAAATGATCAAATATAATTATATGATTGGTTCACATATTAACCAACATTTAAGAATGATTCACTTAATTATTCACTGACAAAAAGAGAGAGAGAGAATCCAGTATTCTTTCTTGGAATGTTCAAAACTTCACTTGAGTATTATTTTCTCCACTCCCCCACTGCACTGTCTTTAATCCAAAGAAAACAAGCTTAACTCCAGCTGGACTGGTTATGCAAACAAAGGAAATATTTCCTCCATTAAAGAAAGAAAGATCTGAAATGAGCTAGAGAAAAGACGGTATATAAAAGAGAAGAATGGTTTGTTCTAAAGAATCCATTTTGTTCCCTCGTCTGCCTGAACAATAGAAACTGCTTTACTGCAGTGTCTTTAACCAATACTGAAGGGATGGAGACACTAAAGCATTAATCCAAAAAAAAAAAAAAAAAAAAAAAAAGTACATTCTCATTCACAGGACTAATTGATGTCATTTACACAGATGATACAGCTGTTACAGATAAACATGGCGTTTGATCAAACTGACATTTTCAAAATAGTCCAATACCTAATATTTCTCTTTTAGTTGCATGTTGCCGTTACAAAAAAATGAACTAATGTGTCAGCAAAAACCCAAAGAAAAAACAAACAAAAAAAAAAAAAAGTGTGGTTTGGTACATAAAAAAAGTCCCTGGGATAAAAAAAAAGAAAAAAGAAAAAAACTGAGCCAAAAGAGATCGGTTTCTGTGGTCTCTAAATATTAAAAAAAAAAAAAAAAGAAAATCATAGAAATACAGTTCATCATGATATGTATAACAAAGATTTTGTACAAAAAGGGGTGAGAACAATTTCATACAATACTACAAAGATATGACCTAAAAAAGGTGCAACATCCTATCGATATAAAAATAAACCATCTGCCATGAGGTCTTGCAGATCCTTCCCTAGCATTCCTCAGCTCTCTCCTTCTTCCTAGTAATCTGTCCCGTCATCCTGGTACGTCTGCTCTTCTTCCTGGTAACCTTGGTAACCCTCGTCTTGGTAATCTGGGATGTAGTCTTGGGCGCCACCTTCCCCATTATGATCATCTCTATCCTCTCCAGACGCAGGACAGTATTTGGCATCATAGATCTGCCTGCCCAGGCCGAAGTTCTGGCCGCTCTGGTTGGCTCCCTGGTTGTATCCCATCTGTAGGGACATAGTGCTGTTGTCACACTTGTCTGTGCCCAGCTTCTGGTCATAAATGGCACGCCTTGTCCCTGGAGCAGTCATCCCAGCCTGTAATAGAGACAGAGGAACAGCAATCTTTATACAACAGTTATTTTTCCTGCGTAGGCGTTAAAAAGCCTGAGCAAAGTGCTGACTCCACAGAACCCGGATTCCTACTGTTAAAGGCAATTGAGGAGTTTACAGTAAAGGTTTCTACAAGTCTAAACTTGACTCTTGGAGTGGAAGAACATGGGTTAAATAATGCTTTGGGCTCGTTTCCACTACAGTCCTGGAATATAGTATTTATGAGAAGTTGGGAATGTGTTGCAGTACCTGGCTCGCCCCCTTGTTGGTACCCATTTGCAGACTGATGGTTGTGTTATCCATTGGTGGCTGGATTTGGACTTTAGGGTCATATAAGTGCCTCCTTGTGCCATATGCATTCATACCTGCCTGACTGGCACACTTGTTCGTTCCCATCTATTGAGGGGGAAAAAAACAATAAGACATAAACACCACAATCAATTATTGTTTAATAGTTAATTATCATACAAAACAAAACAGTGCTTTAAACCAGCTTGCTGCACTTAAACAAGAGGTAAAATGTTACTCTTAAGAATGTTAGAGATGTTCAGTGAATCAATACCCAAACATATACTTTTAAAGTTTCAGTCATGTGTCATAGATTTGTAAATGTTGCACTACAAGTTTTCCCTACGGTTTAGGGCCACGTAGCTACATTGGATCGTTGTTGGTGATGGAAACAACAGAGCAGAGAGTGTTCAGAGACCGAAAACAATGAGCCACTCTTATACAAGCATGCTATGCTTGACATGACGTGTCGTGACAAAGTCTGGTTCTGCAGCAGTAGTTTCACCACATGTGGCAGTGAGCTCAGCTTTCTAAGCATGTTAAGTGTCTCACTGCTGTTAGTTCCAGCCAAAGACATGAAGTGAATAAACTGATTTCGTATACCCGTTACCTTTACTGACGACCTGAGGAAAATGTTTCGCAATCAATCTCACACACTGGATTGTTTTGTCTTGCACAGCCTTGAGTATCAGTGTTAGAAAGGTACATGAACTTCAGTCATGTCATTTACTGACTGGAAATGAAGGGCAAATGATAACAGTTTTTTTTTTTGTTTGTTTTTTCTGGTTTAATTACAGGAGTTTTGCACTTTGATAACTGTGCTGCTCACTCAGGAGTCTCAGAACAAACTATACCTGTAGACCAATGATGCACTGTCCAGCCTTCATCTTCTCATCATTAAACATCCTCTCCTGCTTGTCAGCGTACTTTATCCCGATGTCCACCCGTGAATGGCAGCCCTTGGTTTTGGCCTGAGGGAATATATAATAATTAACGTTGTCATGGTGGATATCAAAAACATAGTCACATTATAATATAACTTTCTGAGAGTGATAAGAAAACATCATCTCCAGTGCCAGTGACAGTTTTTTAGGACTTACCATGCTAGCCAGTGCAAGCAGTGTTGACTGGACCTGTGTCATGTTGCCACTTTCAAACAGGTCATTGGCTTCAAAGATATCGTGAGGCTTCAGGCCGTACGCTGTGATGGCTTTGATGAAGTTTGTTAGGTTCTCCAGCTAAAACCACACAAATTAAGTTTATGAAGGACTTCCGTTTGCATAACAAGTTTGATTTTCCCATTAATAAGATGCTGTCATTTATTGGTAAAACACTTTATAGTCCAATATGACTCATCAGAGCAACACTCCCAGCATGCAGGGGTAATCATGATGTAGCATGATTCAGTGAGCTGACGTCACCACCAGTGTTAATGAACCTCTACTAATGCACACCCTCAATTTGTTTAAAAGGTGTGTGTCATCATCTAACTCACCTGATGCCAGTTCAGCGCTGACTGGTTGATCTTTTTCACAGAGCCTGGCTGTAGCTGGTTGATAAGACTGTGACATAAAAAAAAAGAAGATTTTTTAGGTTTTCCACACCACAGCACGTTTCATCAAATGATAAAGGTCGTCGTGGTTCTGTGTGAAAGACGGTCTGTAGTCTCCACTTACTCGCACAGGATGACTCCATTCTTCAGGCCTTTCTGGAAGTCTGGCCCGATAGATTTTCCGGTGATTTCTTCAATCCAGATCCTCAGCTCCTCTTCTTTCTGAGGGTCGTACTTCTGTGCGATCTGGTTATGGAAAGAGGTCAAAGATCACATTTCACAATAAGCTAGAGAAGTTAGTACATTATTTATTAAACAGTAAATGCAATCTTGAGTTTTATTTTTCCCCCTCACCCCACTGATCTCACACGTCAAGTGCACGTTATCACAGAACTGTGGATATTCACATAAGCATTTGTCCTTGAGTGTATTATGACTGCATTTAATCAATTTTCATGGTCAACCCTGAGTATGACTTTGCCTCAGTGTAACATGACTTGTCTAGGATTTGGTTTTTTGGTCCTACTTAGCCATCATTTATAAAAGGTGACACTGACATGGCTTAACACAAACCCATGTGCACACACACACACGGATATCCTGTTTGGTAAACAGCTAAATTCTCTCCTGAAGCACAGGAAGGCAGCTGCTAAAAAGGAGTGAGGGTGGGTGCGTTTTAAAGGGGTTAACATAGGTTAAAGATTGACCTTCTAGTGAGAGGCGTCTCTGTTAAGGGATTATGTGTGGTTTGATTGATGACATAAGTGTAAAAACATGCTACACTGGCTCTAAAACAGGCCATTCAGCAAGAGCATTGTGACCACATAAACAGCAGCTCAGTCTGTTGTGTGGCAAACTGGAAACCAGAAATGAGGGGGGGAAAAAAAAAAAAAAAAAAAACAGAAGACAAAACAGTTGACAAAGGTAGACCAGTATACATTTTCTTCCCATCCAGCAAAGGATAAGGTGTCTCAGCTTTCCCGGTCCCTGAGGGCAGAGAGAAACTAAACCACAGTGTAGCCTACTTGTACATATACATAGACGTTGGCTGCACTCTCACAGCTGGATGGACTCTTAAGGAATTTCTGTCTTCTAATTACTCGTCCTTCATTCAGTCTTCCCATGTATATAAAAAAACAGCACTGCTACTTTAACTGCCCACAAAGAATCCTTCAGATGTAATTTAAAGAAACAAGTCGAATACAAAGAATTTGCCCCACAATGCTTGGATAAAAGAGGTGAATGAAGCAGAATGGATGTAGAACTGTGTGTGCTGGGCTAATGAATGAATGTTGTTGCTGCTAAGCTTTGGCCTCATTGTCTGAACCAGTACATATTTTCTACGTCTAGTTTAAGCAAGAGGAAAGGTGGGTGAGCGGGGAGGGTGAGAGGAGTATGACCCCTTAAATGCCTCACATTTCACAGAATGCGGCTACGTCACTCATGGCAGGAAATACCACCCAAGTCAGCATCTCTTGAACGCCCGCCTCCCTTCAAGGGCATCGCTGGTAACAGACAGAGGAAATCTACATGTTTTCTTTACGTCCTGCACACGTTGTTCTGTGGAGAATTTGGGGAGGGGACTTGACCCTCTCTCTTCCATACAAGGGCACAGTCAAGGAATATAGACAGAAAAAAAATAGTCAGCTGAGTAAAGAAGCCGGTATTTATGTGTGTAGTAAGATCACTTCTCTGTGGTTGATTTGCTGCAACTTCAATTACATTTTCCCCTTTTTTTTTTTTGAAGTGTGAAAGAGGAACAAAGCTCTTTAAGAAGAGACTTTATTACATATTTAGTCCACCATTTTTTTAAAAAGAAATCCTAAGTTACGCAACTCAGTGGGATACACAGTAACGTGGTCAGGAGAGTAATCTCCAGCATCAGCCCTGGTATTTTAAGTGGTTCAGGATGCGCAGGAATCTGTGCAGATGGATCCAAATAAACTTTGCTTATCAGAAAGTTACACATTGACAAAGAGTGGTTTGATTTGTGTGCGCTCACTCTGCGCAAGGACTTATTGTACAGTGTAAAATTAAAATAAAAAGTCTTCCTCGTTGCTGCGATCCGACATGATCACCTCATCAAAAGAAGCAGCACAACTTAACCGGAGGAGGAAGGAGGAGGGGGAGCAGTAAGAGGCTGTTCAGACCATTTCTAAGAAGCAATATAACGACTTTGAGCAGCATCCGATACCCGGACACTAATGGGTGAATTACATTTTCTGCAAATGCGGGTCACAACGCCGGACAGCAAACTGCACAGCGAGGAGAAAACGCTGGAAAGTGGACAACAACTTTGCCACAACGACATAGTTCTTTGCCAAAGGAGACAACGCCCATAGTGTGTTTTAAGTGAGTGGCATGCATGGCAAAAGCTACACTCAGCTTCTCCAGATGGAAAACTCCCAACATAAATATATACTTTGCCAACTAGCTGTACTCAAATAAAGTTTCTGGAAACGTATAAAGTAGTTTTAAGTTTTAAAATACTTTTAAAAAATCTCTTTACTGACTCCGTCTTTCCATCCAGCTCTGACTACATATAACCTGGGCACGCTCGTCAAAATGGAGGCCAGGTGACTGCGACAGAAGCTCGGAGAAAAACACACCGAGCGGAGGAGTGGAAGAAAAGTTCATACAGTTTACTTTATGATAAATAAAAACGTGTACACCTACCTTGTTTTTAACTTCAGCGGACAACCCGTAAGCAGGACCTTTGTTAAAGGAAGCCATTGTCAAATAGTTGCGATCTTGCTATTGTGGTTTTTTCTTTTTTTTTAAAAAGGCTGCTTGAGAATAAAAACTGTGCTAAACTATCTCAGACTCTTCCAATGAAACCTCGGAGTGAACTAAATACTTCCTTTCTCTTTTACAGCCGCCAATTACAGCGCTCCCACGGTTTCTATTCAAAGAGCGTCAAACCGAGAGTCAAGATAGTTCACTGCTGATGATGCGCCGGAGAAATACGGTGACCATGCCTCACAGGAAAGGTCTTTATATGTGTGTACAAAAAAAAAAAATCCTTCATGAATATTCAACATAAAGCCTAGAAACGTGTACATATTGCATCACATAATTCGACAAAGACAGTTAGTAGGATTAAAAGATTTTATTTGTTCTTAATTTCATTTTCTGTCTTGTGTGAACTGTGGGGTTTACATTTTACAATTAGTAGGTATTATAGACATATTTTTATAGACATATTCTTCAGCTAAATTAAAACGACCCTGTATTACCCCCTCTTGATTTTACTCGACAGTGTAGTTAATTTGTTGAATCAATATTTATACCTTGAATATTAGAAGAATACTGTCCTAATTGGTCAAATTTACAGGATCTTAGCTTACCTGATTTTTATTATATGCTCAATTAAAATTAAAATAATCGTAGCCTGGGATTTATGAAACAGCTTTTACTTCGATTTAAAAACATTCAGCATGTACTCTACCCCCTTATGTTGACTATGCATGTGACAGCAAATACTGCTTGGACGAAATATAATATACTGAAATAGGCCTACTATATACTCTAAATCATCTGTAGGTCTAACAAGATGACAAGATCACACAGCCTACATTGCACATTTTACCACTACACCTCCTGGGACTGATAGTTATTTGAATCTTGGTAAATCTATACGCTATACATTAAGAAACATTAAGTTAAGTTGCAGCGACTACGGAAGTGCATAGACGGGAACTCTCTCGATCCTCACGGACGCATATTCTTCGTTAATCGATCCTAGGCTCCACCTTTCCCCTTCTCTTCCTTAGGTCGCGATTGATATCAAAAACTCCTTATATGGAAGGAAACTTCCCAAATTCCTGAATGGTGGGAGTGATCCATCCACCAGTCCCACCCTGCATACCAGACGTGCAGTGGACGAGACAAATTGTCGCATTTCTTTTGAATCACCGTCGATAAAAAAGAAGTTTCGAGGGAGAACAGTGAGCTACTGAGGTGACGTAACGTCGGTGTAATGGGGACTCAAATTAAAAACTTCTCTGTGCTACAAGACTTTCACACAGTCATATCCCACTGTCCAGATTTCAGCGTAAGGCAACAGTTCACAAGGCAGAATTCATTCACTCTTCACAAATTAGTGACACACTGTGAGAATTAACCAGGGGATTTCTTTTCAGCCTCACAGGGGCTTTTTCTTTCACTTCTCTTGGTGAAGTTGGTTCCACACAGAAACAGAAACTCTGCTCTCTGTGGAACCAGTTAAAATATATTTCATTGTCACTAAAAGAACTGTACACTTAAATAGTGGGGTAGTAAATCAGAGCTTGCCCTAATTATTTTTCCAATTAAGGAGCTAAATTGTCTTTAATACATACAGAAAGCGTCTTACAATTAGACCACCATACATTTTCAACAGGAAGTTGTCACTGTGACATAACCAGTTGTTTTTCCCAGACCAGCCATAATCCAACTGTGGACAATAGTACTTTTCTTAAAAACGGAGCCATTGGCTATTGAACAGTCATGAAAATAAAACTGGCCAAAGATGCAGCTGGTTACCTTAAAAACTAATATTTGCTTCTTGAACTACACAATTGTGATTTGTGTTTGAAATGAAGCTGGGTATGTGGATGTACTGGATCGTCTACAACGTGCCGATCTTAAGACTGGCAGAAAAGTTAAGGTTTTTAATCAGAGTAACTGATTAGGTTGCAGCGCTATTAACATAAGCAAATCTCAGTGAATTACTTCAACATGACTTGAGTGTTTTGGTCGATTTTAAACACTTAATCGTGACACATCCTCGCATGTTGTACTCAACAGACTCCAACAAGACGGGAAGCAATGATGTAAGCCTAGGCGTCTCTCATCAGTCTGTGATGGTGTGTCTGGTCATAAATACAGCTGTATTTGTGAACTTTTCTTTGTAGGATTACAACAAACAGGTGAGCAGTGGGCTGATTCAGAGTCTGACAATAAAAACACCTGAGGGGGAAGACTCATCCTCAAATGTGTGATGAGATTACATCAGCTCAGTGAGTCATAGCGTGGAATGACGTAGCTGTACTACCCTTGAGTCTATTGAACACATAGGGACCATGTGTCATCTCTATTGAGGCCAATGGTGCTAATAAAAATGTTGCTTGTACATAGGTATAAGGCCGTTTCTTTACAGAGGTTGATATTCAAGGCTTCCAAAGATTGAAAGACAATAGACATATTCTTCTCACACCTACAAAATTAACAAGAATGATCAAGTAATTCCCACTAAAATGACTCCTACCATCCAGCTCTTACATCACATACTGATTCAGGCAAAAGACAAATAGGCAACGTGCACCCCCACATGGATAAACTTGGTAAGCACAAGAAATTACAACAATGAAAAGCTCAAAACAAAAGGCTACTCAAGAATAACACAGAGCTCAGACTGACAATTTTGCTTCAGTGGGGTAAAAATATTTAAAAAGTGATGACCATAGTTGAATACAATGGAACTGTAAAAGACCCACTAGTCAGTCAACTGAGCTGAAGATTTAGATCATTTTATTTTTCAAACAATTGAGAGATGTTAAACACTGAACAAATAAAGATGCCCCAGTCAAAAGTCCAGAAAACAGATTATCAACCAGTTGTAGCACTTTTCCTTTATTGCCAGTTGCGTCGATGTGCAGTTTCTCATTGTCTGCAGCTTCACCCTCACTAGATCAGTGTGTACAAAAAGTTAACAGAAACGGTGCATATACCAGCGTCACGCTGACCATGGGATTTGGAATTCTCACGCATAAACCCGGCTCCACGAACAGGCATGTTTTATGCGGAAGCAAATCCAGATTAACCGTTTACCAAGGCACATTGGTAGGGATGAATGACTGAAAGAATGAATGGACAGAGAGGCTGCGCAAAAAGCCCATCTAAATTTAAGTAATGAGAGACTGATGAGTAATAAAGGGAAATCAAAATGAAGTATTAGTTGTCACATGGAAAATGCCAAGATTATCTGATGCACACAGCTTTCTCTCCACCTTTTACCTTTCCTGCATTTAAATTTTGAAGCAAAAGAAATGCTACTTCAAACATTATTTTCTAAACTCTCAAAAGTGAAAGAACATTAAAAGCTGAAAGTCTGAATAAAACTTGTTGGAGCATTACCTAATATTCAGACTTGAATTAAGTCAATGATGAAATGGACAAGCTGTCTACTTTATGTACAAGTGCATAAGAGGTCTTAAATCCTGTACATTCATTAAGGCTGTTTAACTCAAAAATATTGATGTTTTTTCAAAAGGCAAACAATAAGTAAGAAAAAAAAAAAATTCCAGCATTCAAACATGTCCTTGTTTTTTTTATGTCAAATGCAAGTATTGACCAGACGTTTCTGAAATGACATTTTGGGCTTGGGAGAGAATTAGTGGTGGCAACAGTTCTCACTGTAATTAAATGTAGTACCACCACACTATGGACCCATCTGAAAAGAAACTGTTTTATAAGAGCTGTGTAATGAGAAAGAGAGAGCAAATGTGAGTGAAGGTGAAGTATGGAATGTGAATAACCAAACGTTCTGGCCCATCATAATGAAAGACCATGCAAAAACATCGGTATGCTCCCACTGGTGTGAAACATTGGAGATGAGGGTGACAACACTGTGATGCAAACAGGAACAAAAGAAATCTATAGGTGGATGAATGTTCATTTTGATGAACGAACCTTAAATGAACTGTTCAAAAATAAATAGATGTATACATGATAAGAAATTTATAATTTACTCTTTATATTTCACATAAAGCTTCTTGTTACTGCCAAATATGCTCCAGTATTTTTACACTCTGGACATGTTCAGCTCTACCTGTGCTAGATAAACTATCAACACCTTTCTGGGCACCAACATGGCAGTCTGGTCTGGACAGGACAGCTAAACCCCAGCCTTCCCTCAAATTAAACCCTAGATTATAATTCCTTATTAGAAACAAGAAGGTAAAGAAAGAGGCCAGCATCATCCCAGTGAGCCTGAAACGGATATACAATTGAAAATTTACATCGCAGCACCTTTTCTGGTTGTCTGGGATAATTCTGGGATAATTCTTGTTTTGCCTTCTGTGTTAGTAGCAGCATTCTGCAACTAGGGCCCCATCATTCCTGTGGCTTTCAGTTTGAAAAATGAAACAGAAACAGCCCTTGGTATTACAAACTCAACTATTCTTTTAATTTTTACTCTTTTATATCAAAATCTCAATATATTATCACAGAAAGAGGAAGAGGCATGAGGGGGAGTTTAGCAGGCCTGGCTAATGCCAAACTCACAGTGGACAAACAAAATCACAAGTATCTTGTCTCCGCAGAGAGACAAAGACAGGAGTGGAAAAGGACAGCAACCTTCTCAAACCCCTCAGTCTAGGCAAACATATGGCAGGATGTTCAATTTGCTTTCATCCCCATGAGGGTCCAATGATATGCACGCTGTCCAATCATACCACATGCCCTTGGTATCATAACAACCATTCACCCCAGGCCAGTGCTGTGTGTGTATCCTGTCCAAGTCCTCATCCGTCACCTCCCGGCTCATGCCCGGTAAATCCCCTACTGAGCTGTCTGCCTGCAGAACATGAGTCTTCCTCAAGTCCTTAATCTCCTGTTCTTCCCTTTTCAGATACTCAGACATGAAAAAGTGTGCACTAGGGGCCTGGACCCCCGAGGAGGTCAACACATTGCTCTGAAGGTTCAAGTAGGACTGGATGATATCATTTCTGGACAGCTCCTTCCAGTTTGTCTGGTGAAAAGGGTTAGGGCTGGGACCTGGTGCTGGGGTAGAGGGTTGTACAGTGCTTTCAGTTCTCTGCCTAGACTCAGCAGGGTCAGGAGTGGGGGCTTCGTCTGTCTGGGAAGGTTCTTTATGTACCAGAGGTTTGATCTGACCTGTGACAGGATCAAATGTTAGTCTACGTTCTTTTAACCGTACAGGCTTAGTCATGTCCTCTATTTTTTGGCCATCTAAGTTTACAGAGTAGTCTCTAGACCTGTACTTCCTCCTTTTATACTCTGAGTTAGGGATCGTTGTCCCATCTGTGTCATCAGACATACCCATGACTCCCTCAGATGTTGGTCTGTGTAGTTCTGAGTTGTGCTGGGCAAGAGAGTGTGAAGGGGAGACTGATGGGGATTCCAGTGTTGCAGATCTGTCTTGTGAAGGGCAATGAGAGGGGACCTCTGACGAACTGGCCCAGTGCATTGAAGACCTATGAGAAGAATGCGACAGTTTGTCAGTGTAAGATGCATGGGCTGGGGAGGATACAGGCTGGGACAAAGAAAAGGGTGAGTCCCTGGATGAAGGGCTAGGGATAGGCGTTCCTTTCGGTGCATATGCTGAAGAGCGCTTGGTCACTGTATCTTGCTTCATGCTCCTTGGGCTGGAAGTGAGGCCATGGGGACTTTTCGCTTGATAATATCCCCCTCCTCCTTCATCCAGTCTTGCCTGTTGCTGCTGCATCACAGCAACTTTGATCAAAGAGGAAGTGCTAGGTAGTTTGGCCACACCAGGGGAGCTCGGACGAGGTTTGACAGCATTCACTGGAATTCTATTGATTTTATCATTTTCAAGGTGATCTACTCGAGATCTGTCAGGAGACGGGACAACCTCCTGGTCAGGTAGGGCATCTGGACTGCCAGCAATCCCATTGGTGGGTGGCGAGTTATCATACGAAGACATCTTGGAGATTTTTTCTGGTAAGTGCACTCCACTGTCTCTGTGCTCTGCCCGGCGCTTGCGACTGCTTGATTTCTCAGCTTTTGGGGAGTATGTATTGTGAACATCATTTCTGACTTTGACTTCAGAGACACCCTTCCCTGACAAGGAAATTTCTGGGGGAGAGGCATCCGTTCTGCTAGGATGAGAACTGCCATTGGTAGACCCAGGGGCACTTGCAGCCACAGCTGGCCCAGGTTCAATCAACTTTTGCCAGTTCCTTAAGAGTTTCTTAGCACGCTTTGCAAGGTCTTCATCCTTGGTCTTCTTTCTTACATCATTTATCAGTTTTCCTAGTCGAGTTTCCTAAATAGATAATGTGGGTGAGAATTAGAAACAAATTAAGCAAAACTATTGCTTTAATAAAGCTGTGGTTCACATGCTGTCAACTGTCTTACCTCAAGTGCTTCTTTGGTGATAGGATACTTTTCAAGACAGGTAATTACCTCCAAAACAACCACCATGTTGCATATCTGAAAAGATGACAAAACATTTTGTATGACTTTACATCGACACATAGTAAATATTTGATACAAGTGTGAAACCACTGTTGAGGCAGGTAGTAATGGAAGTCCTTAATATCTGAAAAAACTCTAAACCAATCTGTCGTGTCTACAACGTGTATATGAAGGTAAGTTAGCTGACATGTTAGCCTGAGCGACACGAGCTTGTCTGTTTCACAGCCACAGAACGACGCTGAAAAAGTAAAGGTGGCAAAGTGTCAACTCAGAAGACCTCTATCACTACAGACGTTTTAACTAAAGTGTAGCATATGCTCAAAAAACAAAGGGAAAGGAGTGTTCCTTCTAATTTAAGAGTTTCTCATCCTGTCGACAAAGTCAATCGACAGGACAACGTTTGAGTGTTGGCAGTCTTACCTGTGTTAGCTTATTTGGCTACCGCTAGCATTGAACTAACTTGAGAAGGAAGGACCCGACTATTTCCTAAAACGTAGCTTTAGCTAATCAAGCTATTTGCCAGCTAACTCTTTCCCACACTTCATGATATGGAAGAAACGGTCTGTAACAAAACTTTGGCCGATTGGCAGAACATATAAAACATTTAACAATAAAATAAGTTATCGCAAGAAACATATGCATTAGTTTCCATTCCAATACTCTAAACCGCTTTGCTGTTAATGCTAGGCTAGCAACTAGCATGCTATATAAACCAGCTAACGCCTGACGACTGTCTGGTAACGCAGTTGCTAAGTTAGCTAGCATACAAGCTGTCAACTGAAGAGCGCGGCGTCTCTCGGCCTTTCGTAGACATTCAACATGTCGGTGATAACTCAGAACATAAAACATGCATTTTTCAAAAGTAATAACTGGCTAATAGACAGCGGTTGATTGAGCTGCCTTTTTGAGTTTGTAAGAGTTCAGGTAAACAGCTAACGTTAGCTAGCTAGCCCCGCTAGCTTCAGTGTTACTCACATTGCTCTGACTGTCGATGGCCTGCAGCAGCCGGTCCCTCATCTGCTGCGGGGTTGCTGAGACCGTTGTCATTGCCTGTTCGGTGCGATCCGGAGGATGGAGGGAGGAATCCTCCAAAACGAAAACCAGGTGACAATGGTGACTCAAAAGCCGCTGCAGTAACACGTCAGGCGTCCGAACAGCACATTTTCTTGTCGCCTGTAAAGTAGACGGCTCAGTTTATCTTACATGGAGTGGGAAATGTGTATGCTGTGTTGACCGTCAGCGGCTGCCTGCTCGGCGCTCTAGCAACTCACTACCAGCTGCTGGATGTCTCACCGGCCTCCTGCTGCATGCTGGGATACGATGTCTGCGCTTTGACGTCTGCACGCAGACCAGCAAACAGATTTACACCTACACTCCACAGTGTACCCCACTGCTTCTTTTAGTTCATCTGCTTTTGCTTGATGACTGACTTATAGCCCCCCATCACTCATACATCCAAATATTTAAAATTACCCTGCTTGGAATAATAAACTCATATGTTTTTTTCCCCCAAAAAAGGTGGGCTGTGTGTGACTTGTTAGAAATTCTTGAAAGGACATCAGGTTTTGAAATTAAAATATTGTATATATACATATATTGTATATATTGTAGATTTTCAAAGATGTTGCCTACCCCACCATGGCACCCATTTTCATTGTTTATGTAGAAGAACTAATCCTGCACATCAAACTTCCTTAAGTGGCTTATTAGACTATGATCAGCTTCCAAAATATCAGAGGTCACAAATCATGCTTGGAAGTACACAAGTTAAAGTTTTAAGGTGAGTTCAGGGAAACTGTCCTTGTAGTGTTAAACTCTACGCGAACATCAGAAAACAGAGGAAAACACAGTAAAATAAAACATAACACAACCACATTATTCACCAACACCCTCTCTCACTTTGGAAGCAAACATTCAAATAATCTTTAATATGGATGTGTTTGTCACCACATGTATTATGAGTGATCACTAATGACTTTATATTACAGGAGTCCACCAGCAGATGGAGCCCACAGTATAAGCCAATACATGAAAAGCTCCTTAGACAGAGTCATGAACCTTAGTTAGAGCAGAAAAGACAGAAAACTTAGCACCACTCAAGATGGTCATTACTTTTGTCAAATCCATCCCACATGCAACATGCCCAGTATCAACTTATTGAATCATTTCTGTGGACACAGTGGGAGAAGCAGGGCAAGTGCCTAAAGCTGTAGAGTGGGTGAGAAAGTCTGAGTTATGCCAGTTGTGGGGGCCGCAATCATCATGCAACTACTGCTTTAGTTCTTTGTCTTCTAGTGGGTTTTTATGTAGTAATGAAATAATGATGAAATAAATGCATTTGTTTAATCAGATATATTTATTTTCATCTCATTTACAAATATTAATGCAAAGCTACAAAGACAGAAGCTTTCACACAAGAAAAATACATCAGGTACAGTTCAAACAGAAGCATATTTCATCTTTAATATAGCACACATTTACAGCCAACTTCCAACTTGACAGAACAGAAAACACACAATCTGATGAACAAGGTTTGAACCAGTTGTTTTTTAAAGGGCTAGCTCAAAAAAGTACCAACTTGCCAAGCTGTGCTGCAGAATGCTAGATTTTGCATATTCTATGAGCATAATGTTTCCTGTTGCTGTGAGTGCACTACAGGAGCAGTACACCCTTTCACGGCAGTAAAATGCATGTGCTGTGTTTGGAAAACTATCACTGTCCTCAGAAACAAAATACATTATATAACAATTTAGCTGCCATTGTCTGAGGCTTGAACCATCTGTGGCCTGTCCTCAAAATGCACACAAAGGATTCATAAAGGTGGGTAAACCACTGAGTGACCGTACATGACTGTTCTCCTCCTGATTCAGTTTGTGTTTTAACATGTTAAGTCACAAAGTAAATCCAAATATATCTATATACAGTATATAGCCTGACTGTACAGTATTTGTATCTGCTATTTCTTATCGTATGTCTATGTTATTTCTTAGACATATGTAAAGTAATAATCACTACAAAAAAGTGTTTGCCAGCACATTTATGAAACATATGTAAAATGAAATGCTTAATGTAAAGCAAATTAAGGACAATATTTTGAAATTCCTAAGTAGTGGACAAGATATATTAGTCACATCTCTTTAAGCAAGAATTTCAGTAACTATGTTCAGTGTAAACAATACATTAACAAGTTTATGCATGAAAAACTTCTTACTCCCAAAAAGTATTGTAAAAAAAAAACAAAATAAAGGAGAGTATGTGTTTCAACAGTTAGGAGGGTCAGATGCCTCTGTAGTGTCTCATGTATGGCTGTTTTAAACCAAAAAGCTTCTTTTTGGTTTAAATGTTGATTTAACACAGAAAGAAAAAGAAGATGCCATGCTGATGAGAGATTTATTGTAAAATTAAATCCATTAAAATATAAGTGGTACCTATTTAAAAAAAAAATTAAACTGAAGATGACATAGGAAAGGGAATTTCTACACAATAAAAGTCTTAAAAGTGCTTTCAGGGCCTCAAAATATCCAAATGAACTATAACAAATTCACAGAACTTCAGAATCACATGAATATATAATTTGTGGTCATAATATTGAAATTATTGTCACACTACTGAAATTCCATTAATTACTAATTGTCAGTTTTAAACAGCAAAACAATTTTGCTAACTTACACTGCAAGTGGTTCATTTATCGATATTCCAGATTTTCAGTATTTAACTACGTTGAAACATTTTATGGAGAAAAACAAACATTGCTCGGTTGTAAACTCCAGTCTCTGTCAGTCAACACTGGTGTGACACCAATGGATACCTGAAGGTTGCATAAAAAGGTGGCAGTAACAGGAGAGACATCAGTCAGAGCTATCTACAGGAGCACAAAAAGAAAAGAAAAGGACCTAACAAAGATGTCGGGCTCATTATAAAGTGTAAGGTCCAGCAGAGAATATAGAGCCACAATAACACATTGCAGCACAGTGTTTCTCAGTGCATTTTCTCACTTTGACATCATATCACATAAAGCACAAAAACACCGTTCCTACAATACAGCAATATACAAAGCTATTCTATAGATTTACTATGACATAATAAAACTCTGTGGCTGTTGCACAGAAAATAAGCACATACTGTATATTGCAGTGTAAAACATAGTACCAAACAACAGCTTCTGCATTAAAGGCTGATTACCATATTTCTGATGCATCACTTAGCAGTTACTTAGCGTAC
Source organism: Ctenopoma kingsleyae (assembly GCA_032353495.1). Lineage (NCBI taxonomy): Eukaryota > Metazoa > Chordata > Actinopteri > Anabantiformes > Anabantidae > Ctenopoma > Ctenopoma kingsleyae. The sequence goes on from JAUBNQ010000009.1 coordinate 7,429,530, forward strand.
ACATGACACTGAATTAAAAAAGACAAAAGACAATATTACCAAACGAGAAAAACAAAACACACAAAACAAAGCTGACCCCAGCCTTTAAAGGAAATAAAACTGAGCCATAAAAGGGGAAACATGTGCAGAGTTTCATGCAGTCACAAAATTATGAAATTAGAAAAACAAGCAAAAAAAAAAAAAAAAACGAAAAAATGCATCAACAGTCAGAATCGTGATGCATCCAAAACATTTGAATTTTTTTTTTAAACAGGAAAAAATAAATCTTCTAACTCAACAACTCAGCTTCAACTAATTCAGTCACATTTGTCAGAACATTTTTGATTTACATTGTGTGAGAGTAATGGTGAAATATGCAGGCACATGAGGACCCTGACATACATTAATACACATAATGTTGCTTTTTCCTAGTGTGGAATATCGATGGCAAATGTCTATTTAGTGTGCTAGAGAATAAATTATATTTATTATATTATTTATGGGAGTTTTAATATTAATTGTACCTGAATAATGATTTGAATTCCATACAATACTTTTCAGAGATTGATCTCATCTGGCACGGTAATATGATAATATGCCCTGCAAATTTTGAATGTACTCATTTAAGAAATAACACTAAACTTTTATCTTTGAACTATTTTAATAATAAACTCTAATTTTGTTAATCAGTGATTAATTATGCACATATTCTACTTTTTTTAGTTCTATTTTCTCAGTCATGCTATCAATAGCAGAAAGAGCTGCAACACAGAAACATGACCGACACTCTCTCTCAAAATACAAATGTTTTCCAAAATTTAGGAAAAACTGTGTAAGACTAAACAGCTAACAAAATACTCACCGATTAAGTAAAAACAGTTCTTTTAAATAGACCATCTGTATATGAATTTTCAAAAAATAACTATAATTTTTTCATATTTCTTTTTTTTTTTTTTACAAGAAGGCAAGTTTACTCAAAGACAGGGCAAATAGCTCCAGTGAAAATAACAGTCACAGGGGGTTTAGTATATGAACTCAAATAAAACTGTGTTTTAAATAAAGTGCAGTAATAACATATGGGACACAGCTGTGAGTGAAAGGATCCAAGTGCTGAGAAACACAGGAGTTTCTAAAGAGCAAATGCACATGAAACAGATATAAGGTACAAACGCAAGCATGTTGAGCAAACAAATATTCAGTGTTACAGTAATACTGTACTGATACAAAGAAAGCAACATACAAAACCTAAAACACTACATCACATCTCCTCTGTGGGGAGAACATGAACAGGTGAAATATATTTGGTCCTACAGTACATAAAGGCTCAAGATGAGAGGCAATGAGGATGACGGGATGGCAACAACATGACTGTACAAATGTGACCTAAATACATTCTCATTGCATTAGCAATGCTGTTCTAGTATAGAGGCAGTTCAGTTGTCTAGAAAAATATACAGTGCGGGGAAAAAGTGTTTGCCCCCTTCCTGATTTTTTTTTTTTTTTTGCATATTTGTGACAAATAAATGAAATCATTGGGTAATCTTTGTGTAATATTAAAATTAGTTTGATGATCTGACTCATTTAAGTGGGACAAACATGCAAAAAAACCTAAACTTTTTCACAGTACTGTATATATGTCAACTTCACTGAGGTCACATCTTTGGGAGTAATACAGAAGAGTTTCACTCACTGAGCCATTTTTTTCGCCATGTCTTACTATTTGAGAGACAAATGTAGTGTTTCAAAAGTAGCAAAACAAATACAACATGGCACCTTTGCTGTGGATCATATGAGAATCCTGCACACTGCCTTTGTTTTATGTTTTAAAACGTAAATCAATCACTGTAGTTTTGCATAGATACCAATAAGCGAAATATAATCACATTCTGTACACATAAAAATAAAACAAAACAAGCCTGTAAACATCTATTTCATTATAAATAACTAATGTATCCATATAGGTTTGACTGATAAATGAATATGAAAGATGATATGGTAGTGACAATGAATTAAGTAATGGATAAAGATCAGCACGCCTTAAAAGTACAACTACAGTAATGCAACTGTGAACACTGTAGGCCAAACCACCTGTAATACAGTAAAAATGAACAGTTAATTAAAAAGTTTTTTCTGATTTACGTAATAGTCATCTTTGCATGAAAACTAAAATGTCAAGCTATTAAGGCAAAACAAGTATGCACAGTGATTTGTGATTTCATGCATAACTGATGACTGCTATTTACTATGGTAAAAATCAAAATTCAGCATTTCCTGAAAAACAAAATTGGTGGAAAATAAAGACTTATCATTACTTGAGACTCAAGAGGAAATTCAGGAAAAATCATACCAGGCCTGACTTTGGCTCCTATGACAAATCAGGGATTACCACAGAATTAATATCCACACTGAATGTACTACTGAGAACAACCAGCTTGGCACAGAGGGAGGTTAAACTTGACAGGTGTTTCCTCTGAGTCATAAAGCTACTCTAATGTTAACAGACGAATTGTATCCTGTAGGTTGCTAAGGGATTACTGTGCAGTCATACTGTGGTTGAGTCAGTCATAGAGAATAAGTGACCTTCTGCCCTCAAAATATTTTACTCAAGTTCTCTGAAATATAATCTAGTTTTCTAAAATAATTTGGATGTGTCACTTGCAAAAAGTAATAACAGAACCATGTACATGATTTACACCATAACTTGTATGGTGGATTAAATCATCTTTCTGCTTCTAAAGGGAAGGGAGGCTGGCAGCAGTCTTAAAAACATTTCAATGGTTTTTCCTACAATTAAGCTCTTGCAGGGTTTCAGAGGACTGGCTGAAGTGGAATCAATGCTCTTCCCAGATGTGCCTTTACCAGAGCACTCCAGAAATCTGCTCCTCTTGTTTTTATCCTGTCAGAAGAGAAACCCTCGCTCCCACCCCCAGAGCAGCAGCGTTCACACACCTGTGCATGAGCATGATGTGCAGCGGTTAGAGCCGGTCTAGGCGAAACGCATCCTCTGTGGCGGGATCAGCAAGGACCATGTCCGGGTCGTTGAGCATGTGCAGACCATCAAGCGTCAGTGGGTCAATTTTGAGATCGTCCAAAGGGAACTGGGAGTCAACGTCAAAATTCACATCTGTGGACAGTGAGCTAGTCAGGTCCTTGGGCAGGCTGGGGGGAGACTCTCCACTCACTGAACGGAAACAGAAAGGAAATAAAAATATATAATATAACTAAGGATTATTGATTAAAGGAATCAGTTGTTGGGACTTTATCGCTGCAAGGTTTTCAATGGAAGGGTTCCTGATTAAGATTAAAAAAGAAATCACTGGCAGCTAGAAGACAAAGACTGTCAAGGAGGCTTGATTATGATTTTATAATAACTTAGGAGGCCTGACATCTTAATAATACATTTCTCTAAAGAGGCAGTTAACAACAGACACTGCTAATTTCCACAAACAAGTACACTCAGGGGGGCTGTAAATGTCTATTGAATTCCACTTTTAATTGACTTATCCCTAGATACACAAGTGTTAAGGTTATAAATTTGAGTGGTGTTTTTGTTGCTGTAACTGTATTCATGTGAAACCAGACAGTCGCACTTGCTGCATAGACCTCACAGCCAACTGATTTTTATAATGTATTTCAAAATCTGCTGGGTGAAGGTACTTGAAACCTAAACGTATTCAAACATCTGGCAGGATTGTTCAAACCCTTGATTTATGTGCGGTTCTATAGTTTTGGACATACTCAAGAAGCCACATCATGTGCCAAAGCAGCACCTGTGAGAATGATGTTGGGAATGTTGCCATGACTACTGTAGCCGAGCTGCTGCGATTCCTGAAGGTTGCAGTGGCCACCAGTCAAACCCATCATCAGTGCCTGGGTGTAGTTGAGGGTGGAGGTCTGGTTGTACAGGCTGTCAGAGCTGATGGGGGTCTCAATCATGTTGAACTGCTCCAGCTGGCAATAACAACAGAAAGACATGTCACAACAGCTGACATTTTCCATTTCAACTGTGCCTAACGTGATCACTCTGAAGTAAAACCACTGATGGGAACATTTAAACACACACCTGTTGTGAGAGAACGCTGGCCTGAATGGAAGGGAGCTGCTGGTCGTAGAAGTCTGCAAAAACGCTTCCCAGTATGGAGTTATGCTGTAACAACAAACAAGCCAAATCTGTTTATTTAGATGCAGGTTAAGACTTCTAGTGTGGACCACCAATATTATTATTCTTAATCCAGGCTGCAGAGGTTACATATTTAACTAACAAATGTGAAATATGAAAAAGACACAGTCAGAGCAATAACAAGAGTGGAACAACAAAGTGCTTAATATTATCTCACAACTACTGGAAATGTAATTCTTTTGAGGTGAGTGTTGCTAATTCACAGTCGGTGTTTGCCAGAGTGTCCGTGGTTCTATTTATGTATAATACAATATTTGTGCACAGACTGCAGATTAGATAAACTGCTGTACCCTCATTAGTGAGTGTGTAACTCAAACATGAACATAGCTAAAATGTGCACTGACGGTACAAGGGGTAGCAAACACATAAGAAGCCATAAACAATCATGTAATAAACACATAATTAAGAAGCAACTTCATTTTCAATGGATGTTTCAAGCAAGACAGAAAAGTGTGACAGTCCACCAAGGAATTTAGCCCAATGTTTCAATAATAAATGCAAACTAAACTACTCCTTGAAATACTTGTAAAATCTTGCAGTATTTAGAGTGGTGTTTTCTGTGATATACATGTGTAGCAGGCATGCACTCACTATCACAAGAAATTCTGCATGAATATTTCATAAAGTGAGCTGCTTACAAGCTACCCGAGTGCCACTTTGGAAGTGTTTTCATATCTCCAAAATACACACAGAACTGCATGGATAGTATTGAAAACCTACAAAAAAAACAAGCTCTTGGTGTGAACTAAATAACTAAATAAATACATAAGCAAACAAACAAACAAATAAGAGACATGAATTTGAACTATTCCATATCACATACCATCATCCCAAAGGTCTGTATACACTTACTACTTATAGGTGGAAACCAACCAAATGTGTTAAATCAGTTAGCTAAAGCACTTTCAAAAGGCAGTTTCCACACGAGCTTCTTTAGCTGCCTCCTCGCCCTGATGTTTTAATTATAACAAACTAAATTAAATGAAATTCACATAAAATAAAATGAACCGGTGACTTTATTCTTTCTTTACTCAGTTGTCCAGTTCAAGCTAATTCTTTTGAAGTTCCTCATTTGAATGTCCTCATTGAACGAGCAACAGAAATTCTCCAATTTCATTGTGGTCTCTTAATGTATAAGTAATTGGATCATATTCTCAGCCTGTGCTGCTCCTAGTTCAAAACCAAATTATCCGTGTGTTCTGCAGATGTCCCCACAGGGCAAAGTAGGATAATAGAGCACACAGGCTGTCAGCTGTGGTTTAGCCCGTGGATAACCTCAGGACTACAAGTGAGCCACTTCAATCCTTCAGGAAAGAACTGAGTTGGGTAAGCAAAAGCAGGCAAACGTGTACAAATACATACACAGCAAATCAGCGCGGTCACTCATCACACTTTTCTTCCTCTGCAACTCAATATAGATGCCAAAAACGATTTGCAGTACCACCTCCTCCTTACCAGTGTCTCAAATCTTAATTGCTTATAGTGAGTGTGGCACAGATTCATAGCACTGATCCATGTTTACTTTGGGTGTGTTTAGTTTATCTTAAAGCACCACCCTGTAACAAAGGTGCAGCTTGTTGAAATTCAACCATGAGAATAATCTGCAGCGTATCATTAAAAACTCTTTGAGGGAGGTTACAATTTCACCTTCCCTGCTACCTCGTCGCCTTAATGGTGCACAATAAACATACAGATCGGATAAACATATAAACTCCAGCACACAGTTGGGGGCTGGGGAGGAAACAGTTGAGATGCGATGCATATACCACAGAAGCAGCAGAGAAGGAAGGTCAGGGACACAGCTACATCACAACACATCTGTGACACTGAGTGTTTAAAGTGACTGGTGGTCAGATCTGGGCAAAACATGAACTAATTTAGGCTTTCAGTATCAGAATATCTTTATTCATTGTCATTGTAACCGGTACAACAAAACTAGGTGTATCAGTGTATTAGTATGTAATGTGATCACCACAATTGTCTTGTCTTGTGAATTAACAAGTTAATTATTACAAGTCAGGTTTCACTAAGAATGTGACTTGACTTCTCATCTCAATAGGCATTCATTTAGGAACTTTAATTGTAGTGTATATTGAAAAACCTTTTTTCTGTCCTTAAGTATTTATAGAATAAATGTCCCTGTGTGCATAGGTAAATAAATGACTATTAATTTAGCATTAAGGAAAAATAACATTCGTTTATTGGATTAATCTCACTCAAGTGCTTGAAATAAACTGATAGACTTCACTTCTTTTGCCCAGATCTGCTAATGTAGACACAATAAAAGCAGCTGTAGGTGGGGCAGCCACAGAGTCTTACTCAGCAACCACAGAACTACAATGCAGGGGACGGTGACGTTTATACAGAACGATCCAGCAGCTCATTGGTTCATACACCCTTACTTGAGGCGAGCCTCCAGGTGAGAAGCCTTGATTGGAGACGGGGGAGGTTGGAGACTGATTGGCAGAGGATCCAACCCTACTGCGGTACTGTTGGAGAGAGGAGGCCTGATGCAAGAGGATATGCTTGTGTTATTCACATTAGAGGATGCTCTTTGGAGTATTTGTCTAAATGTTCTTTGAAGTGAATCTGGAGCTTTGTAAAATGTGTATGTGGTGTTTATCTTACATTAGGTTATCCAGTTAACCATTCTCCAGCATCAGATCAGCTGGAAATCATAAACTGCTGCTACCCTCATTAAATAATTACTGAATTGTGGATTCACTGTCTTTAATGTTAGTGTCTAATACTGAGATCAAATAAAAATTATTACAGTACGTGAACAAAGAAAAATAGTGAACACCATGTGCTAAAATGTCACATTGATGCATCAAGAATACTAAAAAAGATCTGACAGAAACAGTGAAAACTACAGGGAATTAATTAGGAAAGGAAAACACTGCCAGCAATCCAAGCCGAGCAACTAAATACTGTAAAAGTAGAAGATCAGAGAGAACTGACTCTGTCATATCTGCTCTTTGTAACATACCCATCCAACAAAATCAAAAGAAGAATGCATGGTTCAAAAAAAACGAAAATTGAAATCTGATGACAAATTCTACTTGACTTACAGAAAGAAATACACTAGCAGTGCTAATAAAAAATACCCAAGGTGCTATCATAGTAAATAAGACAGTAACAATCAAGTAATTCAGATTTAGAGGTATCAAATGGGAGTGAAAATCTCTTATCACAAAAAGACACCACATTTGTAATCTATTGATAATATACCAAAATATTTGGTAGTACAGTGGTAAAGCTGCTCAAGGTTTGTAGATACAGATATAAATTAGTGGAATGATAATTACTGCAACAACTGAAGAACAGGAAAAAAAGTATTTTCCTAGTACTTCTAGCTGGTGAACAGCTGTAAAATGGAGATATAAATATTCCTGAAACCATCTCTGCAACACTACATAACATAAGCTAAGGATGTGTTACATATATGTCATTTAATTATCACAGTGTTCGGTCAGTTACAGTCCTGCCCTGTTTCCTCCCAGTGTTTCACTAGACCCCACACTGCAGAGTCTATTACTGAAGACGCAAGAATGAGAATGTAGGCCACTTCATTTCTGCAGTAATCCGAACGCATTCCCATTGCAACAGAAGTAGAGTGAGAGCCAAGACCTCAAGGACACACAGTGCCTTGCAAAAGCATTTAGATTCCCTGATGTTTTGCACATGTTGTCATTCTTTTTTAATGCATTTGTTTCAAGTAAATTACTAAATTATTATTAAGTATAAATTTTAGATATGAGGCACATTTGCACGGTCATGTATGGTTTTATATACATAGTACTATTTTTGATTTAATTGACTGCCACATTACATAGACTTTCACAATAAATGTTCTCTAGAACAACTTCACATCATCGCAAAATGTGCATAGTTTCAAGAAGTTCTGAATACCACACCACTGATACCAACACGCTGGGACTTGAAAACACTTTTCCAGGAGAAATAAGGACGAGCCAGTTAGAACCAGCAGCTGCTGTCATTAAACTACGCTGATGTGTGCAGTGCTCACCGTGTTCATGTCCACGGTCATGTTGGTTTGTGAGGACATCTGGTTGTCTGTTGTGGAGCAGGAGTTCACGGAGGATGGCAGCTGGACCAGACCTGTCTGCTGGGAAGTAAGTGAAATCATACATAAATATAGATGTCATGTATTCATCAGGTACCACTTTAATATAGCCTTTTATTCTTAATGTCATTAATAACAATCATGTTTATCCTGTAAATTGGTTCTTTATATATTTTTACACGTTTCTCACAATCCTTTAATGAAGCAATCTGAGGACCCCTGGATAGAAATGTTGTTTAAATTATATGTTTATGCTCAAATGGTAATAACCGTATCAATAGAACATAACATAACTTGTTTTTTTACCCAAGACTATGTAAACAAGTAATGACTGCTGCGTTTTCTAATGTGCAACCCCTAAGATCATATCAAATTAATCTCGTGATCTAGAGATCGTTTTTATGATTGCTTGGCTTTTGAAGATACAATGCTGGAGGGAAACTCACTTGCTGGCTCTGGAGGGTCTGGGATGCCGGCTGCTGGTTGAAGAAGGCATACTGCGACAGCTGCTGCTCAAGATTCATGGCGTTGATGGCCGCCTGAGGGAAGACGAGGTTGCAATATGGAAAAAGCACTAATTCTAAAATTTGCCATACAGGATGCTGGCCTGTCCCACTGACAGCTACTTAGGGTTCAGTGTCTTGCACAGGGGCAATAAACCCTGTGATTAGTAGACAACATGCTCCACATCCTGAGAGACAACTGCTCTTGAGAGTACATGATTAGTTTTTATCCAGTGCAGAGAGCAGTGATATACCTGAGAGAGAGTGAGAGGTGGAGATGTTGGAGAGAGCTGCAGGTTCTGGTGCTGGTGGGAGTCTCCTGCATTCAGAATGAGAGGAACTATGTTGTCCTGCCCAGGCTGCATTTCCATGGTTACTGTGGGCTGAGAGGTATTCACACCTACCCAGCACATAAAAACAGCATAAGGAAAGTGTTTTCTTAAAAGCATTCAGTGTGAAATTGGCATCCGAGAGTGATAAACGTTGAAATGAAACGCCATTAATATCCTGTGTTTAACTACAGGAAAATCGGAAAATGTGTCACCTTGCGTGTTTGCCAGTGTTTGTGTGCTGTTGGAGGAGCTGAACGAGGCGGCGGCTGCATCATCCGAGTCGAGCGGGGTGGGCAGCGGAGGAGGGAACTGGATGTTGGTCAGGTCAGGAAGTGAGCCGCCAGTGTTGTGGGCTGCTGGTTTCAATGCAGTGGTAAACTGCTGGTCTGGAGTTGGGAATATGCTGCAGAAAGCAAACGGGTGCAGTGAACTCCACAGCTATGACAGGCTTAAAACAAACTTGGGATAGATTGATGTTCTGAGAAAATCTTGACATGTTTTCCAAGACAAACAACTCCAGAAATATTTGGACTTCATGTGTTTGGCTCCACACTCTTATTACTTTGGCAGTCAAATGAGTAATTACAGTCAAATAGATTCAATTTAAAGCAATGTTTTATTCATATTTGTTATTTGGAAGTGAGTAAATGCGCATTTCAGTTGAAGCTGCGCTTAACACAATTTTATTTTTACAATGCAGTCAGAGCTAAAACATTCTTAGCATAATTTTGTTATGTCAAATTTAAGTAAACTGTAAAATCCTCTGTTCTAAAGATATAAAAAAATAGCTCTAAGGAGGAAACACTGCAAAAATACTCACTGGATCCCAGGAACTTTGCAGGGCTCGGACCTTGAAATGTTCTACAGAGGGAGAAACAAGTCAGCTAGAACTTTAATGAAATACAGACAGTTGATAGAAAAACATGTATTAGCATGTAGATGTTCCACCTTTTTGGAGTCCCAGTTCTGTTCTTGTCCGTCTTCA
>JAUBNQ010000009.1:7439695-7458957 GCA_032353495.1 Ctenopoma kingsleyae
AGTTGATAGAAAAACATGTATTAGCATGTAGATGTTCCACCTTTTTGGAGTCCCAGTTCTGTTCTTGTCCGTCTTCATCAACCTCTTGTTTAATTGCTTCAGACCCTGGAACAGTAAGCAGGAGAACTAGAGAGATAGAGAAAAAAAACTCCTCAGTCTCTTTGGTCTGCAGATGTCCAGCCTCTTTGAGCTTACAATAATCACAGCCCACATGTCCTAATCAATGTGATTAAGTGATATTTAACAGGAAGAATATAGAAAAAAGGTGATTAGTGGGAACATAGTACAAAATATATTAATAATAAATAGATTTTTTTATTTGAATACTGAGTGGCAGTAATGGGAAAAACCCAAATCCATCTCCATGGAGATTTATACAAATTCAATGAAAGGGCTTCTGAAATTAAAATATGCCTCACACAGCCAGTAGCAATAAAATTCATCAAACACTTAAATGCACCCTGTCTTCTCAGCAGTCATCTTCCTCCTCTGCCTTCAAAGCCACATTCAAACCCTTTCATCACACACTGGAGGGAACTCAACTGCACTGTCAAGAAAATGCAGCAACATATCACAAAAAAGGTGACCTTTACTGCACATAATAAGAGAAAAAACACCTGACTCCAGCCTGGACAACAACGGACACTCCAGAGGCAGATCTGATCAGCAGCTCAGTTTATTATAATGCATACGTGTGGCGATAGCTTATTACAGTTTTACTTACATGCCAGCCAAACACTGCAATAATTAACGTATACTGTTTAGTGATCACGTTTCATGTTTCAATTAAAAACTCTAAGAGATAATGTGTACCTCGTTTTGGCTGAAGCTCCTGTGACCCTCCGGTGAACGAGGCCTGCTGGGCAGGAGTTAGTGTACTCTGGTGCAGTGCTGAGTCAGAGTTTGTCCTGCAGCACAAGAATTTAAAAAGAAACTCACATCCTGCACTGTAAAGTCAAATTAACGAAATGTCTGACTACTAGAGGAAATACAGCTGGGTTTCTGAGTAGAACAGCAGCAGTCACAGCTACATAAAACTGATGCAAACCTACAATGGTGTGAATGTTGTCTTGATTTTGTGATATACATCTGTAGTGAATGGGGTGTTTTGGTTTATGGCAGTGATATGTAAAAATAACTCTTTTGTATTTTTGGGATTTTGTAGAAGTTTTGTAGTGTGTTCCTAACTTCACTCTGAATGCGTCTTGTTTACCCAAGCCTGTTATGAGTCACACTTCTAAGGAAGTATTTATGATCTACAGCTAAACACTAAGATATACTGTCATGCAGAGACAGTGTTTCATCAGTAGAGGCTGTCTTACCTCCTCCAGCTGGTATCGGGTGGTGGTGACAAATACACTGAGCCATATGGACAGCTGTCAATGTGAGATCTCAGGTTAAAGAAAATACAGCTGAAAGTCTTGGCAGATTCAATTCTGTGAATTATTTAAACATGAGAATTCATAATAAAAAAGCACTGCGCTGATGGTCAACCAAACCAGCATGTAATTTAGGAAAGGAATAACAAACAGGGAGCCTTACATTAGGCCATCATATTTGTCAGAGCTTCATTTGCAGTACTGACTGGCTCATTGTACACACTGTTTATTACAGACTTTCTGTTAAACATATTCAGTTTGACTTAATTACTTAATTACAGGCTAAAGTAATTTGCAAGCATGCACTAACTAATTAAGTGATTCTGCAGCCATAGAAACATCTGTAAACTCTTCTGACCACTGTTCACCTGGTGATTCTGTGCAGAGACAAGCAGCAAAATCCTGCTGATTAACTTAACAGTGGTGCTTTAAGAGAACAACTATAGTTCTACAGGTATATGAATGTTAAAATATTTCTGCTCATCTAGAGGAGAGGAGCAGGATGACACAGCCCCCAACCCACTGCACACATCCCACCTCTCCTGGACTAACAGGACCTCCCCAAAGCCCACAAATGATACAGAGTTTGCACCCAGAATCTTTTGGGTGCATTTCACTGTGTGTTGTACTTGTATAACTATGCATGTGACAAATAAAGAATCTTGAATATCCCAAAAATCACATTGTGTGCAGGCTTTACATCAATAAAATTACACTTGTCTATATACTGTCTGCTGGCAGCAGCTCTGGTGAGCAGCGTATGAGGAATTCAGGGACAATACAGAGTGTAGGTCATCTGTGTTTCAGAAGGACTTGGAGCCCAGTAGCACACAACTCCCCTTTCTGACCCAACATTCCTCTGAAATTACTTTCTCCAGGATGAGATGTCTGTTGTTAAGCTGTCATTATGTTACTATCCATCCATCCATCATCCTAACTGCTTGTCCTCTTAAGGGTCGTGGCAGTGCTGGAGCCTATCCCAGCTGTCACTGGGCAAGAGGCAGTCAGCCAGCATATCACCGGGCTCACATGCAGAGACAGACAAACATTCACACTTGCATTCACGTTCACCAATTAACCTAACATGCATGTCTTTGGATGTTGGGAGGAAGCCAGAGGACCCGGAGATAACCCACACAGACATGGTGAGAACATGCAAACTGCACACAGAAAGGAACACAATTCAAACTGGAGTCATTTTTGCTGTGAGGTGACAACGTCAACCACTACACCAGTGTGACGTCCATTATGTTATTAATCTGACAAAATTACAAAAAAAAAAAACAGGAACTGAACCAATGACCCTGGGATTCGTAGATGACTGCTATAACAAGCTACTGCTTCCCCAAACACATAACACATATATAAGTTATATACTACACTGCAACAGACAGCATTAAAGGATATCTGGCGTCCGTGTTTGTCAATAGATAGTGGTTTTCGGTGGGGTGACACGATGCGGTTTCGATCTCGGTAGACTCTGTCCACCAACCCGTGGTGTCGCGTTGATCTGTTTGCATCAAGCCCTGAATTCTGACAAAGAAAGAAAAGAAAAACTATTAATATTATTATTTATTATAAATTAACTGACCAGTTTGTGAACAATGCCCTTTGGGTCTAAGTCACCATTTCTCTTTGGGTAGTTTCTCTAATCCAGTAGAATTAGACAGTAGTGATAATAAAACACAAGCAAAACTGAACCCCTTCTTGACCTTTGAAGTAATTTATTAAAAGAAAGCACTGCACTGCTCTAGCTCATGTAGCCTGCACTTTAACACTTGGTTTTAACCCTGGTTAAAGTGTCCTTGGCTCACATAGAATAAACCTGTGGTCTGAACTCAGTAGAGCAGGGATATAAGTTATTAAGGCCTGTTCTAAACATGTTTCTTTAAAGTATTTGCTGAGTAATACTTGTTTAGATCTCAGTCTGAGATCACGAATAAAGCAAATAAAGGTAATAAGTGACTTATTAGGCTATCGATATCACTGAAATGCATTGAAATATTTTAGATTTTACTCTTTTTTATCATATGTGCTTTTCATGGCAATATATTATTTGCATATAGATGGAAAGGTAGGCTATGTATAGAGACATTGTATGACTGGATGACTGCAGCTTCAGATAAACACTTAGGAGCCCAGTGTCAGAAACTGCATTGGTGTTACACAGCTTGTATGGAATTCAGAAAATAAACAAACAAAAATTAAAATTAATTTATGGTATAACCCTGTATGGCCATGCTGAACCTCTCTTCTAAATCTTTTGATTCAGATGTAATGCATGAATGTGAAAGTGCTGTACTATACTTACATAGAGGAGAGGACAGTGTGACCCACCAGATGGTCATAAAATAGACACCTAGACTGTGCTGTGGTATATTTAATCGGTCTATTTGTATTTATTCTGAACAAAACCTTATTTCTGGTTACATAAAAAATGTATATTCGCTTATGTAGCATATATGTATTTATATGTATTTAGCCTATGACACTGGTCCAAGTTTTAGTGTTTCAAAAATCAAATGTAAACAGTCACTGATTACTGTACAACAAACCCTGATGCAAATTAAATGCTCTCTTTCCGACACTCAAGGTGACTCTGTTATTCATCATCTATGCAGTATTTCACTTCTTGCATGAAACAAGAAGAAATCATTAACACTTGCTCACCTGAAAAGGCACTTCTACAGTGTTGTTTCCAATCTGATTGACGTTGGGTAAAGATCCTCCATAGTACGGTCCACGATTCGGTCCCAGCTGCAAATACTGAGTCTTCTGCAACTGTAACTGGAAACAGAACAACAACAGGTAAGAGCTTAATTATGTGAACTATACAAAAAACATAAATATCTCAATCATAGCAAGCTGGAAAGCTACAAAAACCAACATTTATTAACCATCTGTTTGATATTTACTCTAAATGAGAGTGACCCCACATTTATTTAAATGAGATGTTAGAGAGATCTAACACAGGCTGAAGTTGCATTTCAAAGGAGAACTCCCTCCAGTCGCATATCTCATAGACAACCCATACACGGTCAATTCAATTTTCTCATGCTCATTACTGCTGGATGGGTGGAAAATCTAATAAAAACAATTCCTATGCCTGAATCACTGGTGTATTTTGATAAGCCTCAGACCTCAGAGCTAATTTGTTTAAATGCATATGTGCCTGCTCTGTTGACAAAGAATTGCATACTGTAACATCTCAGGGCACTCAAAATCTTTTTAACCACAGTATGACGGGTACAGAGCGAACAGACAGAGAGAGTGAAAAGCAGGAGAGGCTGAGATGAAGAGGGAGGAAAAAGGGTGGAGGGTGAAACCTGAGGCCTACTAGACACAGGTCTAACTGTGGCTCAGACAAGAGCTTCCTGTTAGCTGTCTGTGAATGACTGAAAATAAGATTTAGACAGCAATGTAGTTGTAATTCTGTTTAGCTGTCATGTAGGACATGTCAGCGCGTCAGCGAGCCAGCGCAAACAATGGGCAATGAAACTGAAGAAGCTACATGGAATTTAGGCGTCACTATTTACTATTTCACTAACTGTGTTTAGGAAGGATCAATAGAAAGAGTTGGTTTTCTCTTCAGACTAAATTTGCAGATTAACGACATAAAAAAAACAGCTCACGTTGTCAAAATGAACATATTCCAGAAGCAGCTCTACATCACGGGAAGAGCAGGGATATAGTCCTAACTGTTTTCCACATGCACTTTCATCCTCTACTCTATATGTTGACAGTTACAGATACAAAAGCCATTACGCTGGTTCCATGTTTCCTGTGCAGTCTGCCAATCATGTTTGCACTCAACAACAGCCAGTACTAAAGCCCTGCCTCCATAGGATTTATTCTGAAGACCTGTTCTGTGTGTGGCTTAAATTCCACATAATCTGCTGGCTTTCATATTTGGTGTAAATGTCAATGGTATTGCAGAGCGCACAGGCCTGAGGACCTGTCAGACAAGTTTACAAAGCCATGGTGCACACACACACACACACACACACCTCACCATATATGACTGCCACACTGCCTACACACCAATTACTGAGTAATACAAAATAAATGTATGTTTCTACTGTAACAGTGACACCTCCTCTTCTGAAAAATCATAGCTGCAGTTGGACGCGCGCTGTCAAATAACGCGTGCACGCCCCTTTGCTTTTCACTTGCGTGGGACAAAAAAAAAAAAAAAAAAAAAAATGCAATAACTTTTTCGGACGCATGTCCCGGTCGTCCATTTCTACGTTACAGGACTGTTACCTCCTGCCAGCTGTGCTCGCTGTGACAGGAGGCAGGAAAAAGGCTGCAGCTGGCAGGACGCGTCGTTTGTTATTGTTTACCTATTCTGCGCTGGCTGCGTGCAGCCGCCGCGCTACAAACGCATAACTGACAGCTCGCTGAAAACAAACCGAGAGGAGATCGGGGGGATAAGCACAAGAACCGGTTGCGTTACCCTCGCCGCCCGGGTAATGCTGAGGTCTTTCATCACTTCTTCAAACGCCGCCGTCTCCTCCGCCTGCTTCTGGTTATGTAAAGCGATTTTCTCGCTGAATTTCCGCGGATTGTTCGAAGTCGCCATGTTTCGCTCTTCTGCTCCGTTTTCCTTCAATGGTCAGTGTCAAGATAACCCGTATGAGTACTCCAAACTTCCGGCTGGAGATGTTGGAATAAGTGAAACAAAACACCAAAGAGTTGCAGCCGGACTGAAATTTTAAGTGGCACTGAGAGGTTTTGTCCACCAGGGGACAAAAAAGACCCAGATATGTCAGACAGTTATCAGGTGATTGTGGATCACATCTTAGCAAACATAACCAGACTGCTTGTACAATAATAAGTCAAAACACATCATGTCTATGCATGAATGAAAATACATTTGTGTCCAACCAGGTGATAAATGGAAGTCAGTAATCCATTGTTTTTTCATCTATTTTAGTCCTGATGAATAAATGTGTAATGTAATTTTTTTAAAATAACCCTTTAACTATACACTTTTTTGTACTGTATATGTATCAAACATTTAGTTTAACTGAGCACCTTTGCCAGAAATGGCTAAATACAGTTTCATAACTGGGATTTGTTAATACACTGAGAGTTGGTGACAGTCCATGGTCTGGATAACCAAACCGATACATAAATGTTTTAATATCACATACTTTGCTGTATATAATGGAGGCTCAATAATTCATAACAGCAGCAAACGCCTGGTGTAAGTGGAGTGCAGTCTTAATGAATTCATATTATTAGTTACTGCGAGATGAGATAATAAGATAGCAGAGCCCAAAATAAAGTCTTAATACTGCTTCTTTAATCTGGTCAACATTCATTTGTCCTGTGACCGTGTTTTCTGCTTATCAGAACTATTTACTGCGGATGGTGAAAATGTGCGCTTTTATTTTGAAGTAAATCGTGTTTGGTTTCCGGTATCTTCTGTGTTGTCTGTGTTTGACTTGACACAGGCCCTCGGTGAGGCTTTGCCTGCTCACGTCGCCGCGCGGGGGTGTTCTGGAGGCGCACCGCACATCTGGACTGCGGAATAACCGCAAAGTCTTTGTGGTTTTCTTTTTTATAACAACATTTTAATATGAATAACTTATTATTATTATTATTATTATTATTGTTGACATTATGTGACTAAATGCCATCTTTTACTTTGCAGATTTGACCTTTGTTGTGTTTCTTGCCTAAACACTCATGACAAATCAGGAAGTGGCAGTGTATGCCTCCCCTGGAGCTGTATGTGCACCCCTGCTGACTGAGGATACATACTGTCACAACACTATCTCCCCCTACTTTGGTGCTGAATAGATAACACAGTGTGAACAGGCTGTGCACAAGATGCATTCATGTGGAGACAAATGAGCTCTTAGGTGAAGAGAAAGAAAAGAAAGAGGCGTTGTTTACGTTGTGTATTAAGTCTTTTCCCCCAAATCAATTAATGTGGTGAAAAGATCTCTTCATGTCCATTCTTGTTTCATGTCTGCAGTGGGAGTTTCATTTTCACAGGTATTACAGCCACAGCAGACTGTCAGATCAGAAAACTGTTGCATGGACAGAATCGAGAGGCCTGCGAGTCTTGTTCATGATTGCGTATGTCTCACAACCTCATGTGCATAAGAACCATAAACCCGTTCAGGCATTTGTTTTGCTGGGATGCCAAACACCCCACCTACAATTGTTGTTTCTGTTTTTTTTGTTGTTGTTGTTGTTGTTGTTGTTTTTTTTTTTGCTTTACAGACGCTGAAGGCATAGTGAAGCTGCTTCCTGCCATTCAGGAGAGTGTAATTTGGTTGTAAAGTAACCATGGTAACATGGAAAAAGAAGTGACTCCGGTGCAGGTGGAGGGAAGGAGTCTGTGAGCAGCATAATTGTGTTATTGCTGAATAAGCCTGCAGGGGAAAAGCTTTTGAGTTATCTCTGTTTGTAATGTCCTGTTACAGTGAGGAAAACCACATGTTGTGGAGAATTTCTATATCCAGCTGTTCTTTGTCACATATTGTTCATGTTTATCTTATGCAAGCACTCTGCAATAATATTAACAGCATAGCCACAAGAAGTCAGCAAGCAGCAGAGTGGGAAAGTTTCACTTCACTTTATGACTTAAACCTGGAAGTCTAAAAATCTCCCTAGTATTTTTCTTTTACACTATCAAACCACAATCTCCGGCCTCTGTGGCCTTTCATGATGTTATCTGAGGTGAGCAGAGAGTCACTGGTACAAAATGAATGAAAAAAGGTTCATGTTGAGGTCTGTGTTGTGTGGGCTATTCTCTGATCAGAAGGAGCTCCGTAATATTACCATTTATACAAAGGCTATTCCCTTCTTTGGTGTTTTGATGACGGTGGTGGACTGGGTTGACGTCTGGTGACTGGGAAGGCCGTAATATATGATCCACATCATTTTCATTATCATCAAACTATTTAGTGGATCATTGTTTCCTATGGATGGGGGGCATTGTCATCCAGGAAATGACCCCTCCCATCAAATATTTTTTATCATAGAATAAAGGTGATCATTTTACAGTAAACCTTCCCTTTAAGTGTACAAGTGGACCCAAACCATGCCAGCAAAATGCCCCCCACTCCCACAGCATCTCCCCATTCTCTCCAAACATTCATGTTTGCACCACACATGCACTCGCCCGCTTGTTGGGAATATGGTGAAGAATGATTTACCTGACCATATCAACTTTTTTTCCACGTGTCTAACGTCTAACGTGTCTTTTTTGTACCACTGAACTCTCAAATGTGTCTTGATCTTTGTAATGAGAGGTTTATGCACTGCAACCATACTAAAATGTCCCTCTTTATGTAATTGTTGATGATTACATGCATGAAAGCATCTGTATTCATGTAGGGTGGATGTGGGCTCACCAATGGACCTGACTGGTGCGTGACTGAAAGGCTATATTAGTGCACGCACATGACGTGAGATGTGGTTTCAGCAGAATAGAGACTGTTTTTCTTTTTACTCCTGACACCTTATATGTGTCAACCAGCAGTGACAGAACATTCAGACAGCAATGGTTCAACTCATCAGTGCAGCTGTGAACTTAAAGAGAATTTATTAGTTTATCACCCGGTTTTGTTCAAATTCTGCGGAACATGTACAGAGACTCATTGTATTAAGGTAACGCAACATGATGGCTTGGTGTATTCTGCATGTGGGAGTGAAGCTCACAGCAGGGGGGGGTAAAGTTCACAGTTAAACGCTGTGGTGAGAGTGTGTTTGTAATATATAAGTTTCAGTTTGGCAGTGTTATTATTGCATTAAGTGTGGATTGACTTAAACAGTTTGTTTATACGTGTTTGTGTGTCTCTAAATACACCTTTATCGTTTTGGCAAGAAATTTGACATTCATGTGGATGATCCTTACACAGCTCTTCTCTTTGTAAATTTGAAACTTTTATACTACCGGATAAAGGAAATACCGCATTACACAAGAAAAACTAACCAACATCCCATTACAGTGGAATTACATCGTTTTCAGTTCTCAGGTTGGAATCTTGTCTACTGAGTCATAAAATTTAATATGCCAAAAATTCAGCTCCTGTCAGCAGCCGTGTATGTTCAGAAATAACTAATACAGGAAATTTTCTGGTTTCAGCTGTTTGTCGTCCAGTTCTAGGATTTCAAGAAAAGGGAACTTGACTGTTGCGAGTGTGAGACAAAGACAAACCGCTTGACTCCACTGAAGATTCAGACGGTGACCCACAAAGTTGGAGCATTGCACGGTAAGGTGAATGTTGTATTTTATTTGCATGAAGGCATTTTTAAACAAGAAGAAATCATAATAAGTAACTAAAAATCTTTAAACTTCTGAATAAATGATCAGTGAATGTAAATTATTACAAATGACTATATACAGTATAGTAGTTTAAGTAATACTCAGTCACTCAGTGTAATTCTTGAACTTAAACACTTCCAGATCATGAATGGCACCATGGTATCACCTTCTGTCCATGCAACCAACACCAACTCCAGTACCACTCCCACTTCAGGTCTGGCTGGGGGTCTGACGTTCTTCTTTCTGCTGCTTGTGATTGTAGTTGGTGTGATTGTGTACAAGTACCATAGTAAAATAAGAAATATGGTGCAGTTCGGACAAAGGCGAAGCCAGGAAAAGGAGGATTATTCAGAGGCAGCACAAGATGATGATTCCCATCGCTATGCTAGCATGTACACAGAACAGCCAATGACACACACCCCTATCTACGAAAACCTGACTCGGAATAAAGACTACAACAGTCCTGCCATAAGCCAGAGCAGGTAAGCTGTGCAGTAGTTATAGTGTTTTCATAGTTAATAGTTTTTTCTTAACTGTCAGGATATACTAGAACTACAGCAGTCAATAAAGAGACCAGAACGGAAGCAACAAGAAAGACTGTGTGCACAGTGTGAATTTCCTCATTTTGCTGTTGCAATATTGTAAAACACTTTATGCACACAATTTGGCATCTACGGGTGACAACTTCTTCCGTTGTTTCACACAATTGTGAGCGTATTAACCAGATGTGCCAGCTGATGACTCACTGCTGGAGTTTTTCTCTGACCAAGAATGGAAACAGGAGAAAGGAAATCCACACTGTTTACTTAATATTTGTTCTGTGCCACAATAGTTTTACATCAGAAAAGTGCTTCTGAT
This sequence comes from Ctenopoma kingsleyae, assembly GCA_032353495.1. Classification (NCBI taxonomy): domain Eukaryota; kingdom Metazoa; phylum Chordata; class Actinopteri; order Anabantiformes; family Anabantidae; genus Ctenopoma; species Ctenopoma kingsleyae. Next base: position 7,450,220 of record JAUBNQ010000009.1, read on the forward strand.
AGGAACATTATCAACTGTGTTTATTGTTTCTCTGCAGGTTGTCTCGTGAACCTGAAGAGGATTTGTACCTAGAGTGTGATATTGCAGATGATGCAATATACAACAATGATCCAGAGTGTAACCTTTCCATGCTCCCAGACTCCCAGGAAGAGGACGTGTACGTTGTGCCAGATTCGTGATAAGACACATCTGTTTTAAGGTCTGAATATTTTTACCCCATATACTGTGAGCCATGTTCACTGGCTTGTGGTATAAATGTTACAAGGCAAAGAAATGCTGCTGTTTTTTAATTTTCTGTAGTGTCTGGAAAGTACACATGTACACCAACCTGCAGTGCGTTTTCTATATGTTCTATACATGTTCTATATGTTTTGTTTTAGTGTCTCCACATTTTGGGGCAGAATAATAGTGAGTGCGTGAGTTTTTTTTTTTACTAGCATTGTTATTATATTTAGCTGTTTTTGTACATGTTTTACACATCCTTTATTTTTGGCACAGTTATTACTGAATTAAATACACTGTAGAAATCAAACATTTTGACAACAATCTAGTACATTCTTTGTGTGATTAGCTCTCATGGTTTAATAGCACCTTCACTTTCAGCTTGACCTTTAAATAGAAGAAGTGTTTTTCTCATTTGTTTGGTAAAGTCATGCTTTTGTTTTTGTTCCTCCTCCAAACAGTTTAGCAATATAGAAAAGTCATGTTTAAGTTATGTTATTTTTTTCAGATAGTACCTGACCTATGTTAAAATAAGTCTACAAAAACAAAAAAACTTTTTTAAGACACTGAAATAACATGGAAGTGTGTATGCCTGAACACGTGGATGGATGTGAATTATAAAGCATTTTAACATTTATTGATCTTATTTATGTAGTCAGTGAACTTTAGCACATTTCAAATATTTAACAGCCTCAGAGGCCGTCAGAGGAGGCCTCCATTTACAGCCGTTGCATCACTGATACTGTATCTACAATGATCTCATTCAACTGATTCTGCTGAACATTAAAACTTCTTTTGCTCTTTGCAACAACAGTAAAATGTAAAATTCAAATAAAAATCACAGTCATTGATTATTTTGGGAGGGTTTTATTATACTGATTCACTCAAAGATGAGACACAAAGAGCACACAGTTAAATGATAAAACTGAGCATTTATAGACAATAACATTTTCTCTAAGAATATTTTTTGCAATGGAATTTTAATTTGAACTATTATGTTTCCAAACATTGTTAGCGTTAGCAACGTTTTTCATGTCTTATTAGTTTTTGCAGAAAAGTAAGAAGAGAAAAAATATCTAAAATATTTATTGTCTCTAATGCTGACAAAACACATCAGTTATTTAAAAAAAATGCAAAGGTCAGCGAACTGTTATGTGTTTTGTGGTGCACCAGATTTTCAGAAGAGAAATACTGAGAGGATGTGAAAACCTCTTGCAGTGATGTTTCACAGGCGAAAAAAACAAATTTCCTTTTCTTTAGATTTCCAACTATTTTCTTTTAATTTTGATATGCTTTATTAAACCAAATGGGGATACTGTTGTGGACAGGCAGCAATATTTAGGGTGCCAAGCGTTCAGGGTTCTTGTCCAAGGACTCTTTGGAGTCAAGCCTCTGACCCTGTAGTTCATGGACAACAGCTTAACTAAGTGAAGAACAGACGCTTCCTGTTATAACTGAACAGATGCCATCCAGACACGGTAAAACATTTCAAAAAACTGTAGAATTATAATTGAGATTAACAAACGAGATGAGGGGAAGTTTACAAACCACAATATTTTCTTCACCTTTATTTTTGTTTCCTGTTGTTCTGAAATTGATTTTAGCAAGGCTATATTATAATTAAAACATACACATATATTAAAACATATGAGAAAGACAGATACTAAAGACTTTAGGTTGACAACCAGTTTATCCTATATTACATGTACTACAAGGGTTTGATAAATATTGTCTGTAATTTTATTCTACATGTATACTTTGGGTGGCACTGAAACTCGGGACCTTTCACAATCTAAGACTGAAGTCCTTTCCTCTGACTTACTGCTGTGTAACAACTGAAGGTGTCATTTCTGAAACAAAGAGTAACTGAACAAAAACAAAGAAATGAATGAGCAGTTACTGGGCACAGCTCTAAATTTGCCACAAGAGAAGTACAATTACACTCAGCATTTGTGTCTGCAGCTCTGATTAATCACCTCTTTATTCATTTGCTTATTTATTCAGTTATCCAGGGTCACTTAATACTGTGTGCCCCACCCTTTACTAAATCTACTTTATTAATTGTAAAACAACATATGCTCACATTTAAGTTACTTTTAGTCACTTGAAGATATTCATTAGGGGTAGTGGCGTCACCAGCTTGCTGACAATTTGAAATCACTCAATGTTACACTCATGATGCTCTGTTTACAAGCTTTGATAATCTCTATTGAAAATGTAATTACAGTATTATCATTGATATGTAATCTGAACAGGCTGACGTTTACACAACAGACAGCATTTCCTTGTCACATTAAAGCAATAATTATGTTATTTTTGTCCTTTGACTTGTTCTGGTCAAGGCCACAGTGAACACAACTTCAAGGTCAGTAGTGGGAGAGAGAAGTTTTTATATCCTTAGATCCTGATTCAACTGGCACATCCTGACTTTCCTAATCTGTTGTGTTTGAAAGTATATCAGTGACAAATACAAGGAAATAACATACACAGGTGTTTATTATGAAACATACATGTGGACATATTTGCAACATTTTGGTATGAATAAATCAGGACATCTATTGGAATGTTCATTATTGAAATGTAGAAGACAAAAATATCTAAACCACGTGTCTCATAAAATAATACAGTACTTAGATAATGACAGTAAAATTAAACAGTAAATATGCTGTAACATAACACAACACAGCAACAACAACATACCAGAAATAGGACCATAAATAGAATTTAAAATAAATATGTGTAAAGACAAAGATATTAATAAACAGATCTACTGTTTCATCCACAATGCAAAACAAAACGGTGGCTCTGGGAGTCAGCAGTAACATGTTTTTAATCTTAATATAAGTGGACTGCAACTTTAATTTAGTTTATCAGTGAAAATGACATTTATATATATATATATATTTTGTAATGTAATATGTTTTTTTTGGTGTCCAGTGAACGTGCCAAAGATCAGAGATCAAAAGAAAAAAAAGGAACTTGCTTTTTTTTCTCTTCAGGCACAGTAACATTTACTGACAATAAAGTCAGGGAAAGGTGTCAGCTTCAGCCTTCCCCTGCTGTCATAGTGCATGAGGACCATGGGTTCGTAGGATGCTGGCACACAGCAGGGGCGAGGCGTCTCTCCTTTAGTGATCTGGTGCAGCCGAGACTTCACCTGTGTGTGCATGCTTGCTGGCTTGTAGTTGTGGGGGCAGGCGCCTTCACAGAAATGCATGGTGTACTCAGCTGGGGCCACCACCCAGTCCGCCCATCCGATGTCTTTAAAGGACACAGTGACAGACTTCCGGCAGCACAATCCTCGCTCATCACAGTCATCTTCCTTGTTGGAGCGACGCGTCCTCCGTGGAGGTTTGGGCTGTGTGAAGCCTGTTTCCAGAGAAATGGTTGGATTTTGCTGGAGGTCATCTCTGTCAGTCACAACCACCCCTATATCCACAACCAGTGACTGATCATCAGTTCTCATCCACTTCTCCACCTCAGGGCTGATGTCCAAAACCACATCTTCAGTGCCTGAGACATTGGCATGGACTGGCTTCATCCCATTGATTTTAACTTTAACCACGTGTCTTACCTCTGGCTGAACTGACATGGGTTTGGTTAAGATCTGCCTGGAAATCTTCAGCTCTGACCGAGCAAGTGTTAGTTCAGTTTGGATACTTGTGTTTTTATGGAAAACTGCTCTGTACCACTGCAACCATGGAGCTGACTCTGGGTGTTGTTCCCTCTGAAGCACTTTCAGCGGTTCCACTGAAAACACACAAGACAAGACAAAGCTTCATTAGAACTACAGAACTAAAGTTGTCAGCTTGCTCTAATGATTTTTGTATATGTGTTTATACAAGACACGTGGGAAAAACAAAGGACACATGAAACATATTTTAAAAGTCTAAAATGTTATTTAGAATTTTCAAAAGTCTCTTATTATTGGTTTGATGACATTAATAAAAACATGTCCAATGTGTGACATCAGGTACAAGGTGTGCCTGTCACGCTCATGATCTCTAAAAGCTTGAAGGAATGCGTTTGCTTCATTTACATAACTGTTTGATGGCTACAGATTATTTTCCCAATATTCACTTTTAAATAGAAATAATAATTTCCAAAACGTTAAAGAATTTAATCTTGAATATGAACTACAGGGACAAAAGTTATTTATAGTGCCCATAACCACACCAGTTCAATAGGCTTTGTCTTCACCTGCAGAAGAAAGCTCACACTGCAAGATTTCTTGAATTATTCGTGAAAGGTTTCTTTCTACTCCCACTCAAACATTTCAAAATGGCTGTTCACATCAGTCAGCTATGACAATGGTTAAGTGTCTCCATGGCATCTCCCTAACAAACAAAAATCTCACCTGTAGCTGGAGAGAGAACAGCAGATTGCCAGGTTTCTCTTATCGGCTGGCTGGAGTTTCTTCTCATCTCTAGCAGTTTGTCTCTGTAGAGCTGATACATCTTCCTCAAGTCTTGCTCTGAGACCTTTTGGGCTGGCCTGGGCTCTCTGTCCATACCCAACGAGCTGAGGATCCCCGTCTTCACTGCCTCCAGTAGCTGGACCTTCTGGTTGTCCATCCTGTCTGCATCAGGCATGTTGTGGGCAAAGTGAGGATGGCTCTCCCCTAAACTGGAGAGGGACACCAGGAGCAACAGCGCGCAGGAGATGAGTGGATGGACTGCGCGTGATCTGAGCATGGTGAGTCTGCCAGGTAGGTCTGGTTCGCGAATGCTGCAGCTCATGAGTGGACGGGGCTTGTCTATGTCATGAATGAAATTCTTGACATGCTTTTATTTATAGAGCTTCTGTTTTGCCACACCCCTGGTTGGTCAGGTGAGTCAGTGATGGGCTCAGCTAGGCCCATATATCATTACATTTTGCAGCATTGTTTGTGTTAGCAACATGTCACCTATCAAACTATAATCAATTTAAACATGCCCATCTTTTTCCAGTTTTATTGACACACTCTGCGTGAAAGAAGACATAGGACAGACAAGATGAGACTTGGTTATGGCACAAGAGTGCACACCAGAATGCTACATCACCATGACTGTTCAGTTATACGTCACTTAACCAAATAAATGACCATATGTCCTCATTTCTAAGAAAAGTGACAATGTTCAATTCAATTAGCTTCTCCAGGGTTAATGATAACACGATAGTTTATTTATCCCTACAAGGCTGTGACTCGTTTTCCTTGCAACCTGGCCAGAGGTCAGAATCGGCTACAGATTAAACTGTGTTTTCCATTTGCAGACAAGGTGCTAAAATCTGAGAGTGCCATCTCAAAATGCTATAGGCTACTTTTCTACCAAGGCTGAACAGTCTAACTTCTTATTTTATGATAACTTTGAGTGAAAACACACAGCAAACAAAGACAGAAACAGGTGGTTAATTATCCGTGTGTCATTCGTCCCTCCATAAACCAGACCAAAGAGAAAATATGTCAAGGTTAAAAACAGAGATAAACAAAGAACAGATGTCATCTGTTGAAAGAAGAAACTGTCATGAGCTTCAGTGACCAGGTATGTGATACCTATCTTTGTCTATTATTATACTGATCACATCATCACATTTCTACTGTTTCTAGGGCTCAAACGCAGCTCTTCTGTGAGCGTGCTCTGTTTCACATTTTATGACAATTAAAACAAACTGAAACTTACCTCATGTCAATCTGTTCAGTCGTCCCATTTGGATAAAAGAGTTGTTGTTGAGATAGACCGGAAATCAAAACACAGGCAATAACTTTGACTGCCCTGTGGATTGTTGCCAATAAGTTATCAGTATATTATTAGAAAATCACCACTTCTGTCAGCCTATTTTGATTTGAGAGTTGGATCCCCACCCTGTTATGTTGCCATTGCTGTCACTGACCCCAATCTTTATGTTTGGCATTCCTCATTTGATAAATTTCTGACTGATTGTTTTCATGTGACAAAAAGGTCAATAAAAGTTTATGGACACATAAATTGTGATTGGAATTATAACATTATGCCTTTCCACAACCGGATAGTAAAAACATTACATCATGAGGTTTATAAAAAAATAAATAACATGGAAATATGTACTTTCAAATATAATAAAGTAATAAAGTGATAAGATTAACAATGTAAATGCTAATTAAATTGAATGAGTCGGGTTAAATGTCGTAACTCTAAGCTGATGCAATCCATAGAAGGATTTCATGATTATGGTTTAGACATGACTAATAAGAAGTGAAAATACAAAGCATTTCAGTTGCCCAAAAGTATATTATCTGTGTTCTTTTACATTGTGTGTGCTTTGTCTCAAGAGTTCCAGTAAATATAAAAAATAAAACCATCTGTCAGGGGGCCATTACTCAGCAGTGGTTGCTTGACTTAAAAAAAAAGCCAAAAAAAAGTTGGGAACCAGTACTAAAGCATGACTTGTTTGTCATTATGTAGAAACATATCACAGAACTGAGCACTTTCTTCTAAATCGAGAGCCAAAATAGATTACAAATGTGAGAATTTCTAAGCAGTGAGTCACAGAGGTGATGAAATAGTCATGTGCTTTGCCCAGGGAGTATACCTTGCAAGTTGAAAGTGTGTGAAAGGTGCAATGTGACTCATGCAAACTGGTACTGTTGTTTAAAACATCAGACATTGTCACTTTTCTACGTCCTTCTCCTTTTCTCATTCACGGCATGAACCAAATAGAGAAAAAAACCACAGACTCAACATGAAACAGATCGCATTGAAATTCATCATAACATGGTAACTTTGCCTATATAAACTCAGAAAAAGAAGATGACTGTGCATTGCACTGTTGGCTGGCATGGTGCCATGGTTTCAACCCTGAGAGTTTGGACCCCTACAGGACAGTGCTTGCCAGATGATTAACAACAGAGCATGTTATTTAAAAGAAATTCCTATTAAAAAACATACATAATAATGAATAATATAAACATATATATAATGTTTTATAACCCGAGTAAATACAAAATTCAGTTTTTAAATTATAATTAAATTCAGGCTTAAACATGCAACCTGTGGTTGAACCAACCTTTCACCACAGTGAGTTTTAAAAAGATAATGCCACAAATAATAGTTATTCATAATTTTAATTCACACAAAGTACCATAAATACAATAAACCTAAATAAAATGTATATATACTATGACCACCTTTGGATTTAAAACAGCACTAATTCCCACATGCCCAGTTTTGTTTTGTTTTTTCTTTGTGTTTCTTTGTTACAAGCATCTCGGAAAATTTGCTGCAGTTCTTGTGTGGATTCGGTTTGTCTCATTGTCTCTATGATGGTGAGATCAGGGCTTTGCGAGGCCCAAACCATCTGTTGTAGGAGGTAAGTTAGATCTTTATGACTCTTTCTGTATGTTTGGGCTCAGTATCTTGCAGCAGAATTAATTCGGGTTTGTAAGAATTAATTGGCATTTCTAGAGACGTGGCGACCCCTTGTGGTGGTAAAGCCATGGTATAGAGTTGAAATGGTCAGGCTTCAGTTGAAGTCTGAGTGCTCGTGAGGAACCTAAAAGTGAAGAAATACATGGACTAATACGAAACGAAGTGAATTTTGACGTGAACGCAGCATATAAGAGGAAAGTCACTGTTTTTCAGAAAGTCACATGTATGACTGTGTGTGTGGACACATAGAGAGAGAATGAGAATATGTTTACAGATAAAAAACAAGTCAGTGGTTTTATGTCATGGATCTGGATGTTGAACCTTTCTGAGTTGAACCTTTTGGGTTGATGAAAAAAGAAAAAAGAAAGCACAAAGTAAATACACAATATAGCACACTATACAGACATGCATTAATAGTGGTCTGCAACAAGCTTTAGATCTCAGTACATTGGTTAGAGACAGAAAAAAAACATTAAAAAGTAAATTTAATCAGTTGTAGATTCTTGCCATTCCCAAGTGCTGATGATGGCAGCTCCTCTGGAAAAAGATATGAAATCAACTCTTGTGTTGTGCTACACAGGATATTGTACATTATTTTTTAATTTATTATAAAACAAAAAAAACAAGTTTAACAAGTTTAAACAAATAAACATACAATCTGCTTTTTCAAAAAAAGAAAATCTGAAACTATAATCCAGGTACTAAGCTTCGGTCAGTTAAAATACATACAATACAGAATAAACAGTGTTGATAGAAAACAGACACAAGATGTACCTACACAAAAAAGGGAGAGAGACAGACACCACAAGATAAAACAAAGCTTAAAGAACTGCATCTGAGATCTTCATGATAAATGCTTTCTGATTTCCATCACTCTGCAACAAGGAAGGATTCACATCCCTTCAGCCTGCATAAAAGGACTTGTGACATCACAGGACAAGAGACTAAAACCATTGTTGTATGAGGAAAAACATGGTGCCATTCAGTGACAGGCACAGATCAATCACTGCTAACTCAACTTCAAAGCACAATTGTTCTTCATCCTCCCTTTGTTGAGTTTTTATTCCAACCATGGTGACACTGTGTTATTTATCTGAGGAATGAATGGTAAATTAGCTGCATCAGACTAGT
>JAUBNQ010000009.1:7468936-7480011 GCA_032353495.1 Ctenopoma kingsleyae
AGTATAGCACGATAGCAGCTTGGCAGGTGTTAAGCAGCAACAGCAGCAGACTGCCACTGGCTGCGAGTTGTGACAAACAGGACTGTGACTCTGACTGCCAGCTCTACTCTGTCACTATCATTAAACACTGTTTATTTTCTTTCTCACTTTGTTGCTTGTCCTGCCCCTGTCCTTCTCTTCCTCTCTCCCCTTCTCCATTTTCTTCATCTTCCTTCTGTAGCCAACTGGCCCGCACTGAAAGGTAAACAAATGACAAGCTGGTGTTTTTTTTTTTTTTTTTTCTCTTTTAAATCACAATCTCTTATCACAGTTTCAGTCATCAGATGTTGCCTCTCAGGCTTTACACTTGCATGGGAAGACCTTACCTTAGATGAGATTTGCATGCATAAAGAAGTGAAACTGAACATTGGACAAGCGACCACTGAGCAGTATGCTACTGTTTTATCTCTGCAGAGTGGATGGCCGAAGGTGGTCTGTGGCTTCGGTTCCCTCGTCTGGATACTGTACCAATGCACCCAGTTCATCAGTATCTGTAAGCTGAGTCTGTTTCTGTGTCTCTATGTGTTTCTCATCTTGTATTTATTTTGTCCGTAAGGCCTGTCTGTCTTTGCTGCATCAAGTATTTAGTGTCCTGTGTTGCTTACACTAACTTTATGACTTGATGGTGTTGTGGTGTCTTGTAAACATATTGACTGAGCTGTAAATCCCATCACCTCAGACACTGAGCAAGTGTTAAATAAATCTACCTATAAATGGTTGTTTATTTAAAATGCACCACTTTCTGAGTAAGATTTTAATAATGGCACTCTGCACCTAGAACATATTTTAGATGAGTTGTGAAAAATGTGTGTCACTTGGACACACAACTCAAGGTGAAAGACAACTCTAACATAACAGCCATATTTAGTATCTTAAACAGATTCAGTTTCTTATAAATCTAAAGTAATTCTTCACTTAACATCTGTCTTTGGACATGAAGCTCTCATCTCGAGAAAAGGGGTTCTCTGCAATAGACATGCAAGAACTTTCCAATTCATATAATAGTCATGATCCACTTACATACACACGAACTGTCATTAAGCTTAGGTTTAGGCTTAAGGACTGCTCTAACAATAATTCCAGATAATAGATCCATGTCAAGGATAGAAAAATCCATATATATTAAATAGTCACCACTGTAATCCAGACAATGAGTATGATGAATGGGTCCTGGATCATGAGCTTGACTGGATTGTAAGATGATTGAGATGGCACTGTATAGAGTCATATTTTGGCAAAAAATAAATGATTACTGAGGATCCATAATGATGACAATGGCGAAGTTGAGGAGGGTGCTGCATGAGTGTTTTTTTAAAGATTTTCTTTAGATGTTTTGTACTTGTTTCTGCTGTGAGAAATTTCATACTTTAATTCCTCTCTTGAAATCAGTTGTGCTGTAACTGAAGTATTTACAACCACTTTTTGTGTGAAACATCACTTCACAGAGACTCATGGAAACTGTAGAGATTTAATATGTATGAAAGTGGTGTGAAAAGGTATTTTCCCCATTCCTGATTAAATTTATTTTCCGCATATTTGTCACGCTTAAGTGCTTCAGATCAAAAGTAATTGCCCCCCTAACCAAGCCACCCTCGGCAACAACAACTGCAATCAAGCATTTGGAATAGCTGGCACTGAGTTGTGAAAGAATATTGACCCACTCTCATACCACAGCATCTCAATCAGATTTAAGTCCAGATTTTGACTAGGCCACTCTCAGCTTTTTCCCTTAATTAATAAAATCATCATTTAAATACTGCATTTTGTATTTAATCAGGTTATCTTTGTGTAATATAAAATTTATTTGATGATCTGAATCATTTAATTGTGACAAATATGCAAAAGAATCAGGAAGGGTACATATAGTTTTTCACAGCACCATACTGCTGAAATCATTTGAACTGACACATAACGGCATTGTAAAACAGTATTGGTCAGTCTGGTCGAACATACTTTAAACCGGCAGTTGATTTGCACTAAACAGCTCACTGGGAATAGTGTTGTCTTTTAATGACTCAGCCATAACAGGATATGTCCAGTGATGATGCATTGCTCCATCATATGCCTTTTATCAAACTTTCCAGTGCAGAGAGGAAATGGGAATGAATCCTCAGATTCTTTTCCTGAAAATTAATTAATTATTTATTCATGATTTATAATAATGATTATGATTGAAGATCAACACTTTGATACATTTGACAGTTAAAATCCCTAAACCTGTACTCAATATGGTGTTTTGTGTTCTGACTGAATTGAACAATAAAATGAGTATTTGTAGTGGAACCAATGCATGATTAAAATTCTGCAGTGGTTGGAAAGTCTTTCAGTTAATGTTTTACCATCCTTGGTATATAAATGACTTCATACCAAAATCATTAGAGCTTGTGCTTTGTGTAACCCTTTAAACAGAGGGAAAGTACAGGAATAATAAGACTAATCATTAAAATAACACAGCTCTTGTTGAAATGCGTTTCTTTTACTGGATGACATCACATTTTGAGTAGGGACTGCACAGTGTTTCACATTTTGTCACTCTCCTTTTCATGTCGAGAAAAGCCAAACGAAGGAAGCTTAACGTGCTACCCAGCTACACCCATTAGTTATTTGTTGATAGTTTCTGTGGTGATTATCTTGAGATTTTTGTCTTCAAAGTTATTACTGAAACTGCAGTTGGCTGTGAAAAAACAATGCCTGGCTTCTCTGTCACAGCTGTAATTTTGTGTGGCCAACCACATGGGTAGGAGACAGTGAGGTCAGCCTTCCTCACACAATGCCCCTTTCAGGCTTGTTGTCAGTGAAGCCTTTATGCTGAGCCTTCTTGGCTCTAGTTTCTTTTTTTCCACCTCTATCACTTATTTTCTGTCTTTTCTTGCTCTTTTGCTCGTTTCCCATTTCCCTTTCACTTTTTCTCCCTAATATCTGTTTAGATGAGCCACTCTCTTCCTTTTGCTCTTCATCCAGTGAAACACAAGATCCTAGCCAGATGGGAGTTCTCATAAATTCCAGGCTGCTTGTCACACATTTGGGCTCTGAGAGAAAAAGCTAATGCATACATGGCCAATACGATGGTAGTTGCTAACTGCTTTAGGGCCTGCTGCAGCAAGAAATAAAAAAATACTGCTTCAATGGGAACAGAAAAGTCAAGTCAAGTCAGCTTTTTAAAAGTAGAAAGGGATTTATGTTTTATCTTGCTAATTCAGATCTATAGCATGATGGAAAATGAAGCCTATTAGAGTAGATCTGAGAGCAGTGAAATGACTCTCCTGTCAGAGGAAGTCAAACACAGGATGTTAGATACTCAAAGCAGTCATAGAAAAACTTGCAATAGATACAAATGTGCAAAAGGTTTTTTTTTGCCACTACTGGTTTTAAACATTCATGTTTTTTTTCTTCTCATATTTGAAAGTTTTTTTTCAGTGCACTGATCTCTGAACAATATTCAGAAATAATATTCACATTTTTTCTCCTCACTGTGCATATCTCATTTCTGTTTATCCCCTCAATACTTTTCCCTCCCAGTCTTCTTCTTCCCAGGAGTTATTGCACCAGTTGCCCTTACAGCCCACACAAGATGATCTCCACTTCCTGTTCAAACATTTCCGGAGCACAGAGAGCGTGGCAGATGAAGAAGGAGCACACCCCTCTCCCCCTGTCAGGGTCCGATCACGCAGTCTCAGGTAGCTTGGATTGAAATCATTCAACTACTATACAGCACAGACATATGAACTGTTTATTACGCAAACATTTCAGAATCATTATGAGAATTAGATTAGTTTGAACCAAAGAGCTACATCTCTCTTGGTCAATGATGCAGGTTAATGTTAAATGGAAGCAAAGCAAATTGGGCAAGAGAATAGATGTCAGGAGCCACTAAAATCGGCTACTTCCCATATTACTGATGTTAATTTATAAAATGATGTATTGCACACTATTATACCCAGTTTTAAAGTCAGTATTGTGATAAAACTGCAAATGAGCCAAATGTATGTGTCAGTGTGCTAATAGTGTGATAATTTTATGACTCCAGCCTGTTGTATGTGTTTTGCTAAATAGCTAAACTAACCTTTCTAGTTAAAACAATTAATTTAAGCCCATTTTATCTATGTTAATGAAACGTTGCTGAGTGTTTCATCAACTTTTCTTGACCCAGCCAAGAGACTTGTCTGACTGTAACTGCATTGTGATGCTGCTCTGCTGTTGCTACCCTGTGCTCGGACAATTCTGCTATTCTAATTAAAGATGGAAACTGTGGCTTTTCTATAAAAACTTCCACATCCAGTAGCCTAAGGTTCACATTCACCACTCCACCTTTTGTAAATTTTCCCACTGTTACATAACTCTTTATCCAAACATGGATTTAAGGTCATTTTACAAGATACAAAACAAACTGTTAGCAGCACTGAAGCCCCTAAAATGACTGCAGTTAGTACCAGTGTGCTACTTAGCAGCAGAGCTATAAACAGAAATGTAACATTTGATATTAGTATTGCTCAACTTCAATGACAACAGTAGGGGAAATGTGTTGCAATTTCTTTCATATATGATTATAAATGATGAAATGCTAGCTGGGAGGATTTAAATATGGTAGAATAATTATTTTATGTGGTTATGGAGAAAGCCTGTGTGTTGGTTACTAGTTATCCCCTGGATTAGAATATTGCATTTCCACATCACTTAGCGTCTCAGCTCTCATTAAACACTTAAACAAGCCCTCTAAATAGCTCTAGTGGTGGGTAGTTCATTGGTTGCTGGAGACTTTTATGATGGGCTGGGGAGGGTGTTGGCAACATCTTGATGTGGTTATTTTTCTGTGACGTGTCCTTGCCTGTGCCGCTTACTCACATGTACTGTATATGCACAAAACCACACACATATTTATAATGGTACATTCTGTGGTTAGCAGAAAAAGTTATAGATACTCTCTAGATATAACTATGGTACTATGTATGCAGAGGTGGTTGTTTTCTACTCAAGGGGAAGAGTGTCACAGTCAAGACTTGTGTTTAAGAAAGTCCTTTTTATTTAGTGATTTAAAAATCTTAACATTTAGTTTCTAATTTAAAATGCATTGAAAATGAGAGTGTATATATAATGTGAGTGTAACATTGACATGTAGGCTTGTTAACTTTACTTGACAGTTATACAACCAGTAAAGGCATAGATGGCTTGCAAAGATGTTACCAGTTTCCTGAATGATCAGTTTACCAGTAGAACACGAGTTTCAACAAACCCTTTAATAATTTTGTGCAAGAAAACTCTACCAGTGTTTTCATCAGTTAAAATTTTGGACTACAAAGCTTATTCAGTTATCTTGATTGACTTTTATACTAATATTTAAAAACAAGTTTAAATAACTGCTCATATTAACTCTGGAACTAGGTGACTGTCAAGTGCCAAGAGCTATAATAGTTCCAAAGGGTGTGTAAAGCATTTCTTATTGCCCTCGAATAGGTCCCAAGGGGTTAACGATTGCTGTTGCCCTCAAATAAAACCTCACTACATGTGCAACTGTTGTGGTTTTCCAAAAATAGTAGTTGCATCTAGTGATATGCCATATGTTGATATCGTTATTTGTAGCATGTATGCAAATGGGGGCACGCAGGATGACTATTTTTAACATTTGTGCTGACAGTACATTGATTTGTGATGTGTATGGCATGTTTAAAAGGTGCCCTCTTGTAACTGAATACCTTTACACACAACAGATATGGTCATGGATACTGCAGATCAACATCTGATCTGAATTACATCAGTGTCATTTTCACACCTGCTGTGTTTGTGACTTGTGGTGGCTGTAAACGGCATTTACATTTGTAACTACTTGTAAGAAAGGCGTTGATTATTATACAGCTTCAATATATCAGTGTTTATATGTTGTACTTTAAACACACACTACTCCCTGTATTATCTGTATTACCTTTTTTATAACTTCTCCATCCTGAATACTGAATAATATTTATTGTTGTGTGGAATTTGTGATCTATTTATTTATTTATTTGTCCTCTTTTGTCTGGTTCTGTTGCAGCCCTGGGCGGACATGTGGAACATTTGACAATGAGATTGTCATGATGAATCATGTCTACAAAGAACGCTTTCCTAAGGTATAGTCAAAGTCTTTCTTGTTTTACTAAATATTCTACATCTGCACTGGTGTTAATGTGTATGAATGCACAAAGAGCTTTATTACACATGACCAGCACAGGAGGTTGTAATGTTCCTTGTAAAAACAATCTTGAATCACTCACTGATATGATTTTTAAAAAATTGTAACATTCCTGTCACTTTTTTAAATGATGTCTTCCATCTTGGTTGTTTTGCAGGCGACAGCCCAGATGGAGGGTCAGCTGCTTGACATCATTGCAGAGTGTTCCCCAGACACTGCTCTGCCCCTGGCTGATGGTGTGCTGGGATTCATTCAACACCAGCTGATGGAGCTTGCCAGAGACTGTCTGGACAAGTCCCAGAAAGGCCTGGTCACTTCCAGGTACTTTGTGGAGCTGCAGGAGAAACTAGAAAAGCTGCTTCACGAGGTGGGTGCTTTTCATTTTCAATAAAATCTCCATCTGATTTTTAAGAAACACACTCATAGTTTTGTTCAGTTTTTTAGTTATTATTCAGCCATGGTTCTTCCTAAGACATCATCAGTGGATCTCTGATTGTCGGTACCTCAGTGTAATGTCCCAGAGGAACATTACGTGCTACACTGTAGCTCCACTGGGAACATTGAATTGAAATTGCCAGTTTGATTCCAGTTCATTGTCCAGTAATAGTGTTGTCATTTCTTATTATTACATAGAGTTGTGCAGTGGACAAGTGTTTGATTATGCAATGATTTATTATATAACCTTTTCAGCAACAATCGTACTGTAGCAAATGGTGCCTTCTGCAAAACAGATTATGGCTCCTGCTGCTGACTCAGACCCCAAATGACTTTCTTATATTACTCAGAAAGCATGATAATTTTGTATTTAGTTTAATTTGAGTTTCTAATGATGACATGTTAGTTAGGACACGTGATGCTATGTTTGCTTGTGTTCATCCAGTCTCCTAGTTTTTTTCCAATTTCCACTAAAACCACATTTCTGTAATTATTTTTTTGGTCATGGCCACAAAAAACATTTTCCAGCTGTTTAACTAAAGAAAATTGTCCCTTATGGTCACATATTAAATTGTTAAATTTGTCCT
Source organism: Ctenopoma kingsleyae (assembly GCA_032353495.1). Classification (NCBI taxonomy): domain Eukaryota; kingdom Metazoa; phylum Chordata; class Actinopteri; order Anabantiformes; family Anabantidae; genus Ctenopoma; species Ctenopoma kingsleyae. Next base: position 7,476,161 of record JAUBNQ010000009.1, read on the forward strand.
TGTGCTGGTTGTGTTATAATTCCAGCTGCTGTTTAAAAATGCTATTTTGCTTTAAACCTTTAGAAAACTATAGCTTCTAAAACAAATCTTGTATCAGGTTTGAAAGAAAAAGCAATAGTGCCTGTTAAAAATTTACTGATTTACCTGAACTCTAACTGACACCAGTCTTGCACCACATCTGTGAAACATTCAGAATTTGTTGTTTTATCAAGGCAAGGCAATGTTACACTAAGATAGAGACAATCAGCGTTAAGTGTATTCGCAAGTATTTTCTGTTAATTATAAAACTGCTAAGAAAGAAGAGTGAGCAGAAGTGAGTGTTGATGCAAGATGTTGAAATACCATGATCCCTTGAATCACCGACATATAATGTAAGAAGATGAAATGGATGCTAAAAATAATGAGTCAGACAGGACAGACAGGCTCTGTGTTGCCACATGGCTTGTGCCATCTGAATTAGCTTACAGTAATAATCCATTGCCCTTTGTTCTTCCTTGAGCAGGCGTATGAGCGTTCAGAGAGTGAGGAGGTGACCATCATCACCAAACTGGTCAAGAAGATTCTCATCATCATCTCCAGGCCCGCCAGACTCCTCGAGTGTCTGGTGAGACTCACTGTTAGACAGAGTAGTGATTATAGGCACAAGAGTGACACAATATCAACATAATGTTCACTAGCTTAAAGCCTTGAACAAACTATCTGTCCCCACACATGCAGGTATGACGGATGACACACATACATTGATATCTTTTAGTAATGATAGATTTCAGGAGCAATAATAACACAGTTGTCTCTTGTACTAAACCAACAGCAGATCTGCCTTGCTGGACAGGAGCTATAGTTCTTCATGAGTATTTAAATATTGGCAGTAGATGTGCAGCTGATAATTCAAGTTTTAAAATTAGCAAGTCATGAAAAACACTGCATTTATTTTTTCAACCTTATCAATTCAACCTCAACTGTATGTACAGTACATTACAGAAACATTCATTATGCATAATACATATGAGTATATGCCATTTTGTTCAGATTTTTGAATACTAAGCTCAATAAGCTAAATCATACCATCATACTGCATACTAGTTTTTGTTCTTGTCTAACATTTTCCTGTTATGTCTTTTTTTTCTCCAGGAGTTTGATCCAGAGGAGTTTTACCATCGTCTGGAAGCTGCAGAGGGTCAAGCAAAGGTCGGCCAGGGCATTAAGACTGATATTCCCAGATACATCATCAGTCAGCTGGGCCTCACCAGGGATCCCTTGGAAGGTGCAACGCTTTTCATAAATTATATTGTCTGCTTCGTTTTTCTATTTAGGTGTTTTAAAACATTGTTTTTTTTGCTGATATTGTGAATTTTATGAAGAAAAATATATTTTCACTGTTTTATCAACATATATAATTTAAAAATAAAAATTAAAGAATACAGAAGGAACCTCCCTACTTCTGTCAAGCAAGTTGCATCTGTCGTCTATTTGAAAATTTAAACACTTCAACTACAGACATACATCAGTGTGTTTTAAGAGTAGAGCTTCCTTCAACTGAAATTAAGTCAGCTGACAAATTCTAAAATAAATAACGTAAATGAAATTCTGCCAAAATATGGAATACAGTTGTGTAGCATAACTCCGTGTGTGATGCTGTTACAGAAATGGTCCATCTGGAGCAGACGAGCCCGAGTCACAGATCGGCCAGCAGAGAGTCTGATGACTCTGGAGAGACAACACTTCTGCAGGTATAAAATAACATTCAACAAGAAGTAGTTAAGTGACTCTGAGGCTGAGAGAATAAAAAGGTGGATGAGCCATTTTAAATGTACTGGGGGGATGCTGAAGACATGTAAAGTTAAACAGTGTAGTGGTTGTGTGGATTTGTAGATATAGTGTAAGGGAGACAAAAACCTTCACATTATTACAGGGAAGCCATGAAGCACGTGGATGCAGGCTTTTTGGAAGTTGTACAGCTAATAAGTTTCTGTTATGCTGCATGTCTTGTGTGATACAGAGCCGAGCTGCCTGCACCCCTCCTCGTAGGAAACCACTGGAGAGTGACTTTGAGACTATCAAGCTCATTAGCAATGGCGCCTATGGGTGAGTAAGACAGACGTCTTTGTTTGTGTTTGACTGACTCATTCCCTTTGTGGACACTGCAAAGAGCCAAATAAAAGCGGAAAAGAAACTAAAATGAGGATGTGTTGTTGTAGTGTTTTTATATTTACACTGAGAAGTTGTTTGTGCAATTTTATTTTAAGTCAAAACAGTTGTTTAGAAGTAAGTGATGCTCATTTTTCCACATTGCCTTATTTTCCTAATTAAATGTTCTAATTATTTCCCTCCACATCCATCATATCCTTACTGTCCCTTTTATTTATTTTCCCTTCCATTTCTTCAAACCTCTGTATTGCCATACAGGGCTGTATTTCTGGTGCGTCACAAGGAAACCCGTCAACGTTTTGCCATGAAGAAAATCAACAGGCAGAACCTGATTTTAAGGAACCAGATCCAGCAGGTGTTCGTGGAACGAGATATCTTAACCTTTGCTGAAAACCCATTTGTGGTTTCTATGTTCTGCTCTTTTGAAACACGGAGGCACCTATGTATGGTCATGGAGTATGTGGAAGGTAGGAACATAAAGTGTCATGTCTTGCCAGGAATGCTGCTCTCTAAAACTCTGTTAAAACCTAAGCAAACCATCTGAACTGGCGATCTGTCTTTATTGCATTCATTCTACTTTAAGGTGGGGATTGTGCCAACCTGTTGAAGAACATCGGTCCTCTGCCTGTGGACATGGCACGCATGTATTTTGCAGAGACTGTTCTGGCCTTAGAGTACCTTCACAATTACGGCATTGTACACAGAGACCTCAAACCTGACAAGTGAGTCCCCAGCCAGTCACAAAAGAGAATTTTTCATCACATTTCACATGCACACAGAAAGTACCACATTACTTCTAAGCTTTCATCATTTTTGATTAACTATATTTAAATAATTAAAAAACTGGCAATCTTTTTGAAGTTAGCAGAGTGAGCAGAATTTTGTGAAACTTTCAGCCTTTGGGTATTTTCTTTATACCAAATCTGAGATTTATGACTGGGGGTTTCCATTTAATGTAACTCAAAAACATTTCTGTATTTGCTTCCTCTGTAGTTTGTTAATTACATCCATGGGGCACATTAAGCTGACAGACTTTGGATTGTCAAAAATTGGTCTAATGAACATGACCACCAACTTGTACGAAGGACACATTGAGAAAGATACCAGAGAGTTCATTGACAAACAGGTTTGTTTTTTCTCATGTTGTATTATCTTAATGTTGGTTGTGATCACCTTAAGTAAGATCACTTTTCACTTTCTTTTTTCTGATTTTCCACTCCACAGGTGTGTGGTACCCCAGAGTACATTGCTCCAGAGGTGATCCTCAGACAGGGTTATGGGAAGCCTGTGGACTGGTGGGCTATGGGCATCATTCTTTATGAATTCTTGGTGGGGTGTGTGCCTTTCTTTGGAGACACACCAGAACAACTTTTTGGCCAGGTGGTTAATGGTAAGAGATCCTTTCATTAAATACAATTATTACTTTGTCGTCAAATACAACAATAACTCAATGCTCAATGCAGTTTGTACTTTTGTCAGTTGTTGTCTTCCAATATGAAGCCATCACAATATTTCTACATAGTTTTCATTGCTAGTCCACTCGGGGTGTAGATATTGAATTCCTTCACTGAATTACTGGTATGTTCTTATTTGTCCAGATGAAATCATCTGGCCAGATGGCGAGGATGCTCTCCCAACTGATGCCCAGGACCTTATTACCAGACTGCTGAGGCAGAGCCCTCTGGAGCGCCTGGGAACAGGTT
>JAUBNQ010000009.1:7480111-7504896 GCA_032353495.1 Ctenopoma kingsleyae
TTCGTTTTTCAATGCTCTGTCACTTGTGCTCCCGGCAGCCCGATCAGACCGCTACTGTCACCTGGGCTCAGATGAAGATGATGAAACCAATGATGACGAATCTTCTCTGGAGCTCCGACAATTCTCCTCCGTGGCCCACCGCTTTAGCAAGGTACTTGTTACTGCTCTGCTATATAAAGAAATACAGTATGTAACATTAATTAATTAGTCACTGAAAAAATAAAACACTACAGTGAACTATCCTCCAGATAGCTTAACTAAATATCTGTATGAGATAAAAGAACAAATATTCACTTTTAACACTCTTTTTTTGTTAAACTCCAGGTGTACAGCAGCACAGAACATCTGTCGACCTCCACTCCATCCAATCAGAGTCTGTCGTCATCAGAGCGAAGCCACAGTGAGGAGAAGGAGGAGCGATGGGAGGGAAGAGGAGTCCTTTCCCCTGGCGACGGACACAAACATTTGGCTGGTGGAGACAGGAGGGCAGATGGACACAGGGGGAGGTGAGAGAGAGATGTCCTTGTTATGAGTGGGAAAAACACAGCTCTTTGTTTTTGATTTTGTGAAAGATATAAGATGGAAATCTAATATTGACTGTCTTATGAGAGATTGGCAGATGTTTTGTTGGTTAATGGTGTCATTTTACCCAGTTTGATCCTTTCGTTCTGCAGTTTTTTGGTGTGCTACCATTTGCTAATCTAGTTCCCCTTAAAGCTAAATACAATAAACTGTTAAGACATACGTGACTTACATGACCTCTACTGACCAAATTGTGGTGTTACAGATTATTTTTGCATAAAACGAGTGTAAGTTAAATAACTTGAAGAACTAGAATAACTGAGAAAACTGTGTAACAAAGCTCATATACTTGTTTGTATGGAATTGTCATACTCGTAGTCCGGCACACCCTGGCCCAGTTCCTAAAAGACTGTTATTGCAGATTTTAGTGAAATGATGTGGGGTTTTTTTGTGCCATCTGTAGTCTGCGACCTCGTGCTTCATCCAGTTCCTCCCAGTCAGAGCGCAGTGCCAGCCCGTTGGTGATGAACAGCACCCAGAGCCTCGATGTCATGCCTCGCTTCGCCATCTCTGCAGAAGAAGAGGGTAAGAGTGACAGCAACAAACATCTGGTCATCCACTTTTTTTATTCTGCAAATGTGGGACACCAGTGCTCACACTCTTTAATTTGTGATTGAAGATGGAGTGGTTTCCAACCTGCGGCGCATCCGTCTCCGGAGCAACAGCACGGGCACCAGGCCCTCATTCCGGAGAGGAGCATCCCGACGCATCGCTCATCAGCTAGAGACCCCAGAGAAACCCAAATCCCCATCTAGCAAAGTCCCCAAGTCTGCCTCTGTGTCTGGCCTGTCCCTTATCATCACTCCAGGTAGACAGGATTTTAATGTTTTTTATAAAATGTTCAAGCCTACAGTATAGTTAAAAAAAAATTAAGTTTTGGAATTCAAAGAAAATAAGTGAATAAATTTTTCATACTCATGTTTATTTTTGATTTTTAAGTCTTTTGGAGTCACAACTGTGATATATGAATTTGTTAGGATTGTTAATGTGTTTACAGCACCCTCTGCAGCCTGAGGCCGTGTGGTTTAAGTAAACACACAAGCCACAAGTAAAGTGGCCAAACTAAAAATAATGTCACTTAGGATATTTTCGCTTTTTGTTTTTGTTTTGTTTTTTTACTAATAATTGTACAAAGTAGAATAATTTAAGTAGTGCAGCATTCAAAAAGTACTAGTCCTAACTAATTACCTAATCATGTTCTCCTGTTTCAGATGACTCAGCTGGTCCTCCTACAAGCCCAAAATCGTCCCTGTCCTTGTCGTCCAACCCTTCATCAAGAGACTCGTCTCCCAGTCGGGACCTGTCTGTCAGCATCAGCTGCCTCAGGCCTCCTGTGGTCATCCACAGTTCTGGGAAGAGGTTTGGCTTTGCTTTGCGAGCTATCAGGGTCTACATGGGAGACACTGATGTCTACACAGTCCATCATATGGTCTGGGTATGTGTCCTCATCTTAGGTGTAGCTGTTCACGTATGAAATATGCTGTATATTTAACAAGTTAAAAGTGTAATTATGAAAGAAGTACATTTAATTCTAATTCTAGGGTTACTCTTTAGATAGTATAACATTATGTACTGACTATTGTAAATATGTGTACTGCAACTTATCTCTTATTATGGTTGCTTGACCAGTAATTCTGAGGTTTTGTGTGTGTGTGTCCACAGTGCGTTGAGGAGGGCAGTCCAGCACATGAGGCAGGACTGAGAGCCGGTGACCTCATCACTCATGTCAACGGAGAGTCTGTCCAGGGACTGGTCCACACTGAGGTGGTGGAGCTGTTGCTTAAGGTATGAAGTCTTGTTAAGGAAGATGGCTTGGAATTATTTAATTTATTTTTCTGTTCTGCTGTTCTATTTTTTTTTTTCTGGTAGTATCCTTATAGCTGAGTCCTTTTTAGTACGCGAAACATACTCTATGTTCCGATAGTGGCAACATGTCATTATACAGCTCGTGCTGTCCTGCAGAGAGGTGTTTATGTTAATGAATGTTTTAAACAGAGTGGAAACAGAGTGACCCTGCAGACGACTGCCCTGGAGAACACTTCCATTAAGGTGGGCCCTGCAAGAAAATCGAGCTACAAGGCCAAGATGGCCCGGCGCAGTAAAAAGAGCAAGAGGAAGGACGGACAGGACAGGTATGTTAGGGTGGAATGACGTAATACTGTAGCCGCCACATTATTATTGGAATCTGTTTAGCATTAGATTTTCAATCAGTAAATGAAATTTTTACATTTTTTGTCTCCTATTCTGTTTATTACATTTTAATTTGTCCAGAGACCACCTTTAGACTCAATATGACAATTGCTTTACCTCTAGTGCTAATTATAGTAGCTTTGTTGTCTTGAGTTAGCACAAAGTTAAACCAAATAACGGTACTAAACTAAGCAAACATTTGGCGTCTATTTTTTTTTCCTTTGCAGCAGACGACGAAACATTTTGAAGAAGCTATCTAAGCACACACCTCCTCCGCCCATGCAAAGCAGTCGTAGCTTCTCTTCGGGCTTCCACCAGTCGTCTAGTGACAGCCTCTCTGGTTCCCCTACTCAGAGTCTCTCTCCTGGACCTTCTACACCCTGTCGCTCCCCTGCTCCTGACCATTCTGGAGGTGAGTGAGAATGCCTTGTATCACTTGTAGGCTGCAGCCAATATGGTCGTGTGTTTTGTAGTTGTCCTGGAGGGCTGAAGTAAAAATATCTACTAAAGTCAAACTGCTTTATCTCTTTCTCTTTTAATCAGATTCAAGTTCTTCTCCTTGCTCAAGCTCCCCTAACTCACCTGTACCACAGGCCCGCCCCAGTTCCCTTCACGTCTTAGGTCGGTACACCAAAGCTGGCCGCTGCAAGTCCACCAGCAGTATCCCCCCTTCTCCGCTGGCCTGCATCCCACCTCCTCAGCCTCTCTCCCCTCAGTGCTCTCCATCCTGCCTCCCCAGCCACCCCAAGTCCCTGCAGGGATTCCATGGCAAGACATTGTCCCCTCCCACTATTGCTCGTCATTCTGTTCGCCCTCGTAGTGCAGAACCACCACGCTCACCGCTGCTCAAGAGGGTCCAGTCAGCAGAGAAGCTGACAGGAGACAAGACAACAGGGGGGTACCATGGAGATAGGAAGGCATACACCACCCGCCGCCACACCATGGAGGTGCCTCTGTCTGAAGGGGAGGGAATGGACGACATGGATGGGGATCCCGTCGCCGGGTTTGTCTGTGTTGGTGAACACGGCCGTCAGGGGCTGTACATTGGAGGGCAGAGAGGCCACCAGGACACAGCCACAGGTAGTGAGCACCATCGCTGCACCGCCTCACCACAGCATCGTGGCGGTAACCACCACTCCAAAGAGGTGGTAATGATGAGGAAGCTGGCTCTGTCAGAGCGGAGGGACTCATTCAAGAAACAAGAGGCCGTGCAGGAAGTGAGTTTTGATGACCTGGAGGAGAGAGAGGCAACGCCGAGCTTCACGCTTCCTGCCACACAGCCGAAGGCATTCAAAGCATCCTGGATCAACTTGGCCCAGTCAGAATCCAGCATGAAGGTGGAAGGAAGGGGATCACAGGGTATGACAACACAGCAGAAAGCCAAGTCTAAAGACAAACAAGAGTTTTAGTTTTACTTTGCTCAAAAAATATAGAGAGGTCTTTGACCTCCTACTGTACTCTACATTTAAAGGACTCACGTGTCCATAAAACTGTGACAAAGTCCAAAATCATCACAAGCAACTGCCTGAAGACAAGAACAAATTGAATTAGATGTTTCTCAATAATATATATGCATCCTGCAACACTGTTAACAGAAGACTGACTGCCTAAAATTATGTTTACTTCCTAGTTGCTTGTTTTCTCTTCTCAAATCACTGTGGCACCTGTAACTGATGTATTTTGTAAATATTTTTAGTTTAAATGAAGAAACTTATTTATGACTTTTTATTCTCATCTTGTTTTGTTTTTTTTGGTTATTGAAAATGCCTTGGATGCTACAGCTTTTTTTTAATTTCAGGAATTGCACAAAAGAGAAGCCACGCAACAACTTTTCTGTGAGGTGTTACTGTAGGTTCAGTGAAGAGAGGCAACGTCAGTCATCTAACAAAATAAGCCGTAATGCCTGTCTAGAACGGGATGTTGTTTTGTGTTCAGTGAGTCCTTGCAACAAACTGTGTTTGTCCAACAACATATAATGTATTATAGAATTTCAGAAGATATTCTGTGCTGCTTCTCAAAAGAAATCTAACATACAGACTGTAGTGGTAAATGTTTAGATTTTGAATCTTTGTACAAATATCATCATCCTACTTGGAAGCCCAGCGTTGGTGCCAAAGCATGGTTTAACCATAGGAACCATTCAGAAGAGGTACTGTAGTTGTACATAACAAGCTTCATGCATGCACTGGCTACACCACCACTTGCTGTCTCTTGTTAAAAAGAAAAGTGCGGACACTCCTCTAGCAGTGGTTTTAGTCATAACCTGATCAACATACAGGTGTGTAGATAAAGCTTTGTGACTACAAAGGCTGTCGTCTCTGTCCTCTAATACCTAGCTGAATCAAGCCTCCGTCCAGCTCTTCACGAACTTCACCGAAGGGTTTTCACAAGTCATAGTAGCCGTGTAACTTGGATGATCTTTCTCTGTGGGATTCAAAACTTGTACAGTGGATGCATCAAACAAAACTGCCTCTGTTGGCTGTTTTTAATGTGTATTATGAACGAATGTTTACATTTAGTGCAAATATGCGAGTGTGGATTTCACATGGGTCTTTTGTTAAATTATTATGGAAAAAAAACTGAAGAATGACATGTGGCAGAGTTTGACTAGAAGCCCTGAATGGATAAAGGAATGAGTGGAGATGATCATGTTTTATATATTTTGATATAGAAACAGTCTTGTTGCAGTACTAATAAAGTGTGTTGGTGATGTACTGTGTATTGTATAAACAATGGTGGACCTTATAACAACTGTTGGTGTGTTCAGAAAGTGACCTTGTAAGGATAGACAGACTCAATAATGTGTAATGTCACTTCAGTGGCATGGTCTTAATCCCATGTTTGATTAGCGTCAAAGGATTGTGCATGCTTCATGTCCCATTCTATATAGATATATATTTTAGAGACCAATTTAGACCTTGAATTCTTGAGTTTGAGTCACTGATTTAAACTTTAAAATAAGGGAGGAGAACATACAGGATTTAGTTTTCAGCTATGCATGCCTTTTTTTTTCCCCCCCCGAGTTTAAACTTTTTTGTTTGTTTGTTTTCATTTAGGAAGTATTTGGATCCACAACCAAAAATGCTTCCGTTCATATTAATTTTCACACAGAAGGAAAATGTGTCCTGGGTTCTTATGTAAAATTTGAATGTGTGAATTTAGGCTGGTTTATTAACTCACACTAAGCTTTGACTGGTTCTAGATTGTGGAAATTTAAATTAGAAGATGGATATTCGTTCGCTATACTTTGTGTAAAAACATGTATGTTTGTGATTTATAACCAAATTTCTGATGCAATATACATCTTGGTAACGTTTTGTCAATTTCCATCCCCATCAAACGTCATACTATCTCTTGACTTTATGCTTCTTTTTTTTTTTAAATCAAGAGTTAATTTTGGTTTGACAAATCAAAACGAAGCATCACAAGGAACCTCTTGTCTTTACGTTGACCAGGTTGTGTGATAAACTCTGTGTCGTCACAGGGGTGCTCGACTGTCATTCTTTATATTCTCCACACTTGTTTCAGTGTGTTTGTGTCTTAAGGATTGATCCCAAATGACAAACTGGCCTTTGTGAAATTCCTACCACGTGGGTATGTGGTGCAGACTGTTGTGACATTGTCTGTTTTTCTATTGTCTTTACAGTGCTTGAAATAAATGAATTGCAGAGGACTGAAAAGTCCAGGACAAACAAAGCAGTTTTGTATTTGTCGCCTGTTCTTTATACAGCAATTAGCAAATTTGTCAATCATAATTTTAATTCTGTGTATTTGGAGTCGCATACAACTGAAATATTTTTTATTCTCTGTAGTAATAATAAATTTGTTAATGTTAATTTTAGACAATGGTAAATTGACCAGTTCTCCTTATGAAACACATAGACACAAAGCACAACACAGACACAAAGCTACCTGTGCAGCTAGATGAAGCAATATAAACTTTGAGGGAAGTGGGATGATTATGAGAAGTCCATGTGTAACCACAATACAGGACTTTAAATACTTTTTCTTTTTCATATGAACAGGACTCTGCAATAAACTATATCTATCTTAAAGTATATCGTTAGAAAAAAAAGAAACAGCCTTACTGTTGGGTTCAAATTTCCATTATGGGCCGAGGCCAGTCGGTGACCCCTCACTAATCGTTCGGACTTTTCCGCTCGACTTCGTCACTCTTCGTGCTCTTCATATTAGTTCCCACGCACTCTCCTTCCCTGCGCCGTGCTGAGCTGGAAAATGGCTGTGTAGGGGAACAGGGAGCTATGAACGGGGAAAAGAAAGAAAGAGCGAGAGCAACAAGGCGAAGTAAGAAGTGAGCTGTTGGTTTGCTACAAGTTTCGTGCGCACCGAGAAGCTGTCGTCCGCAGAAAAAAAAACAAAAACAAAGCACTGCACGGACTCGGTCTGCTACTACTTTGAAGTGTTGAAGCGCCGCAGCCAAAAGTGAGAAGAGTCAAGGAATATCCGCGGGTGAGTTTTTCCCAAGTTATTGCACATTTCCAGTAACGTTACAGCAAAGCAGCAGCCGCTCTACTGGAAAATGGTGGAAGCGCTGCAAGTGTGCTGTGCTCACGCCACTCCATGCTGCTAATATGAGCCATACTTTTAAACTTTAAACTAGCTTTTTTTTCTCCCTCCTCCTCCCGTGTTTGTTTTTGCGCTGAACACAATTCAGTATAATGTAATGTAATATTTAAAGTAGCTTTAGAATTGAATTGTTTTATTGCTTTTTTTTTTGTTTAGTTTGGTGTCTGATAAAGAAGACGTTTAAACTAGGGTTTAGCTCCTAAAGTTGCTAAACAATGCAGAACTTAAACCTCCAGAGTTCAGAGGGTGTTTTTTTTTTTTTTGGCTTTGTATAGTTTGTTTTAAGCTAAGTGCTGCAATTCGACTGCCTTAGATAAGACTGAAGAAGTTGGAGTGCAGGGCATTGCCACGGTTCCCTGTGCAGGCTGGTTGTATATGCTAACGTTACACCTTTACATTGCCTGCAGAGGCCTAACATAGCTGGAGGCCTGACATGTGTGTGTTAGAGGATTTGGCATTCATCTACGAGTTAATGGAAATGGTGCCACTTGCATAATAAGACAAGCCACTCAACTGTGTGGAGACCCCCTCTCTCTCTTGTAATTACTGAAACCAGCATTATGCAACTAAATGTCAAACACTATGTACAGCTTCATCAATGTGAAGCATGCTCTGTGGCAAAGCCTTCTTTCTTCTTCAAAATGTCTTAAAATGCCCCGAATAACTCAAAAACCTTTGAGAAGTAGAGCCTCTTTGCTCCTCTTCTTGGAGAGGCGAACTTCACGTTCCACCACCACAGTTCTAGTTATATGTCTTTAGGCTCTGGGACCCAGTTAAACTGAAATTGTGTTATATGATCAAAATAGCAACAGAATCTGGCTTTAAGGCCAGTTTAGGAATGATTCAGCTGGAAATGCTGCACACTCTTACCTGGGATTTGTGCCCAAGAATAACGAAACATCTGATAGTTTACAAAAACATTCTTAGCTCGAGATAAATGAGCCTGTTTGGACTCTGATATCTCACTGGTTACAAGTGTAGTTGGTCAAGTATTGAAAAGCTCTGTCCTGGATGTGACCTGTTGCTGTCAAATCCTGACAGGAGTTGGGAACATGACTTATTGATTGATTTTCCTTCCCTTATTCCCAATGATTTAAGAATAATATTCAGCTCATAAAACACTGTAATATCAGAAAGCGACCAATAGTAGTAGAAGGTATTTTTTATAGCAATATTGCTCTGTAGAAATATTATAAATTATATAGTATAAACTGTCATAGAATGGAAATAAGTATTTATGTATTATTTATATGAACTTAAGTACAGTACTTAAGTAAATGTATTTAGTTATTTTTTTCCTTGGCAACAGGATGAAAACAAATTCACTCATCGATTGACAGGTTAAAATGTTGGATAGGTGCTGTGAATTTGTGTGGTTTCAACCCCAACCAAGTAAAACTGGTTCCATTCGTTTTATCTGTGTCACAGCGTGTGATTGGCTTTGTTGTTGCTTTGCTGCTCTAAGTTTTCTGCATAGAGTCATGTTTAGGCCCAGTGTAGTTACATTGGTCGTGTTTGTGTGTGTGAGGGGGGTCTTGTTATGCAGGTATATTTGACTTTTTTTATAGCCAGGACAAATGCAATAATCTGGTTTACTCATGACTTACTATTTGCCAACTACGCAGCAAAAATACTTTTTAACTGATGCAGATTTTGGAGGTTTATCAGTTTTGTTTTGTTTTTTTATTGTTGTTTTGTTTTTTTGTAGAGACAATGTTGGAATATGTCAGCATGGATTATGGTAGAATTTAAACTAGCTAAGGTGTTGAATGCCTGCACGTTATATCTTCTGATAAATATAGTGAGTCCTCTTCGACTGTGGAGCCATGTGGCACATTTGACTTTTCAGAACGGTGCCGTCTCAGTGCTACATAATAGCAGATGTTTCTGTTTAGCGATTTAGCATTTCAGCTTCATTAAGGAAAAACTTAAAATTCAGGTGAACATTACTTAAATCATAAATGCCTAAGCCCCAGTTTTTGTCTGGAAAGTAAGTCCTCATAAGCTCCTGAGTTGCTGGCCTGTCCTCCCTGCCTGTGGCGCAGTAGATTTTTCAGTTCCATGTGGACAGATGGCCCGAGGCCAGGCTGCATGCGTGGTGGCTCTGTAGTCAGCTCCTCATCAGCAGAGCCATAAAGGCCAACACATACAGACTTTAAAGAAATAACTGGGTCTAGGTTTTGTACATTGTATTTATTTGTCTGTTTGAAAATCATGTAAGGACAATGGACAACTGCAGGCTTTTGTTTTTACCCATAAAAAAACATGAAAAGTGTGCAGGCTAAGTTATCACCAGGCCTTTAACTCTTTCTGGAACATCATCACATACAAACTGATAATATTTGCATTGGATTTGCAGAAGCATGTTTCCCTTAAAACTCTTGAAGATATTGTAGAAATTATGGCGTCACCTAATTGTATGCTGACTTACTCAGAAGTGACTGTTGATGAAGTGCACACAGAAGTCAGGACTGATGATGCGGTAGTTTGAAAAGTAAAAGATGATGTTCAACACACCCTCAGGTGTAAAGAGAAACCAGTCCATCTGCATTGGTAGCTGATAGTTAGGTGATGGATTCACACAAGTGAAATGGTAAAATATTCAGCTATGTTTCATACAGGTTCTTTAATATATAAAATATACAACTGGACCAATATAGTGATTAGGCTCATATGTCATCTGATATTAGATTCTTGCAGCTATATCATTATTGGTGGACATGTTGGTTAAGAAGAAATACAAATAACTTGCAGAACAGAAATGCTAAACTAAGTTTGAGATTAAATATATCAATAATAAATATATTATGTGGTTTCTTCACTAGATAGCACTGACAAGATGCCTTTTAAACTGTAAAATATCAGATTAATAATAAAATAATCTAAGATACCCCAGTCAGTATTCTTTATGTTTATGTTAAGGTACAGAACATCAGACAACATCTAGACAATTTGCTGTCATATTAATATTGTATTGTGTAAAACTACAAACTGGTATAATGTCATAGATGGTTTCATCCACATTGCCCACACCTCATGTATGCATAATATAAATTGATTAAGGCTAAATAATGTTATCAGTTGTTATTTTAGTTATTTTCTTTATTAAAAGCTTGACTTACACTGTCGACAATAGTGAAAAATACCCAGACAATAAGCTTCAGGATTCAAGGTGATGTCCTCCAGTGTTTTGTATTGATCAATTAACAGTCAGAAACTGAATTTATTTTTCTCATTTATATAAAACATAGAAAAGCTGAAAAATCACACATTTGCAAACACCAAACCATCAAATTTTAACATAAATCTTATACAATATATTGATTTCTGGAAAGACTTTATGCAAAACAAAAATTATTTAACTAATTGTTCCAGCTTTAAAATAAAAACAGTACAATTATTTTAATTTAAATGTAAAGATATATTGTATTTTGGCCTACAAGCAGTGTCTGTAGCTCTTGTAACACTTGATTATGTTAGTGATGCTCTGAATAGCTTATTTGCCATTTTGCATTATGTATCCTGCTCTATAATGAACAGGTCAGAGCTGCACTGGCTGACTTAACACATCAAGGCATTTGATGTCTGCAGACGACAAAGTGAAATCTACTGTAGATTTAAGTTAAATCTATGTCTCATTTTTTTATACACAGTTAAAATATCCAGTATCAGCTATAATATAAATATAATGATTGTGGAAGTATTGTCACATCTCACATGTTTTTAAATTGTTATAACAGACAGTTTATTTTATTTACCAGACATTACAGTACTTTACTAGTATTCTGGACTAAAGTCACAATGAAACTAATCTTACAAAAGTATATATAAGCTAGAATGTCTTATTTTTTAATCACCAGATTTATCATCCTGCTACCTCAGAAAAACAAACATTACCTCCTTTCATGCCATTGCACAACTTCAACATGACTCATGGAATTCTCTCCAATCACACATAGCCCTCGGTTTTCCCCTGTTATATGTTTCATCATTATCCTGTGGTGCTTTCATTTAATGTAAGTCATCATTTCATCAAAGATGATGAGCAATCATCGGGGTTGCACAGATGAAAAAAGTCAAGTGTGTGAGGAAAGGTGGAGTTGTTTGGGTCAGACGTTTGATCACTGCCTAGATACATTTTCTAATATTAGAACATTTCCTTGATTTGCCCGGCTTCTCTGCTGACTGGGGAGCACATGTCCAGAGCAGCAGCCAATCGCAGCGCAGGATTAGCTTTCCCTCTCTCTAGCAACAGTGAGTTACTTGGTGCCTATTCATTAATTATTTTCCTGTGGTCTCCCTCAGCCGTTTGGACTCTGCTGATAGCAAAGTGCTCCGTCTCTCAGTCTCACTCTGTTTTTTTCACTGCTTTCTGCCACTTTCTCCTGTGACTCAGTAAAAAGTCGTAAAAAAAGGATGGATCCTGTGAGCTTTCTAGCTGCTGCTGCTGCCCTGAACTGTGAGCTACTACACCACTATCAGAGCTGGAGTACAACAGAGGTGACTCTTCTCTCACCTCATTCGACTTTTTCTGCTCTGCAGTTAAATAATAAGAAAGGATTACTTTTTAAGTGTGCTCGCTGGACACCGCTTTTTCTTCTACTCCATCTTTGTCTTGTTTTTGACTCTTTTCTGCAGCAGCACTCGGACTATAAACAAATACAACATGGCAACTGGAAAAACGACTGGACTTTTTCGCTGGCTGAGGATCGGGGGGTGTCAGTTGGAGGCAGGACTCTGTGTGTGTTTGGGGGGGTGAAGAGCAGGTGGAGAGAGGAGGGAGGGGGATTTAGGGTTGGGGGTGGGGGGGTTATGGTGGTGTGAGGATTGCGGGCTGTGGTTGGGTATGCCAGTGCCACGTGTCTAGCCTGGCACCTCTTGCTTCTCGACTCGAAGGATGTTGGACCGAGAGTCTGCCTGAGTCTGTCCGGCTTCTCTCTGAACCAAAAGTGGGGTGAGTGTTGCACTCTGCTGCATCCTGTTATCACGCTAACTCTTAAATATGTATATATATATTTTTAAAGACGGTATTCTTACACTCAAAGGTTTGCAGAGAGTACGTTTGCTTTGTGAATGTCATGGAGGGACAGAGGATAATCTAGAATAAGGTTCGAAAGCATGCACTTGAGCATTCAAAAATGCGAATCGGAGGTTTAGGTTTATTTTTTATTATTTCGCCTATTTTTATTCAGGCGTTTGCAATGCATCACTCAAAACATTGTCCATTCAGAAACGTTTATGACATGATTGCACAACGTCGGGCCTCGCAAACCAGGCCTGTAGTTGGGTTTGGACATTTTGGGAAATTGCCCCGCATAGCTCCTAACTCCTGGTTTACAAGACCAAAACTTCCATCCACCTCCCCGTCTCTCTCACCCTGCCGCTCTACCTGCTTCATTTTGTCACTGACATCCTTTCATTCTGTCTAGAGAGGTTAACAGGACGATTGTCCTTGGTTTGTCCACAGACCACAGATGTTGTACTTAATCTGGAAACCCTAATCTCTCTCACTTCCTCTGTCCCTACTTCATCTACCAGTATATTTTCTATTTCGAATTTTAACTTCGCAGTATCTTTATATTAGTGCCTCGCTGAAATCACAATTTGCCAAAACTATTTTGCTGTGGACATTATAATCTAATGATTTCAACCATAGAAATTGTGATTTTTGGCTAAATGGCTAAATTTACCTGACGTGGTTTACTAGAGCCTTTGATACTGATAAAATTCAGCATTTTGAAACTGTTAATTTGCTGTTAAACTGTAATTATTAGCACTTGCTATTGGCATTTTTGGGGCCTTGCAATGGTATTTATTACTGAATATTCGATATTTGGAGTCCATGGATTGACCTTTTGCTGAATATAGATACTATGATCTGATTAACTACAAGTAGTGTAATTAAATGCATGGATTTTCTATACATTATCTTTTAAGTGGTGTTAAATAAAATTGTGCCAATCTTCGGTTGCTCAGTTGACTGTCCATTCAGTATCATCATCTGGACTAAACTTGGTACAGTATAATTCAGCTATTTTGACAGAATAAAGCTGAAAATATTTCTGTGGCAACACAGAGCTGCCTTTTTTTTCTCTTCTACGGAGAGGGAAGTGTTGAAGTGGGTTCTGCATGTTTCAGAAAATTCTGGTTGCCATACAGTTGTGTTGCAGGTCTTAGTTTCCTTTACATGCTCATCCTGTAAAAACCTTTTCTTCGCCATTTTGCATGAATTTCTTTGGATGCTGTTAATCGTACATGCTGTTGTGTACGTTGAAGGGACATTTATTTCACAGTGAAACTTATTGTTCTTGTGGAAACTGTGATGTGTCAGTTAAGGCTGTGAGTATGAATGTAGAGTGGGGGGAATGGAGGCTCCCATCCAGGGACTTCGTCTGCTGTTGGTTATGACGCAGCAGCATCATCCGATCTCTCTGTCCTAGGCGAAGACTGCACAAATGCATGAAGCTGCCGCAGTTCGCCATTTTCATGCACCGCTTTAAGCTTCATTTCACATAAATATGGACTGCTTTACGTATGGCTATTTTATCGAATACAGTCGAGCTTCAGTGGCAATTAAGTCTTATTTTTCTTAGTTTTTGTTTTTGTTACTGTAATGTATCAGACTCATTTCAAATCTTTTCTCCTTTTTTGGTTTCAATGTTGTCCAGGTCGGTCATAATCCCTGTCCAGAACATGTGGGAGCTCGAGAGAACCGAAGAGGATTAAAGACCTTCCCACTCTGCCACTCTTCCTCCAATCAGACCACTTCATTTGACCGTCGCGATCCAACGACACAGGGCCCTCGACTGGCAGAGACCTTCCTCCGGCTGCTCCATTAGCACCCAGCCAGCAGGTTTTCGCTGCTTGAAAGAGCATGTTGCCAACGCTGTCCCTTTGCTCCATCATCTGGCTCAACCGGGGAATCAAGCTGAGGAAAGTGCACTGGTCCACCAACACCGGTCAGGTCTGAAACCTCTGCAGCCACAGACGTAACAGCAGAAGAACACTATCTTAACTTTACAAAATGCTTCTAAGCTACGGGTGACTCCCTTTTCCTCCCCTTTCTCCCCCGAACCCTCCACAAGCCACAGAACTAACACTGTCACCACAATTTAGTGACTCGGCAACCTTTTTGGTTTCTGTGGAGGATTTCTGTAAAGCTGAACCCTGTGGTTGCAGTGGCACTGGTGCTGCACAATCTAATCCTCTGTTTGGTAGCCATTTTGAATTTTGTCTCCCTAACAAAATGGCAGCGGAAGGCTTCCAGTACCGTGCCCTCTATGCATTTACCAAGGACCAGGAAGAGGACTTGGATCTGCAACCTGGAGACTTGCTGACAGTCAGCAAGGCCTCTTTGCTGCCCATGGAGAACTACCAGGAGGGCTGCGTAGAACAGCCTGAGCGCCTTGGCTGGCTCCTCGGGTACAACGAGCGCACGAAACAGAGAGGCGATTTCCCAGGGACTTATGTTGAGTACGTGGGCCCCGTCAAGATGGCGCTCCCGTTAAGTCAACCTAGGTCCCAGCGACCACTCCCTGCTGCTCCCAGAACAGAGTCATCTCAAGGTAAGGACCTTTTCATATATATTATGTCTATCCAGTTTTGTTTTGTTTTTTTCAGCTGTGCAGCTGCATTTTGTAACATATCCTACAGGTTATTGATACACTCATAGCATTGTACCAGTGCAAATTCTCAGGGGGACGTACAGTATAATGTTTCTCATCTTTTCTCTCTCTCTCCTCTGCATTTCCTGTCTAACCCTTCACTAGCAACTACGAAATTAATGCAAGTAAATCACAAAATAATCGTTCAAAACCACCACAATTAATTTCAGTATAAATTTATTATAAGGCTGTAGCTTTACAGGGAGTTAAAAAATTATCAGAACACTTCCATTGCAGAAAAACCTTTTTATATGTGATTTTTCTGTTTATTTTTCATTTAATTAATAAATAATGTTCCTATCTTTTCTGCTTATTTAGTTGTATATTCCTGTTCAGTTTCACGTATTTGTTAGTAAGCCTCAATTAAGTAGAAAATATTCAAATACGAATGGAGTGTAGGAAGTTGTCAGCTCAGCCATGCTAATGGTCTGTTGCACCTTTGTGAATTTGGGTTATTCTGGATCTTGTCTTTGTTCTCCTGAGGATGTGTGAATATTGTATACTTTTTTAACTAACAAACTGTATTAAAATTTCATCCACATAATGTTTAGCTGCAGAAAAATACACAAGTTAAAGTTTCCATCAACAAGTTTTTTTTTTTTATGAGAAGTTAATTGAGATTTTAAAAACTGGATAATTTAATTTTTTATTTAACTTTTTGTAAAAAAAACCAAACAAGATGTTTGTTTTTTATGCTGTTGGTCAGTAAGCTTGGGAGTTTTGATAGTTTCACTCACATTTGGCAGTGACCTCAAACTGACCCTTTAATCTAGACTTAAGACACGTCATAAGCCTTACCTCTTTGGAAGCACAGCTAACCAAACTCTCTCCTGAATAATAAAGGGCTAATCCATTTACTTAGGCCTGCTGGACTCACCCATAGAGGTCTGACATTGATTCTGTCCGTCCGTGGTTCCCTTTACATTCAGCAGATATGTCTTTGGCATCCAAACTGCATCTGGGCTTATCTGCACAAAAATGCCTGCCACCCTTTCACTGTGACTCGTTATTGACCTTCTACTCAACTCTTTATTGGTGAAGGATACACAGGGGCATTTATGTTTCTCAAAAGCGAAGCTTGTGTTTTGAGAGACTGTTTTAGTGGGTGTGTCTGTATGTTGTTATTCTGCAGTTCATCCAGTGTTACATTTTTTGCTCAGAGATAGCTGCTCTGTTCTCTCACACTTCTCTTTACTCCTGTAACTTTGAGAAACATCTGATATTTATTCATAATGGTTATACCCTGCTTTTAGCTGCAGCGACGTCCAAGTCAAACATACACTCAGTGTGGATTGGCTGACCTTAGCAAGCTCAAATTCAAGTAAAAACTTTAATTTGTTACCAAAGTTTCTTCACACTCCCAAGATTTCCATAATTTTCTCCTCATTTGCACTCCCTTACTTTTGGCTTCAGCTGGTTAATTTATTACTGTGTTGTGTGGGATGCCAGAGAAAAAGGTGCACTGGGCCAAAACGGATAAATAAGTTTTTATGTCATTCTGCATATTAAACCATACATTCCTCTCCTGTCAAAAGCTGTATTCTCTGTAATTTCCTCTGTGCTTTTTTTTTATGACAGATGGGCTAAGTACCACTCTGAGCACGTAGGCTGTGAACTCTGAATTACCTCTGCTTGAGCCAATTGGCTATTCATCGTGTACAACAAAGTACACTGGGCCTCATTCAAATTCATTAGTTGGAATTCATTTCTCAATATTTTTCTCAGAAATGTCCTAAAAAGCAGGGGATATTATAGCTCCAGCACAAATGTCTCCAGAATTCCTATCAAATGAGATTTCTCCTTTCCAATATTAAAGTAAAAACTTGAGTGAGTGGGGATGTGTTGTTGAATAAGAACAGGACTTAACTTTCTCCAGCAGAGGCAGGTGAGGACAACAGTATCCTCGGGGTTTGACAGACAGTGAAACAAACCAGTTGGACAGCAAGCGTTTGTGTCTTTGATTTGGAGAGACGGGGGTAGAAGAACCAAGTGAAACTATGGGACAGGGAGGAGGTGAACCTTGGCTTTCGACCAGGACTGCACTGTAGATTAGAAATGGTCAAACCCAAATTTTACAAATATCATCTTCGTTTCCCTAAAGGAACAGAGGCTCCAGTCGTTGTGTGAATAGAGCAATTGTGAGAGCAAGCAAGTGTGAACCATTTACACTAATATTTGGCTTAGACGGGCAGCACTTCAGACATGTGGTTAGGAAAGTTCACCAAGCTACAATATTTAATCTTAATGTTCATTCTTTAACATTTTGTAGAACATTTAAGTCAATGAGAAATTTAGCATTAATGTGTTTATCTGAACTACAATATTTGAACACATCAGAAGAAAACAGAAAAGTGCTTTGAAGCACTGATGTGCACAAAAAAACACTGCTTCTGCAAGAAATAAAGAAGAAAATGTCTTTTAATGCTAAATCGTAAATATGCTAAGACCGGCATTTACATACAACTGGCCAGTTATCAGACTATTGCCCTGCCCTCGCAAATTGCGTTTAAACAGAGGCTGGAATATTTCAAGTGTATTAGTGATATTTATGTATCTTGTGAGCATTTGGGCAACTCTGAGAGGACTGGTATTATAATAACATAGCAGGATATGAAACATATTTCTTACTGTACGCTTGAATATGTGCACAACAACGTAGCCTCATTTATTTTGGTTTTAGACCCATTCTCTTTCTCTTTGGGATTTACTTGTTTTTGGTGCTGCTAAAGCCTTAATCAGAAATCTTTGTCATGTAAATGTACGCATGTAAAACTCATCAGAAACCTAGTTAGGAGTAGACGGGTTTCGTTAGCGGAAATGTTGCTGTTAGCCAGTTTTTATGTAATCCCTTACTCATCTTAAGGAAGCCAGGATTCTCATTTGCATTTAAGAAATCAGGTTACTGCAGAGCAACCAGCTGTTTAAGTGGATGTATAAATGTAGCTATGATTTCAACGGTAGCAGACGAAATGCAAAACTCAGATTTATTTTTGACCAGAGGATGCAAATGGCTCACCTTTTCTTGTTTCCAAAGTTCAATCATAATAGGAGGACTCTGGATTAGCAGATTACATCATCATACATCATATTTACTAGAGGTGGGAATCACCAGAGACCCCACGATACAATATTATCACAATACTTAACTCACGATAAGATATTATTGCGATTTTAAATGTTCTGCGATATGCTAAGTATTGCAATACGATATATTGTGATTATCACGTTTTTTTCAACTGCAAATTTTGTCCATAAAGGTAAACTTTGTCAAAATACATTTAATCTAATAAAAAAGTCCTCAGTCTTTCACTTCAATCATTTTTATTGCTGATAAACTAACTGTATCAGTTTATTCCAACTTAACTGAATGCAAGTATGTGGAATACTGTGCAATTACAGTTATTTTGAACACTAAAAAGTTTTATTTGTTTTTTAAATTTGTATCGAAAAATACCGCGATACTATGCTGTATCGATTTTTTTTCCCCCACCCCTAATATTTACTGTTAATATGTTTCAGACACATTTTCACAGAGAAAATTAGAGAACTACAACAAATCAAGCAATGTCTGGGATACAGTGGGATTTTAGTAGATTTAAATACAGTTTACAAGATAAATTATAATCAGTTTCATTCCCCAGATATGGAGGCAAAACATTTCTCAACTCGCAGCAGAAATAATTCCACAAACCCAAAGGGTTTTTTTCTTTCTCTCCTGTGTTTCTCTCTCCTCTCCCTGGCCTCACTTTAACTGCCTGCTGAAGTGAACCATGGCTTGGCATTTTTGCAAACTCCTCCTTTCGTACTCCCTCTCTTGCTGCCCTCCTCCTCTCCCTCTCTCCCTCCTCTCTCCCATCCTCTCTCCCTGATTCACATACACGTTTGATTCTGTCTCTGGGCAGCTATAAACTATGTTCGCAGGGCCAGTTCTCAGAAAGGAGAGGCCTCCACTCACTCTCCTCTCTCTGCGCCTTACCAGGAAAACACTTTCAAAGAACCCATGGAAGGGGTGGAGGAGGGGAGGGTTCTGTGACAGTAGAGAAAGAGAATGGGAAAGATATGGAGAGGCTGGAAATGGAGGGAGACGAGTGCTAGAGTGTACGCCAAGGCCACCCTATCCCACTGTAAATATAGGAACCAGCTGTATTTGGTTTCTCTTCTGACTGTTGTGCTGTTCTCCTGGAGTTTAGTAAATTCAGCATGTTGGAGTTTGCAGGGCCATAGAAAATTTTATTTTCTGGAGCATTTCTTTAGTGCCAGAGCAATAAATGAGAACTCATTTAGGCGTGAAAGTTGTCTTACTGAAAGATTAATGGCTTTAGCAAACCAGAAACAGAGTAAAGTACATTTTGTACTGAAGGCAAGAGTGAAGTAAAATCATGATTACTGCTTGTTTCTAAACAATAATGTCATATAAACATTTATGTTTTCTCCCAATCTTGATGATGGCAGTAAAGATCATATGAACCAAATTATACCATAAACATACTTGTATGCACATATATCTGCCAGTGACCTGAACTATGGTCTTAATATTTAAGATAACATTAGAGACTAATACATTTGCGTAAGATACAAAACTGTTTATAGCTGTTAACAACAGCTGTACTCGAAGGTGGTGTGAAAACCTGGTCATCAAGAAGTGAGACATGAACATTGTTTAAATTGGCTCACACCAAATCTCCTCAGAGTAATTAATATTGTTATGTTTGTTTCCTCCAATCGTCTATACGTACTTACTTACTCCCAGTAAATGTTGCATTGTCAATTTCTGATAAACTGACATAAATTGTCAAGTGCAGCTGCTCCAACTGTGATATTAGAAAGCTATGGGGAAGTGGATTTCATATAGTGTTTGATGATCAGAGAAGAACACTTTGTTTGAAGCACACAGACCCAAGTAAGCAGTAAATACACTACAATACAATAATACACTAATAACTAATAATGCAATTCAATAATAATACAACAATAACAAATAATACAGTGCAGGCATATTCTGATGAAACTGATCGCTGCGGAGGACAAAGCCCTGCCATGGCTCGTCTGGGCCACCACCTATCCGTAGCTTATCTGTAATTTAGCCAGTCTTTACATTGCTACATGACTGAAGTGATGTATAGGTGCCAAAACAATAGAATTGGCATTAAATTGCTATGTAGTAACTGACAACAAGCGGTTTTGTCTCTGGAAAAAAGCCCGAAAAGCCAAATGCCTGAGTTTTAGAAATTTATATAAAAGCAAACTTCATCATAGAGAAAATGTCCACTAATCAGAGCAGTTGTCAGTTTTGGCATATACTCACATTTTAGTATAAAGCATATAATTTTTTCCAGAATGTGCCAAGTGGGGGCTGGGCTTGTTTCAGAAATATCCACAGTATTACCTTTTCAAATGATTTTTACAGTATTTGCACTATTTTACATTAAATTAAAAAAACAAAAACAAGTCTCAGTCGGCTTGCTTTTGCAGATTTTAGAATATTTCTGTGTCATCTCTCCTCTGTGAAGCATGTGTAGTCCTGAGGAAGCAATCACCTGTGCTTGACATGATTGCAGGGTCTCACTTGTGCACGTGTAACTTTGAGGTATGTTGTGACAGAGGGGTGGATGGTGTGCCTGGTCATGATGCATTGCCTGTCTACATAGTTGGGATGCAGTGGAGACATGTTGCAGTGAAACCTGACCAGCAGCATACACGCTGCTACACACCATCAGTGAGCCAGACGCCAACTGGCCTTGTCATCACGGCACATATGAAACACATGCTTGGAATAAACAGCATGATTTAAAACTGTTTGGGCAAATTTTATCCTCCCGTCCCATGTGTTGATAAAGGTGTTTACCCTTAACGCAGCCTTGAAATTTAAGTGCACTTGGTCAACAGTTATACATTTTGAAACAAAAAAGAGTGAGGCTGGACATGTTTCCACATAAGAAATGTCTTGTATCTGTAGTGGTAGTAGCATGTGTGTATTCCAGTACTGCTCAATAAGACGTTCACACAAAATAAAAAGTGTCGGAGAGCTAAAGTTAATGTGAGAAAATTCCTGAGGTTTAATTCAACCAGTGAAATCCTGTGAATGAATTCATGCTGTATCTCTTCTCTTGAAGAAGCTTCAGTTTCTGACAGGGCACTCTGAGAGGGAGAATGTAGCAGAGCCAGCTACATATTACACAAGCATACTGATGCAGAAGATACAGAGCAAATATTTTGCTTCACATAGCTTTGCTTCATCCAGTCTACTTTTGCATGTCTGCTGCTTGCCTTGGCCTGAGTGAGCAAGTCAGTGCAAACACACCATGACAGGATTTGCAACATTCACACTTTCAGCTTCGACTGTAGATGGCACACAACACATGTGACTTTATAGGTTTTTTTCCACAACAAGGTTGTTGAGTTTGATCATGATTTACATGCTGTAATCACTTCAAAGCTTCCCACAATCATGAGATCTTGTCTGTAAACATTTTGTACAATGAATGCATTCAATAACTTAAGCTTAAGGCATTGCATACACCAGCACTCACTTTTCAAAGGGCAAGAGAGCAAAACTACATTTTCTGCCATGCTTTATTCTCTCTATCTTTCCCTCTTTCTATCTGTTTCTCTTATTGGCTATGTCTCAGGACATGTCAAGTCATATGCCTGTCTGCCAGCGTGCTCCCTGCTGAGGAAGTGTTTTAATTGACTAACGAGTTGCTCTCTCTTTGCCTTTCTCCATACCATGCCAAAATCCTGAGAAGTCTGCCTCAGCTGCCTTTGCAGGAATAAGGAATGAAAGTCTTTTTGTTTATACATAAGTAGAAGTTTGTACTTTTTCCCTTTTTGAGCACAGAAGAGAAATATACAGTGAAATTAAGTGTTTGTGTATGTTTGTATGTAAGCGTGAGAAAGTTGATTTATCATGGAGGAAGTATGGCAATTAATGTACTTTCTCAGGCCCCCTCCCACACTATAGGCAATTTATTTTATGGCCAGTTTTTGTACTAATTTCTCTGCTTCATGTGATTTCCTTGTTTTATTGCCTGTAGCCAGCGGACTAATATCATCTGCTTTCTAAAGCAATAGTCTATACTACTATACTGACAGCAATTGTTATAAAATAAAATTATTGAATAAGAAGTATAAAAATCATTTCATGATACATATACATTAAAACATTAAGAGCTGCAAAACCTGGTGTTTGATAGGATCACCAAACTGTGACTGACAGAAGATTGGGGTGCCAGTTTGATTTTGCCAGATTTCATAACACTGACCTCTTGTCTTTACTTGCTTGTTTACATTACCAATGGGTGATTTTCCAGTTGACAGTTTTTCTGTGCATTTTCAATTTGTATATGAAAGGGAAAAAAACAGGTGGTAATGCTGGGAATTCAGAAAAGTCTTGAAATGTCACAAAAACCTTTTTAGGTTTGGTTGAGGTGGACAACTTACTGTACCAATATTGGTAAAAGAAATGACAGTGTGGTGGAAACCCTGGGACTTATATGTCAATTAAAGAAAAAAAAATAGAAGGAGGCAGTAGCTGGCTCTTATTTAATTAATCATGTTGCAGTCTCCTCTTCTGCAGCAGCTGATAACTGCTGCTTGTCTTGAATACATTGGGTTAACATTTTTGGAATTTATATAAATTCAAACTCCATGCATCACTCTCTATCTCCAAATCCTGTGTCATGTTAGTGGTGAACATATGGTTATGTTCATAGAAAACATAATTGGGTTGCAATTTAAAAAACGTAATTTTTAGGAGACTGGGTTGATAGGTCACATGACACACACTTTCCCTTAGAGAATCATTCAAGATAAGTGGCTGCACAACATAAAAATTGTTCTTTTCATAACTCCTGCAAATTGAGGATTATTAAGTCAGGTCAAAATTTGATCCATTCAGTCCACTATCATTTGGAATATCTGTAGGATTATTTTATTTTAACCCAGTTCATGTGTGTGGGGAGCCGAAAGGTGTGAGGAACACCTGGCTAATTTTTATGGCTGGAATCTGCTGCCAGCCAAAATGGCCAACGGGGATAAAGAAGAGGCTGAGGTCTGTGCGTTCACTAGAGAGCTGGAGACACTGCCAGGCAAAGTTTCCATGTTTAGCTGGCAGGCATAGAGACAGAGAGAGGGCAAGACACAAAGATGGGGGGCGTGGGTTGGGGGGGGCGGCACTTGAATAAAAATGTAAGTTAAAGAAACTAAAAGGGAGTAAGGGGGAGAGAGAAGGAGCAAGAGAGAAGGAGACGAAGAACGAGAGGGAGCGAGAGAGGAAAGGAATGTGCTGACGCTGCATTTCTTGTCTGAACTCCCCAAATTAATAATCAGCGGTTTAGCCGAGCCGTGCCAGGAACAGGAGCCTACTGCCAAGCCCCGGCCAGGCCAGGCCCTCCCCGCTCCCAGCCTTACCTCCGCCCCTCACCCCTACCTCACCCCTCTTCAACTCCCAGTTTACAACGCTGCTCTGGGGCCGAATAGGAGGCGATGCCTGTCTGTCCTGGCTGGGCCGGGCCTGGCACACTGCCACAGGGCTTTTGCTTGTTCAGGAGTTTTGATTAAATCCTTTATTGTGCTCCACTCACGCAAAGAGCTAAGGCGAAACACCGAGCAGGACGGAGCAGAGGGGAGGAGAGAAAGCGAGAGGGGAGAAAAGAAAAGGGGTAAAAAAAAAGAAAGAGCGATGGTAGGGGGACGGGGGAGGGAAATGGGATCTCTCTTTTTTTCCCTTTTGCTTTCTTCTTTTCACTTTCTCTTGGACTAAAAAGACGTTTGATTTAGTCTGTGGGGTGTTGTGAAGTAGATAAAGTTTTTGCACACCGTCAGCATTCGGTTCTTTGTGGGTTTTTTATTTTCACGCCTATGAATAAAACCTTTTTTTCATTCTATTGTACATTTGCTAAATTGTTCTGGTTATAGTATCATGTGTCTCATCAGCTAGGCATCGAGACTACTGTTCAAACTACCACAGTGTCACACACAAACTTCAAGTTTTCTCCGATTTAGTTTATTTTTGGAGTTTTCTTTTTATATTCTGCAGCAAATGCAACATAAAACAACAACTCGTCCAGTGATTTCTGCAAAATGTATACCAAGCTCTACCTGATCAAGTTTCATAGCATTCCCCACAGATTTTAGTTCTACTCATAATATTATACATGCTCTATTATCTCCAACTGCTTGTAGTTAACTGTGCCTTTGTCAGTGCTGCTGGTCTTTGTGAGGCTTTGTGCCAGAAGTGTTGCAGTGATTTGTGTTGTTGTTTCAGCTGTTTCTGTGCCGGACCTGAGTGAGCAGTTCACACCACCAGAGACGGCTCCCCCTGTCCTCGTCAGCCTGATCCAAGCCATAGAGAAGAGAGGTATATGCAAGCAGCCAACGTATTAATCTGTCTCGCTAACTGTCTGTTCGCCTTTCCGTCTACGTGCGACTGTCTCCCTCCTGCCATCTGCCTCCTCCTGTCATGCCAAGATTTGCACAAGTGTAGATGTATAGACATACTGTACAGCACAGACTTGTGGATCCAGTCAAGCAGCCACACAGATGTAGATGTCAACATACTCTCAACAGCTCTTGAGTTGGATACTTTCTACATTAAAGTTTAAGGTGGTCTAAGTCAGAGCAGTTCTCATTGGCCTGAGTGTCCTGCACAGTGGGTTTGATTTCACACTATGTTAATAACAACTAGCACTCAGTGGGACTCCATTCACAGTTTCTCCTCTTGTTTCTGTGCTGATTTTTATTTTTTACTTTTCCACTCTCTCT
>JAUBNQ010000009.1:7510117-7521568 GCA_032353495.1 Ctenopoma kingsleyae
AGCAGCCCATAAAAAACATAGAACTGGAAAAAGCTGCTACAGTGAATTAGCATTATTTAGATTTTTTTATTTCATAGATATGATTATATCGTTTTCTCACATAAGGATCCAGAGCAACTCAGAGCGTTTGAAGTCTCGTGTGAAGGAGATCCACGACAGCAAGTGTAAGCTGGAGCAGGACCTGAGACAACAGGTCTCTGATAACCGAGAGATCGACAAGAAGATGAACAGCCTCAAGCCAGATCTCATGCAGCTCCGCAAGATCAGAGACCAGTATTTGATGTAAGAAGAATTAATTAAAATTAAAGGTTTAGTTCATGCCCGCAATACATGCACATTCGTGTGTGTTGCACGCAAGTATGGAAACTCTCAACATTAAATCTGTGTTGTTCTGGCTTTTGCAGATGGTTGACACAGAAGGGCACAAGGCAGAAGAAGATCAACGAATGGCTCGGCATAAAGAATGAGGCTGATGAGTAAGTGTGTGAGATGAAATAACAGTAGAAACTTGAGTTGTCATGACTTGGTGGTGTCCCCAGCTGGACTTTAGGGAGGGGTTGGAGGTCAGTGTTTTGCTCATGGTATGATACACACGGTATTACGAATCACACTTTGCATAATGTTTTTTGTTTGTTTTTTTTAACACTGAAAGAATATGAACATGTACATTTCTTGAAAACAAATACAGTGTTCGCTGAATTGTTTGTGTTTCCAGCTCCTACTCACTGGAAGAGGACGAAGGCTCACCCCATCATGACGAGTGTACCTGGTATGTGGGTGATATCAAACGGACCCAGGCCGAGGAGATGCTGAGAGGCAAATGTGACGGAACCTTCCTTATCCGTGAGAGCCAATCACAGAAGGGCTCCTACGCCTGTTCTGTAGTGTGAGTTTGTTACTTGTTACTTGTCAGAAATAAGCTTATCTGCTCTCCGGTAGGAGCATTAGATGAGAAGATTACTCTCAAATCTGTGCATTACCTAAAATATCCATTTGGCTTTTTCTACCTTTTATTTGATAGTTTACAGTAGAGAGTGGTCAGGAAACATGAGGTATTAGAAGTAGGATATAAAAACAAAGGTCTGCAACCCTCAAATCGTGCATGTTACTGTTATGTGCTATGCGCTGTAAACATTGGGCTACAAGGGCGGAGTGGATATAGACGGCAAGTAATGTATAAATTGACAGGATTGAGCGTCTGTAAACATGATCTGTTTTGTTCTTTCCAGTGTTGAGGGTGACACCAAGCACTGCGTCATCTACAAGACAGTCACAGGCTACGGATTTGCTGAGCCCTACAATCTGTACTCATCCCTCAAAGACCTGGTTCTCCACTACAAAAACATCTCCTTGGTCCAACACAATGACCAGCTGAATGTAAATCTAGCCTACCCAGTACTGGCCCGTTCTCAGAACCAGAACCAGCACCCCAGATGAATTATCCACCAGCAGTATAGGATGCCAACCAGGGTGGGGAAACAAAATTTTCACTCATAAGCATTGGAGAAAAACTACACCTTTGAACAATACTTGTTGTACATGTATTGTTCAACATGTGTTTAAAGTTGCAGGTAAAAAAAAAACTCTTTAAAAAATGAATTCATTTTTGGCTGGAGACTGGTGCTGATTTCCCACACTGGCTCAGTTCAGTAAAGAGCACTCCTTGGTAACAGCATGGCTGCAAAATAAGCACACTGGTAGCATTAACTATACACTGTACAGTTAGCCTGGCTGAGATTTAAGCTGAGAAGAGTTGTTGCATTAGCCAGTACTTTCTGTATAGTGTCAGTTATGGAAAAAAGTGTCAAAATGTACAAGAAAATACCTTTGATACAGATAAAAAACAGACTAAATGTGTTAAAGGAAGACAAAAATAAGCACACAGAAATATTATTTTTCAAGATGATGGAGAAGAAGAGAGACAAGATGGTGGGATGATGGTAAAATGTACAGGAGGCACTTTTTTCTTTGTTTTGCCTTGAACATGTGATGACTGTCTTTAGACAAAGGCCTGATCTGTCATCCCCAGACCGCCTGCAAACTGTCCATAGACAAAAGCCTGAGCTGTCATCTGCTGAAAGGACTGGCTTGGCCAAACCAGGCTGCTCACTTCACACCTAAAGGAGGCTGAGAAATTATGGAGCAGAGGGGTGTAGTCACTGGAGCCTGGGGGAAGGGGGGTGGACATGGGAGGGAAGGGGGAGAGGAAATGCTGGGGTTGATGTTTTAGGGGTTTTAAAAGATAGATTAAATTTAAAGCTTGCTTAAGTGCCATAGTAATAGCTTTGAAAGACCACAAGCCTGTGTCTCTAGAAGAGGGGGGGCACGTCGAGGTTGAAAGGAGAAAGAGGAGGGGGGGGGGATGAACGGCTGTCTACATAGACAAAGCTACAGCTTTAAAAAATACACACACATGGGTATATTTTTATGAAATTATCTTTATTTCCAACTGCTTTGGCTTGTTGCTGTCTCAGTGGGCCTCCTTTTGAATTGACGAGGTACAACATACAGTAAATACTGTGTTTCAGGAAAGAAATGCATGGTACATATTTGGTATGTTGTGAATTTAGAAGTACTTTCTAATCACCATATACTAGATGGAGAGGTACATTGATAAATGCAGTTCAACATGATTCAGGTTTCCTTCTAAATGGAAATGGTGGAGAGATTCCTGCATCAAACGTCTCTTTGTTTCAGACTTCTTCCTTCTTTTTTCATCCTCCTTAATACTGTAGCACCTGTAGCCACTGACTTAAGGCATAACTGTTAGTGCTCCTCTTATGTGTCTTGTTTCTGTACGCTAAAGACACTTGTAGAGCATCAGTCTATGTGATTATTGTATCAGTACTGTATTTACTTCGTCTCTGGTTAGATTAGACTGTTTTAGCGGTACAGTGTCTTCGCAGATGTTTATTGTTTTTGATGCAGATTTACTCACGGTACTTCCTTGCCACTTGCGCTTGACTGTTCATTTCATTGGAAGCTTGAGTGACAGAGCTGTAGAACATTAATGAACAAAAAAAGAAAGCAGTAATATAACTCATGTACAGTATAATTGAGACACACATGCAGTCAGTGTATGTGACTTTATACAGCTTCATTGTTGTTGTTGTTTCTTTATGTTTTCAGAATATTTTCTCTCTATGCTCTTAGAATCTGTTTAAGGATGCAAGTATCCAGCTAATGTGAGCCAAATGAAGGATGTGTTATCATGTAGCAAGAAAGAAAAAAAGAACCAGTCCTTTTGCCATTTAACATGGCCTCTGTGGTCTGAGAGATTATCTAGTACAGTATGCATGGAGTCCTTCGTTTGGGGTGTGTGTGTGTGTGCTTGTGGATGTTTTCTTTCTTTTTTTTTTAATTCTTTACACCAGTGGTTGATGCTTGTGCTTTTTGTTGTGCATATACAATATAATATAGTACTATGCACAACACAGTTGTTTGTGAATAAGAAGTTTTAGTTCTCAGATCGGTTTCCTCCTGCTGTTTTGTGCTGTGGCAGTGAATTTTTCCCTCGTGTTCTTTTGGCCTGAGGTAAAGATTGTACCACCTCACTTTAAAAGCACCGGCCATTTGTGTAGAGGCCATGTTATTCAGTTGTTATTCTCAATGGAAATGTTCTAAAAAGGCACCACATGATGTCACTTTAAAATTAATTTACAGTTTCTTGAGATGAATGCATTTGTATAATCTCTTAAATTTATTACACATACAATACTAGACTCAGACTGAG
Source organism: Ctenopoma kingsleyae (assembly GCA_032353495.1). Taxonomy (NCBI): domain Eukaryota; kingdom Metazoa; phylum Chordata; class Actinopteri; order Anabantiformes; family Anabantidae; genus Ctenopoma; species Ctenopoma kingsleyae. The sequence goes on from JAUBNQ010000009.1 coordinate 7,513,851, forward strand.
TAAAAGAGTAAAAGTATTTTTATAGAAAGAGTAAAGTCATTAGCAATAGAAAGTTTTAAGTGCACAGTTTTTAAAGAGGGGACAAAATTAATTATGAGTTAAAGTCAGATCTCCATTTCATCAGCAGAGCTAAGCTTACTATAAATAATAAGCTTTCTTACTTTTATTTGTGTTATTTGAAATGTTGCTTATCAAAAGCTAGACATTTTTTTTCTAACAGACCAATCACAATTTGAAATGGAACCAAACTCAACCGTAAAAGTTTAAGTCAAGACATCACGTTGACTTTAGTCAGGACAAATCAGTTGTACTGTATCTTGCACAGTTCTTGGTAAGTAGAAAATCCCAAGATTTAAACTAGAGGTGACGGCGGTGCTTCTGATTAGAGGGCTATAAAAATGTGAGTGAGAAAGAAAAGAAGTGCCTTTTGTCATCGTGACGAGCTCATCTTCTCGTCGTCGGAGTGTTGCTCCACAAGATGGTGCCACCGCCACATGCTGTGCCCCCGTTGTTCACACATTTGCCATTTGTCTAAAACGTTAGAGTATGTATCAGATTGTTGTGTAGTTGTTGTGTTTGATTGTGGTGTGTGTGTGTGTGTGTGTGTGTTTTTTTTGTTGCGCCTCTTTATTGTTACAACTGTAGTTGTTACATATTCCTTCTCTCTATGGTGGGGGCTGTATAGTAGCTTGGTGTGTTCTCTCACTGTGCACCAAAGCTAACTTTCTTTATTATCATTTTTTTTTTTTTTTAAATTTGTCTGGTATGTTTTGGAATAAAACTGAGATAAGATAGAAATGTGAACCATACACATCCGTGGCCCAGCCCAGTTGTTCAAAGCTTGTTTGATGAGCTCTCAAGTTAATGCATGCAGCATTTCTCAGTGTTTTGTATTAGGAGTCAGTTCTTTTGTGAATGGGCCTTCTGGTTGAGTCATCTGCCACTGCTGACACATCCATTATCCCGTTTGTTGGACCAACACTTTTGTGAATGCACTTTTTTTCTGTTCCACACACAAACTCGTGTGTCTAATGCCCAACAATCACAAACTCCCAGACAGTGGTGAAGCTCAGATGTTAATAGTGTTTTTAGCTGAGAGTTTTAAGGTCGTTCCATACAGTGTATCCGGAGTGATTGACATTTTCCTTTATAATATTGGAGTATACAGTGTACAGTATATGCTTATGTTGTTTTTGCGGTCAACAGTTGTCGTAATTTGATGCTTTCGACTGATTGCGATGTTTTCATTATAGTTAGTTTTATTATATGGGTTGTATAAAGTCTGTAATACTTTTCAAACCAACTTTAAGCAGAGCTGCCGGCTCATTATGCAATTTGTGTCCACACGGCAAAATTGTCCAGCTTAACAAGAAAATTAACATAAATGTTCCTAATGGTTCAGTTCATCCAGTTTCAAATGTTTTCACTTACTCCTAGTGGTATCAGGTTATGTTTGCTTTCTGAGATTTTAATTTATCAATCTCATAATGTTTCTTTTTAACTACTTTCTTACAGAAGAAATAGTCCCTAAAGTGTTCACAGTGAGATGTGTGTATTATTCAGAATAACCAAAACATTGATTCTGGAAAGAGACATTATTGTTGATTCTTTAAAATGTAAGTTTCAAATGGTTTTATCAGCACAGTCATAACTCTGTTCACTTGTACACAAGCGGTGACAGGAGTTGGATATCTCAAAACTCAGCACATGAAGTGAAACTAAACGCATGGCTTGATACTATCAGGAGTAAAATAGATGAACTTGTTCATGAGCCAGGTGGTTCCGTTTCCATTTAATCAGTTTACTGAACGCTTTAGTCCCCTAAAGGAAAACTGAAATATACAGCTGTATAGTTTCTTACAGCACTTGTTAAGATGAACACTTTTGTAGTTGAACACTTCCATCTGCCATATATGCTATGTTACTCACAGATGTTTAATAGCTAGAAGCAATGCAACTTCAGTAGCAATGAAACCTGGTCACACAGTGAGACGAGCAGGAGACTTTATTGCGCTTTGACTCAGAGTTGAGATTTTAGTCTTTTTTTAGTCTACTTTTGGTAGATGCGTCTCTGAAACTCAAAGCTTTCATCTTGCTCATCTATTAGATATGCATTTGTGTCGGAGCTTCTTGAAAAACATTTTTCTATATGACAAATGATCATTCAAGAAATTAAATATTTTTTCATCGGCTTTGGTACACTGTAAATGATATTTCTTGAAATGGCCTCATACACAAAGCACATCTTTCGCCAACTACAAAGAACACATATATTTGGTGTCTATTAAGGTTTGAAGAATGAGTGACATACTAGAGAATAAATATTTTGAAATATATACTTAGATATCTATATTTTTGGATGATAATTCTGATTTGGATAGTGCTTGAAACAAATCAGAAAGAGGCTTTGATGTGAACGTGATCTTTAGACTTGCTCCACAGCTGCGTTGTATTTGAGCAGTTATTGAAAACGCAAGCATTTGTACTAATCAGCTGCAGTGAGCTTCATCATGATCAGCAGCAAACTTTGTGGTTACAGTTGATATACATATATGTAATCTGTTAAGCATGATTATCAGGTATGTTTAAAGGATGAAGCAAGCTCATGTACATGTGTTAATATTTACAGAGCTGAGTCTATATGTTAAATGCAGTCTTGGCTGCTTTGTGTTTATTAAATATTAGAGACAAAAGAGTTTCTTTTTTTTTCTGAATATGAGAATCTGTTTTGTCATTTGGAAGATTCTGTTTTTTTGTGAGTAGAGGCAGTGTTAAAAGTTGCACCACAAAAGATACACTTAATATGCTGCCACAGAGATCCACCACATGTTGGACACTGAAGTGACATCTTACCACTGTTTCGTCCTCTGGTTGATCTCTGTGGTCGCTGAAGGGGAACTAAAAGTAAAACCTGTTAACCTGACAGAGAAAAAAGGTACATGATTAAATTGTTCATGATCACTCCTTTTTGCAGATTTTTGTACATGCAACAATGATGGCATTAGAAAGTGTTCTTTTATGGTGCCTGAGTTTTTTTTTGTTTGTTTGTTTTTTTGTTTTTGGCTTTTTAAAAAAGCTGATAGATTTGTGTGTCCAAGTGTTGGTTATTTTTTGTTTGTTTATATCTGTTAATGATAACCTTACAGAGCCTATAAAGAAAAAAAATAAGCTAGCTTGAATTTTTTCCTCCATACAGAAAAAAATACAAATGTTTACAATATGTAATTAACCAAATAGTAAATATGCATTTGAGAATCAATCTGTCTGTCCCTCAAAGTGGCTGAGAGAGATTGAGTTATATTTCTTTATTTCCTCTGTTGTTTTAAACTTGAAAATGTAATGACTGCTTGTTCTGTTTCAGTTTGTTCTTCTGTTTGTTTTTTTTATTTTCCATGTGAGAACAGTGCTCCCTCAATTTCAAAATAACTTGCCAAAATGGTTCAATAAGATTAATTTGTCAGTAATACACAGTCTTTGTTATTCTTACCTGCTGACTACTTCACCTTACACTGAGCCTGTGCAGGACTGAATCCTTGCTTGAGACACTGTTGCATCTTTTTGCTTATATTATGTGTACAGTACAGTAGATTTCACTTTGTCTAGTACAGTTTCTCTGTCTCTTTGGTAAGGGCTCAGTTTAAAGATCTGATAGAGGTTCTACCCACATGTTGTGGATAACAGTAAAAATACACCACTTGATGAACATGCTTTTGTATCGTTTTAGTACAAAATCACAGTTGGAAATTCAGGAATAATTATTAAGAGGCATCCTATTTTTGATTTCTGCACTACACAGCAAATGATACTTAAATGAATCACTTGCTCTATTGGTTGGGTAACAAACCTCTACAACCAAAATGTATTTGTGTCATTTCCACTGAAGAGACGCCGACCTTAACAACTACATTTTCATTTCCCCTTTTTCTGCATGTATCCAATTTTTTCACATCATCACTTCTCCCTCTGGACTTTGGCCAGAAAGTTTGATTATTCTGATGTGAATATTGTAGTATTTTCACTGGTGTACAGTAGTTCATATTCAAGACCCAACGCTATATGTTGGAGATGAGATTGGCAGTGATCCATTCAGCTACAACTTGGGCAACAAAAAAAACATTTCTACACCAATTACCACACCAACTACACTACAGTCTTGTGTAACAAGTTGCCTGATGTATCACTGCCTCCGCAGCAGCACAGATAAACGGTTCTTAATGCATAGTTAATGATGTGGTCTTCTTTTTCTTTCAAAAAATGGTGAATGGAAATTAGCGGGGCAGTCAGATAAAGCTACTCTACACCAAAGTGCAATTGAACTCAGAGGGAGCACTGTTGTTTCAGCCAGTAGAAGCCTATTGGTTGTGGTGTGCCCAACCCCTATGCACGCTTCTTCTTCTTCTCTTCTCCTGTGTTATCTCCCCTCTGTTGGTCTTACTTCAGATACGACATTTCTTTCTTTCTCTCGTGTACACTCAGCTTAAGAGATGTTTGTCCTCAGACATGTACTCTTTAATCTGTATGGTTCTTTCTTTAGGCTGATGCAATGATTTTAAAAGACAATAAAAGATATGTATATAAAATGTCCTCTTTTTCTCCATCTACTTTATTATGGTGAATTATTGTAGCTCTTGTAGCATTAATTGAGAGCTTTGGCATTTTAGAGGCAAACACAATGTTTTCTTATTTGGTGGGAAAGATTCGTCCTTAGCTTTCAAAAACTCCCTGTAAAATCTACAGAAGCTAAATGAATAGTGAACATCGGTGAATTAACTTCAGTTATCATGATTAGCCTGGATAACAGCTGGGGGTGAGCTTTGTGTCTGACGTTCAAGTCAAGATTAAAAAAACTTTATTAATCCCACCAGATCCAATCCAACCAGAAAAGATTAACACCAACACAAATACTAAAATATACAATGTATAAAAATAGGTCATTTTCAGTCATTTATCAAACTGTAATGTAGTGGAAAGTCAGTTGATATGAAATTTCTTTCATACATGACAGCACTTCTCCTGGCTTTAGCATCTGCTAATCGTGTAGGGGATCTCCATGCTCTGTCTGTGCACCAATCCTGCACCCAGTTTGCAGCTGATGGCCTCATGGTCATTTTGTGCCCCAATGCGGCGTATATGCCCAAGGTTATCGCCTCAGGGTATCTAGGGCTTTAGGGTAATTCAGTTTCGGGGGTTTCTTCCCCCCCCTTTCGATTCTGATGTTTTTGTATTGTTGATATCCATATGCTTATTGCTAGTGTTTCCATCCTAGAACCAGGTCACGGGGCAGAGGCCGAGCAGAATGTAACCATGTAACCACCACCAGCAGGTCCAAAACCAGCAGGCCAAACATGGTGCTAAGTATGATTTGACTTGAATTTGTCAAGATAATATGTGGATAAATGCTCCAACGGTATTCCATATAACTAGATTCCCCAGAGATATTTGGTACTCTTTTGACTGTGACTCTAATTCAATTTGAAGCAGTTCAGTTTATTTATATAGTGTTGAATCACAAGAAATACTAAGATATACTTTGTATAATAAATAGTGCCAGGCAGCGATTCAAATTTTTAAGTTTTTTTTTTTTAACTTTTATTTTAAAAGTACTGCTATATGAACAAAATTTCAGTAATATTTAGTCTGCAAACACTACAATACAACAGCAGTATTCCCTTTACACAGTAGCAGTTAAATATTTCTTGTAAATCTCAACTTAGAAAATATTTCTAAAAAACAAATGTTTTATGAGGAAGAAAACTCATTTAACACATCTTCTATGTCTTACAGTCACACTATCTGCTTTGGTTAGAAACACCAAACGTTAACATAACTAAAAATGTCTTTCACTTAGCTTTAACTGCAAACAGCTTTATGATTTTTCATAACTGTTTTCTTAATCAGAGGTAGCTCACAGTGATATATGTGGTGAAATAAGGACACAGTGCAGCTTCCTCTTTTAAAATATAATTCATCAATACCAGTAAGTTGCTACATGTTAGGGTGGTGCAGACAGATGAGATGCTTCTATAAGGAATAAAGAAAATGTGCAGAGTGAGTATTACTCTTGTGCTGTGACCTGTTTTGTTGGTTGTGGGGGAAATCTGGGAGGGATCATGTGAGAGTCACCAGGTAAAAGCTTTCATAACGTTCAAGGGTTTATGTTGTTTTGCTGAAGTGTGTGTTCCTTATGACTCTTCATAAACAAGACCCATGAACTCACGACCTAAGCTGAGACACGCTGTTGCTTTATAATTAGCCAGATGATGCATCCAAGTTTGTCCACAAAACAACAAAAAAAGATGAACAACAAACTGGAGGAATTGGTCATAGGATTATAATTCCTCCTGTTGAAGTATTCAGTTTCCTCATTCTTCATCTGTTCAATAACTAGCACAGGATCTAGAAAAGAAAAATTTTATCACACCACTCTTTATAGTACATGACAACTTGTGGTTTGTCCGCATTAGTGTTTGCAGAATACACTTTATGTAATACATTGGGAGTGATTTTGGTAATGCAAAGCTTTAATGGTAAAATGAATGAGGTTTTGGCCAGTTTTTCATTTTCTAGTGGATCACCAACTTTATCAATAAATGTTTTGTACTGCTTGTACACTACACATTTCCTTCTGAGAGACAGGTGTAAAGTTAACAAAGTCACAAATCAAACGAACTTTGAGTGAGATTCATCGCCAGAGTGAAAACAATAAAACCATATATACCTCATGACCTCTGTTTCCTAACATTTCCCCGAAAGCCGCGAGCTGTATGTATCTCTGCCAGTTACAGGTGACGCTGTCTTCGTCATGATCGCGAGCCAATCAAAAAATACACAGCCACCACGTGGACGCACCGGTGCTGTATTTAAAGTTGTACATTTACAGTAGATTGTACGTCGGAGCTGTGTTTATCTGCTAGTGTCAAACTCCAGCTGTGCGCTGCAAGTCAGAATGAAAGCTCCTCTGCTGCTGATTTTGACAGTCTGGTTAAACACCGGCTGCGCTGTCTCCTCTCCGTGCTCCGTCCCTCCGTCAAAATGGTGCTCATCTCTGGACTCAGCTATCCAGTGCGGGGTAGGTTTACTAATGCTAAACAAAAACGTTTTATATTGTCATAATACAAGTATCTCAGAGGAGACGTCAGCGGTAGTTACTTCCGGGCATTGTCTCAACAGGCGTTTAAATCACTGCGCGCATGATAAACTACAGGAAACCATAGCAACAGTAACGTTAGTCACCCTGGAGATACGGGTTGAATTACCGATAGCTAATGTCAACTAGCTAACTTTAAAAACGTAGCCGCTTAATCTCTATCAGTCTAGCTTATCATTCATGGTGTTGTGACTTATGGCACAAAATAAGACACGTCTTGGTGTTCACCCACAGAAAATAACCAAGTCGGCGGATGACTCCTTCGTCTTCATTCAGTGTTTTCATTACGTAATTAGCTAATAACTTAACTGAAGCTACATAACTACTGTGTTACTATAGTACTATAGTATTTAGACCAGAGTCATTGAGGAAGTAGGAAGCTTGTTATTCTGTTCAGCTGGAACTGGTCGGCTTTGCCAAAAGAGGGCGGCGGAGCAGGAAGTTAACCCCCCTGTTGTCTTCGGGTCATTTTTTACCCGAAACTGGGTTTAACAGCAGAGAAAACCCCTTAAATGTTGTTTTTTCAGCTTGAAATTTTATTACATTTCCTAAAGTGACCCCAACATTAGAA
>JAUBNQ010000009.1:7550494-7560822 GCA_032353495.1 Ctenopoma kingsleyae
CACACACACACACACACACACACACACACACACACACACACACACACACATACTGTACTCATGTAGGATGTGAACAGAGACACAGTCAAACTTTAGTTGGTCATTTGTAACATTCACTCACTCAGACTTACAAGTCGTGGCTGAGTTAAGTGAGGTGTTATGGACTGAATGCTTCCCTAAAAACCCAGTGACAAGCCGTCCAGACATGACCATGCAGAAATCATTTTTCACACACTTACTATATGTGTTGTATGTATTCATGTCAAGAGAAGTTCAGACTTTATTTCTGTGATATCCAGGATTTAGTATTTAGCCTGTTATGTTCATTTACTTGTGTTTTAACACTTTTTTTTCACATTCATTAAGGAAACCACACATCATTAAAATCAGTTTGTCTTGCTTTTTAGCAAGACATTTAAAGTTTTATTACCATTTTAAGGTAAAGCCATTATTAATAACTTCAGTCTTATTCTCATTTCTAGTTTTGACTAGTATACATACTGTATAGATTTGAAGGTAATAGTACTTACCATAGAGTCTATAGATACACTCAGCTTGTAATAGCTTCACAACATTTCTGCTGTATAGAAGGATATTTCTCAAAACCACAACCAAGTCATACACTAAAATAAGTAATATCAGGTATTATAATTTGTTCTGATGATTGCTGTATTAAATACTGTCTGAATTGAAACTGTAACAAGTTGGTTTATGTTGTATTAGCAGCTTGTTGTGGTTCAGCACATTTCATTAATATCATTATCGCACATTTATTTCTTTTCCCATGTGATGTCAAATGTTTCTCTGTGGTTTTATCTCACTTCAGGAACCTTTAACATTAATACCTCATGCTGATCATGTTACAATACTTTTATGGACCTGGTTCTGAACTTTTCTCAATCTTTTCTCTCACAAATTCTTTTCCTCTTACTTCACAGTTGCTGTTTTGTTTTTTGGGTTTTTTTGCCGCGCTATACGATCCAGAAGACTAACATAAGTCCTCGATGTGTGTGTTTGTGTGAGTGTGTGTGAATAGGAAGATGAGGGCTCTCCTGTGACTCACTGTAAATCTCTTCTCGTCTCCAGCTCACTCAGGTTCATCAACATGATCACTGTCTGTGTTTCTGACCTCACACTGGTGTCGTAGAAAACTTCTGCATATTGTCCTTATCCAAATTTCCATTGACATGTATTGTATTTACAGTACAATGTCTGATGCACTGTTTGATTCAGGCTAAACAATGGACTACACAATGTACAATATGTAGGATGTCCTTGGCATATTGTTCACACACTCTCCTGCAGTTTGTCTTCCTGCTAGTGAGGTTGATTTTTACAGTTCACTAAAGGAAAGAGGAACAGCAGTATTTGAGCCCAAGGAATGCTTTTACAATGGATCGTCTATCCAAGAGTAGTTTTACATAACACAACAGAAAGAAAAAGCAAGAATATGACAATATGAATTGTTAGAATTTTTGCAGCAGATAAGGTCTTATGCAACTTAAAAGCAAACTGTAGATTTTCAGGAAAGAGAGAAAAATGGACAAATCACTCTCTCTTGCTGTCCAGCATCTGAAAAATCCACACCAAATGGATTTGATCATCATACATCATATTTTCTTCTGTATGAATCAGTTGCTGATTGACAGAAAGCCTGTACTCAGCAGCCACTTCACACTGGAAAGTGTATCAGAGGTCAGCACCCACCGGTGCAGGCGTCACAGTGGCTTTGTGTTGTTTTCCAAAGGAAAGATCTGAGGAAGAGGGCTGAGCTCTGAGATGCTGATTACAGCCGTCAGAGTGGGAACAATAAGACACTGAGAATACACATATAAGAATAATTGCAAACACTCAGAGAACAAACACCTCCATGTTCACTAGCTTACAGTAGTGTTTATTTTTACTGTCGGCTTTTTGCTTTTAGCTGCAAAATAATGTGTGATGGTGAAATACAGTATGATGCTGGCTGCACACGCACAAACGTTCTCTACAGAGAGAACACCCATCGACATAATGCATTCCCCAGTCCCCTTCCTTAACCATCACAATCAGCCATTACCTTAACTTCAAATCAAATCAACAAACAACAAACTAATCAAACAGCCCTGTGAAGTGTCGTAATATAAATTTGTCCACACAATAGACACACAAAACAAAGACACATGCTTGTTAAATTTACAGACCAGCTGCTGGGTTTAAAACAAGGTAGTTAGGTTGCTGCCAAAATGTGTGTGTGTGTGTGTGTGTGTGTGTGTGTGTGTGTATCAAGTAACAAAGAAATCGTAATTACACATTCAATTCTATTTACTCAAAGAATAATAAAAAACACTCATTCAGTGTTTCCACTGAAATATCCAACTTTTACTCCTTCAAGGAAATCATAGGTCTCCCATTTCATAAGCCACACACTTTCTGTCTGCAAACAAGTAGACAACAGAAGAAACAATGCAGTCTTTTACAGTTCACTGCCTCTATCCAAACTTGCTCCATCATACGAATCCATCCAGCACCGATTTCTTTTATAAAAAGGTCAGTGAAGTGATTCTGTGTTCCTGCCTTTCTATTGTGTCAAGACCATTTGGCTGATTTGGCTGATTCTGAACATGGACATTTATATTACAGTTGCATAATTTCTATACTCAGCTGCCATTTGAACATAATGGGATTTGACAAAAGTGTGAAATAATACTAAGACTGAAGTACTTTCTAAAATAATATCAGCTAAAATCTATAGTCTTTATTCAGCTTGGACTTTTGGTCTGCAACATACAGTATATAAAGTGTGTAGACATATCCCTCATATTTTATAACAAGGGGGATTAGTCAATAGCAGAGACCAGAGCACAAACCCAGAGGACTGGGAGTCACATAATGTTTCCTGTATGTTGCAAGGCAACACAAGAATTGTGTTAAATTCATAGTTATTCATTTTGAGAAAAGTTTTTTTTGCAGAGTCAGTTGAGTAGATCAGACTGATATGTCTGTGCCCCAAAAATGAAGCAGTAATCAGCTGGTTAGCTTATAGCATGAACACTGGGCACAGGAAAACAGCCATACTGGCTTTGTGAAAGGCTTGGATAGCTGAAAATCCACAGCTCAAGGTCAGTGATTAAAAGGCGATAGCTTCACTGATTTTCAACGGGCATCTTATGGTTCTAATTTGAGGAGCACATGTATATGAATAGTATTAAACCCGTGACTTTCCTATAATAAAATGTCTCTGAGCCTCTAGCTGAAAAACACCTACAGATGATGAGTTTATGAGTTCAGATGATGTCATCTGGAGGGGTTCTCACTTACAGTGATATTTTAACATGAGGAATCTAATGTTAAGTTTAATCTCATCAGTTAAGTCATCCTTTAGGAAATAGTATATTTCATTTGTTTAATGTGGAAAAATGTCCCCATGATACAGTTTTCATAAATTATGGACTAAATCTTGAATGGCATCAGTAACTTCCTGGTATCTCTGCTACTGGTGGTCAAAAAATATGTCAGATAATCTTCTGTAAAATTGTTTTGTTAGTCTGTTTCTTTTGTTTTATATATTTAAGGGGCCACAGCAAAAACAACCAGACAGCTTTTATCTAGAGGAACACACTGGTAACGTTTTGGTACAATAATTCACACATTCACATCAAATTTGAAATAGCTCCACAGTTACTTTTTAAGTGTGTCCATTGTGTTAGCGGTTCCAACTTGGTTCCCTTTGTTCTGTGGGCTGAGCTTCAGACTTCAGGGTGTGGACTCTCAGCCGCTGGTGTGATCTTTGTGGTCTCATTAAACCAGTCCTAATCCTTGTTTTGCTCTCGTTCATGTTGTGCTTTGCACTTGTACCGTCTTTGTTTCACATACTGTATGTAAGTTCTTGCAACTCATTGTTGCATAATAGAAATTATTTTAAATTACTGTACTCTCAAGCATCACAAGCTGAGTAAAAAATGTGCTCTGCGTTCTTTTAAATGTCTCTTGAATAAATGGCAGAGCTAGTCCTGCAGCTCGGCACTGGTATAACTAATTCATCCTCTGGCTGTGTCACGGCAAAGGCCTGGAAATGATAAATGGAGGTTCAGATGACCTGGTTTACAGGCCTATCTCCTCTCTTGCTCTCCCTCTTTCTTACTCTGCCCCATAGCTCCTGCATTTTAATGCACCCCAGATGGAATTGACGTTGCCCTGACAGGCGGTGACGCAGGCGAGGTGTCGAGTATCAGGGCCACTGACACATTGCCATCAATCACATTTCTTACCAACCAGCCACTTAAATAACAAACATAACACACCTCTCTCTTTACACATTTTTTTGTGTAAAAGAGTTTATGATGATGAGGAATGTTTGCAGTTTGGTCAGCACACTAATAAAAGTTGTTCACGATCACATACATGATTTGTGTTAATACATTTTTCTTTTGTCGTCTCTGCTCTTAGCATCTTTTAATGTGTCCTACTTACCTGACTTGGCAATGATTCACTATTATCATCCGCTGACTGTATCTCAACATTTGTATCATATCATGCTATTACATTAAATGAAAATCATTGGGCTGTGGACTGTTTTCCAATCATCCCCCTATTTGCCTTTTAGCAGAGTGTAATCTGGTATTTGTCAGTATTTTCTGACATTTTTAGATAAAACAATTAATTGATGAATGAAGAAAATTATCTGCAGATTAACTGAAAAATGCAATGTCACCAAACGTCAACATGATACTTTTATGTAATTTTGCGTTTTTGATATAAAAATAGTTTACTGATATTGTTATATATTTCTTAATCCTGTTCAGTGACCTGTGGCATATATGTATTTAATGAATATATTTTTAATAATGCACACAACTGATTCTTTGTTTGGTCTATAAAATTAATTAAAACCAAAGTAGATTAAAATGTGCATCAAGTTCAGGGTAAAAGAACTTGAGGTGATGTTTTAAAATACTTCCAAATAATACAGTGTATTTCCATGAGTGCAATGGGATATTGAGATGGTCCAGTTCTTGCAGTCTCATTAAAGCCCAGTAGAGGGAGCCTCTCCTCACAGTGCTTACGTTCTCCAAACAGTATCTACTCAATTACATCAGCCATCGCTCACCAAAGTTGATCTAGTAGATTATTAAACAACACCCTCCCTCTAAACAGCATCATTATTATTTTTAAATCCAGTCAGTTCTTTTTATTTTTGTCACTTGTGGCTTACAAAGGGAGAGAGGGTGTTAGAGACGTAGAGAAGAGGTGGGTGCAACTGACCAGCTTGTGAAAGACATATAGACAATGGAGCCGTTTTGAACACTGACCATCCAAACAGCCATGGTGCTTCTGTGGGAGCTTCCTGTCCGGAGAACATGCACGCTAAGCCTGAGCACTGACCTTTGACCTCTTAAAAACACAACGTCACCCTGCTGACATATTTAGGATGCTGAAAGAATATGCACAATGGAGGTTTTTTGTTTCACACTACAGAACCGTGTTCATTCTGTCAACTTTCCCAGGGTTAACACCTGTTTGTGTGATTATAATATATATATAATACAAGTATAACAACAGCTCAGATCATGGGCATAAATAAAATCAACACCTCTCTGACATAGTCTCACGAAAAAAAATCTATGAATTCAGATTACATTTTAAATTATTGTTTTACTTTACTGTTTAGTTGGATACCCATTTCTTGTTACCGTGGCAACAGATATTCCTGATGTTTGTGCCATTATATTGAAGCCTCTAGGTCTTTATTCATATACTGAAACAATTACTGTGATTTTAGGATTGGGACTCATGTGAGGTATACATGTTGATTAATATTATTGTGATAAAAGGTAAATAATCCAGCATCATGAGAAAGTCAAGACACAGTTGCAATGAACTCAGCTGAGCGGTAGAGAAAAGAGGAGAAAACTGGAATTAAAATAGCAGCAAGGGAAAGACGGGGGCCATATTTTGATCTGTGATCTATTTTTATCATGGCATCAGCTTCAAATAGAAACTTCTCCATAAATATTCATGAATGGGGGGAAGAATCTGCTACTCTGAGATGAAGAGTGAGACGAGAAGGGCGGGGGAAGACTCTGTCTTTTACCTGAAAGCCTATTTTTAGCTGCGTCCCCGCCACTCTCGGTCTATTTCCCATGCATGGGAAAGCTAAATTTAGCTGCACAGAGACAGAATCGTGGTGCAGACACAAAAATAGAAACAAGTTTATGGCCAGAGCGTGCAGAAACAGCCAAGGGTGCAGCATCACTACAGAGTGAGATAGATGGAGAAAACAGAAAACATAACTGGATACACTGCTGTGATGAATAATAAAGGCATCATTTGCACAGTGAAAATCTCCATTTTAGTCATAATTGTGATTAATCTAAGCCTGTGACACACACACTGTTGAATACACATTTATACCCTTGCAGACATGCACCATACCAACTGAAGCTATACCTGCCCAGTCACATCTTTTAACGGCCTCATTAGGCTGTGCTCTCTTTCACTTTAAAATTGTATTTACTCTTTCTCTTTGCCCTATTTTACCTCAGCCTTGCTCCACTGTCACACCACCATCTCCCCTCCTTCCCTCCAAGTCCTCTCCTTGGCTATGTATAGTGCAGTCAGTGTGTCTGATGCTGTCACATGAATGGAGGCATCGGGGCTTCTGTTCGCCTGGTGTTACATAATAGCAAGTAACACACCAACGTCTTGTCCTCATGCAGCATCCTAGGAGGGGAGGGTAGACGAGTAGGGGATGGGGGGATGCTGCGAGAGGGTGGTAGAGCAGTAGAGGAAGGAGCGGAAAGGGGAATGATTGGGATGTTTGGATGTTGCACTTGGTGCAGATCTACTACTAAAGTACTGTAGAAAGGTGCAGACTGTGTTTTCACAGCTATTATATTGTAGTGTTAATGCAGTTAAAGCTGCAGTTAATATTTTTGGGATGACTCTAGGGATCAACTGAAATAACTCAGTATATATTTGATGGATTGCCACAAAATTTAGAAATTGTATGCCACAGAGGATAACTACTTACAATGATTCTGAAAAAACATCTGCTATAAATGTAGATTTCCGTGCAATTTGGCACAGGGGGACATGAACGTGGACATTTACATATATCTTCCTCAGCACGTATTAAAAATCTGTGATCCCATAATTTCAGTTTGTTAGATACATTAGTTTATGATCAAACACCAGCAAAACTAAAGTCATTCTCAACGAGCTAAACTAAGATAGTGAAAACAGTAAACGTGATTATCTACTATGCTTTGTGTTTCTATGATTTGTTTTGTCATTTGTCAATAATTCAATTGATTGTTAATAGTTTCAGTAGACACTGAGCTTCCAGCTGACTATTTAACAGATGTCTGGGCTGTTTTAATTAATATTATTAACAAAGAGTGTATTACACAGGTCTGCCAGTTTCCTGGGTCTGGTGCATGCTGATGTATTAGTGTGGCTTACTGTGACACTAAATCTGACTAAGTGCTTGTTAGTGTTATTAATTACAAATGTGCTCAGAAAAGTCTGTTGAGAAGCGCGTTTCACCTGAACTGCAGGTAGCTTTTAATGTATACAACTTACACAAAAGTCTATTTCGTGCTGTGTTAATCAATATTTAGACTGAAATAATGTTATGCTAATGTGTTGCTTTATTTCCTTCGCTTATTGACCCACATCTCCAGCTAACATTCCTGCACCCATAACCCCATAACTCCTCCACGTTGTGCTAATGGTTGTTTTGCTAAAGCATGGATTTCTACTCTGGAGTTGCTCAGACTGTTTAGAAAAGGAGACGTGTTGCCAAACGCGGATGCATGGAGCAGAAGTCTCTCTGGGTTCGCATGTCAACAGAGAGGCTGTGGGAAAATAGAGATGTGGATCAAGGCAGGAACATGCCCAGACTGTGAAGAAGGGTCTTGCTGTGCCTTTATTTGGTGTTTTTCTATACAGTCAGATCGTGTTTGATCAGGGGGAACCTCTCCTTACCTGAACACTGAGCTATTTTTAGATTCACACTCACATGACCCCACGTCAATACACCGATGCTAATTTTATTCTCGCTGTTCTCTCACAGGCCTTCACCTCACACACATGCACACCTCCCCTGCATGTTTTCTCACGCACTTTTACCTCAACTGCAAGTGGGGTAGCTGATATTTATGATTTGATAAAATGCTTCAGTGGCATCAGTGTATGTCACAGGTTTTGTTGAAAGGCTTTGTGAGTCAGTTTTCCTAAAGGTCAGTGCAGCTACAGCAGGAACGCAGTTCACATACAGACGGCAGAATTAGAAGCCATTCATTGTTGTTTCAGTCTAATTTTGTTGTGTTTTTTTCTTATCACTCATTGTTAGACAAATTTAAATCCAGTGCTCATTCAGTTAGATCTGATTTGATACTCGCATTCCCACATATTTCACACTGTCATATCCTAAATTTATCATTTTTAGTTCTTATTGTGGCCTTTACTGGTTTATAATGGTTGCCCTTCCTTCTAAATTACAGTTTCCTGATCATGAGATAAAAACAGCTCACTGTGTTACTGTGTTTTGATGAAAACCTGGTATATATTTAGATGTGGAGTATTGTATTTTATATTCCTTCTCCCTTTCAGTTTTACTGGTTTCTTTCTTCTACTCTCTTCACTCTACCTTTTAAAAGAGAGTTTCATTAACAAGTGAAGTGTGAAGTCTATGGATCAGGCCTCATTGATCTGTTAATTAGGCTCAAATTCATATTGTCTGCAGCATTCACTGAAGCTAATTTGCTCAGGGGAAGGTTGTAATGATCAGAGTTAGTTAGTCAGTGCTGTTCTAACTAACATTGTTTCTCAGCTGTTCTTGTCACCTGACACCAAACATGATAGTCTAGAAAAATTTCAAATAGGATATCATGGTTCCTGTTGTACACCTGAGCATACATTATGCAGGGAATATGTTCAAGCTGGTCTTTAATACTCATGTTTTTATGGGAAAATTAAAATTACGGTAATGATTTAACCAGGGTGAATGGGTGGATACTTATTTCATTGCTTTGCATCCTGTGGCATAAATTTGTGCTTGTTTTTTTAATAATTTGTATTTTTCTGTATGAAATTTGTCATTTAATCTCAACACACTCTGTCTCTCTTTCTCTTTCTTCGTAGTTTTGATGTGGAGAATGGATTGTCAGTGGGCCGCAGCCCCCTGGACTCCCAGGCCAGTCCTGGTTCAGGTCTGGTATTACAGGCAAACTTTCCTCACAGCCAGAGGCGGGAATCTTTCCTCTACCGCTCAGACTCTGACTTTGACCTTTCACCCAAAGGTCCATCTAGAAACTCCTCCACTGCCAGTGACCTGTGAGTACCACTGCTCTTTATTAGTCTCTGCTGCACTTGTGCTTTAAGTCATATACATGTTTGTTGTTTGTTTAATGCCAAAGAAAGAGTCTTACAGATTTTCTCCACTTGTCTTTCTTGTGCTTGGACGTGTCCATTTGGAGGATTCGTATAGTGCAATGGTTTAATGGTCGGCTCCCTCACAGGCTGCCGCAAACAGCAGTCAGCATCTGTCCCTTTGCAAATGTGAATTTGAAATCCTAGAACGACCTCTGAAGCCAAAAGGTCCTAAATATTAAGCGTTGTGCTCTCTCCTTTATTTTTTATGTTTTGTGCATCTGTACTATTCACAGTCTGGAAAAGAACAACAATACGACAACCAGCTGTTTTTCCATCACAACATACTTGCAAGTCAAGTTTCACTCAAGGCGTGGGCTACTTTTTAGCCTGTTGTTTCATTTTTTTTTTTCACTGTATGTGTTTCAAATATGCCCAAAGCTTGAACAACATTAAGTTTGTAAAGAAAGCAGTGACAGGTCTCCTCATCGACTCTTGCCTTCTGTTTTTGAAGGGAAGAAAGCTTGAAGCACTGGGAGGTCAACTGGTTGTCATCTCGGTGAGGCGAACATGATAAAACCAAAATAAGATGAAACACTGACCCTCTCACCTTGAAGCCCTCTCCTGCATTCCCTCTAGATGGTTTTATGGCCTTTTCCCACCTCCCTCCCGACAAACATGATTAAATATCAAACACCTCACCCCACCCAAACTCCCAGTCCTGTTTTGTTTGTTTTTGCATGTGACATTTAATCAGAACCAAATATAATAACACACTCTGTGGTTTTATTTACTTGTATTTACCATTTTTATATTTATCACCCACCACCCCTGTCCATCTCCTCACCAACCTCATTATATGTAGTGCATGACTTTTTTTTTGTTTGTTTATATAACTGTATTTTTTACAGAATGATAAAAAAGGAAGTGACGAATGACAATATCTGACAAGTAAACATTGAATCTAGTTGCCT
>JAUBNQ010000009.1:7567547-7614052 GCA_032353495.1 Ctenopoma kingsleyae
ATGAGAGAGTGTGAGAGCGATAACACCAAATTTAACACACCTGTTCCCCATTCACACCTGAGACCTTGTAACACTAATAAGTCACATGACACCAGGGATGGAAAATGGCTAATTGATAATAAAATAATTAATAAACAAAAATGTGAGGGGTGTACTCACTTTTGTGACATACTGTATCTTAATTTTATATTCACACACTTGTCCATTTGTCATTGCAGGTTCTTCAGAATATGGTGCACTGTGCAGACTTAAGTAACCCCACCAAACCTCTTGAGTTGTACCGACAGTGGACAGACCGAATCATGGTGGAGTTTTTTACCCAGGGGGACAGGGAGAGAGACAAGGGCATGGAGATCAGCCCCATGTGTGACAAACACAATGCCTCCATAGAAAAGAACCAGGTGCAGTGTAGAAGTCACAGCATTAATTATTAAATTTAAATCTACTGTAAGACATATCTTTTTCTACAACACAAAGGGACGTTAAAGAAATGGAGAAAATTATTTCTCCCTTCTCTCTTCCAGGTGGGTTTCATTGACTACATTGTCCATCCTCTGTGGGAGACATGGGCCGATCTGGTCCACCCAGATGCTCAGGAGATCCTGGACACGCTGGAGGATAACAGAGAGTGGTACCAGAGCATGATCCCCCACAGCCCCTCACCCAACCCTGAAGCCCAGGAGGAGAGAGCCCTTGGAGGGGAAGCTTCAGCACATGGTGGGGGCAGTGGCTCCACTTCCACTGATAAGTTCCAGTTTGAGCTGACCTTGGAAGAAGAAGGAGAATCTGATACAGAGAGTCCACCTGAGGAAGAGGAGGGCTACGGGGGTAGTAGGGCACCTGAACTCTCCAGAACTGATTCTGGTGGATGTGATGCAGTGTCTGCTGCAACTCACCGGATCCCAAAGCCACTCACTACTGATTCAGGCAGGACATTTTCTTTAGACTGTGATAAAGATCTGATTGAAGACAGAGAAACAGACCAGGAAGCCGTATGTGGGGTGCCGCGCTTCAGACTTGGCACATAGCACCAGTCAAAGACTGTTTGTTTTTTTTTGCCTTTTTTGTTTATTTTTCTTGATGTTGGTGCCTCATCCTCTGTCACTCCCCTTCTCCCCCTCCAACCAAACAGCACCACCTTTGGTTTCCACGGACAGGGTGACAAACCTCAGTGGGGAGTATGGTAGTGTGGGCAGGTGTGGGGGTGGTGTTAAGAAAGTCTGCAGATTTACACAGCAGTCAGTTGCACTGGAGAGATACAGACTGAGAGGACAGGAAACTGAGTCTGACCAGCCCTTTGTGTTCTGTGTGTTTCAGTCAGACATACTGTGGATTAAGTCTACAAAGACAATGCAAAGTACAAAAAACTTCCCCTGTAACCAGCCAACCCAAGGTCTGCTGCAACTAACGACACTAATGATGGTCTTCCTCTTTTGGAGTATTTGCAAAGAAAGTATGGAAGTGATGAATGATCATTAAAACACAACAGTCTTGTAAGACATCTTGCCAAACTTGCAGTATACAGGGACAATTCTGTTTTACCTGACATTTTATTTTTTGTTTGTTTATCCTGTTGTGTTTTATTTAAGCCCATACACAGTGAATGAAGATACAGTCAATAGCAGACTTTAAAGTTGCATAAGCAAAGTAATGGCACAAAGGAACTATGCATGATTTGATGCAGGAAATTTTAAATGTAGCAAACATTTGGGGTGACTTTATCATTATTATTGTACACGCAGCACTCCTTTCAGCTGTTGTTGCCCAACCCATGTAATTGTGTTCAGCAGGCAGTTATTTTCAAATAGGACTATAATTATAATGAATAGGCTCGCAGTGCATATTATTCAAAGTTTTCAGTTTAGGCTTACTCTTTCAATTTTTTATATAATGCGAAATGATGATTTTGTCAGCAACAAAACTGAGCCAGGCAGTGTAATATAGGCCAAGGCTGTGCACATGGTGCCTCCCAGTGTCGACAAGTGGAACTGAAACAGGAGACAAATGAATTGCATGGTTTTGGCCTCTATGGAAAATATATTCAAAACATATTTGACTGTAGGAGTACCCAAAATATCAGTTATGTTTCATTTTTGTTGTCGATTATGTTTGTTTTGATTTTATGCTCTTTTTTTAAATATTTGGCACCCATTTTATCAGTTTGCCTTCAAGTTTAGCACTTTACATTTTTGTTCATAGCTAGCCCTCATTGTGCTTTTCAAGGGCTTGAGCCAAAACATGAACACTCTGAAGGCTGCTGATTAAGAAGCAGTTTGTCACTGAGTGTGAGGCAACCAGCACAAACATCATGCAAATCCTAAATGTTACAGTACAGCTACAAATGTGTTACTATCCATATTCACTAATCTATGCATAGAAATCTGTTATTGTTACTACAGCATCAGTCAAACACAGCATCCTCCAACCAGTGTTTTTTTGGTAGCATCCACTTGCATATATCCCTAGATTGATAGAAGAAGCATATGAGTTGCAAAGAAGAATGTTAGCGTCACTGTAATTGACATTGTAAAAACCTAAGAGGTTATCAAGAGACTGTCCTGTGCCAGAATTTTTTCATCTTTTTCCTCTCACTGATCAATATTTCGCTCTTCACAGGGACATAGTCAATGACAAAACAAGTGCCAAACCAGCATGACACAACCCGTACTGTAATTTCCATTTTGCCACTGGCTAGTTTCCATCAGTGACTGATAAAGTTGGGTGATTGTAGCACTCTCTGTGCCAATCTGACCCCGTCTTTCTTCCTTTTTTGTAACTCCTATTCAAACAGTAGCTGAAACTGATATTGTCTTAATACAGTGATGTTTTTTGTGTGTATGTGTGAATGTCTGGGGTTTTTTTTTTTAAGTATTTGAAAAAACCAAAGCACTTTGTATGGTACTTTTACAGTTCTGCACTTCCAGTACAGTTGAACATCTATAACGTGACTGTTTCGCTGTTTTCTGTTGGCAAAGGGCCTGGTGATTAAATTGTATTGCACGGGCTGGACCACCACAGCTCTTAAATGTTAGACGTTGGAGGGCTGAAGTTGTTTTGTTGTTGTTTTTATAAGTGACTGTACATAAAAAAGGGGTTTCATTGAAATGCCTGACATTGGCTGCAGGATTCAAAGAAGAGTACGTGTATTAGTACTATAGAGTACTTACAAACATACTGTGGAGAAACATTTATTTTATTACCAGGAAACAGAGTAAATCATGTGTTAATGAGCTGAAAGTGTTTTTTGTCGCCTTATTTTCGAACTGGGGATTTTTTTTTCTGGCCATAGATGTGTTCACTCACATGCTGGAGTAAAACATGTGCAATCCTTTTTGTAGTCATACAGCACCAAACAGACCAACACTCATGGATGCCTTTAACACTAAGGACTATTTAACAACAGCTTAACCAGCACAACATGCAAATATTCAGTCCGTCTCCCTGCATGGCACTATTTCTTTGATTTTGTACATTTTCCTCACAGTGTTTCATGTACAGTTTATTTATTATTTCCATTTTATCTGTCAAAAATGTTGGAGCAGTAAATTTTTTTAGTCTGAGGTTTAGTACTTATGTGTAGCTTGAAGAGTCAGACAGATTACAACTATTACTCAGCTTGTTTCCCATCTCATTTCATTACTCTATGTCTTCAAAGAACATTATGCATAAGCAAAAATATTCATGTTCATGTTTTCGTGGTATGACAATAGTTGAGTGGCAGATATTTGTCTGTGTTTTCTGAAGCATCTCTCCTTTCCTGTCTTCCTCTGTTTCCGCTGATCTGGTCAGACCACATATTCATGAAGAATCCTACAATAAGTGTGCCGATCTGAGACTTCTTGGATTCATAGTGAAGATTTAGTAACATGGCCACAGAAGTAATACAAGATCAGTATTTCTTTTCTTAGAGATTTTATAACTATGGGTCATAAACTGAGACTCTGAGCTTTGACAATCCAAACTCAACTGTTTAACAGTGGATGTGCCAGCCCTCTTTCCAGCTACAACTGTATGCCTTGCAAATAAAGAAGAAACTCTTCACACTTTCATGTCTTATTGTCTGCTTTGTAAGTATAACAAAATAATAAACAAATAAAAACCATAAATTAGAATAATAATGTGTTCCAAAAAGCATATAGATAATATAATTAATTCAATACAAAAAGAATTAGACCTGGTCATTTGAACAACAATTGCTTCATTCATTAAACTGTGATAAATTCTTCACAGATAGTTTTCACCTCTCCTGGAGAGGATTTGTTCTCTCTCTGCTCTCTACAAATTTTTCCTATTGATTATAGTCATGAGACATTCATAATTCCTATTTTTTGTGTGGTTTCTGTGTGTGTGGGATGACATGTCTTGTTGGAAGAGTCCTCTTCTGCTGAGCTTTCTGACAGCAGCAATTTCATTAAACATTTGGGTATACAAACCTGCATTCTTATTATCATGTAGATGGAATCTCTCCTACACAGTTTGTATTCTCTATAAACTCTCTCTACATCTTTATTAAGTCTCACAATCTCATTTCTTCAGCAGCAAGCAGTTCTTCATGATATGGCTTCAATTCAAAAAGCTGTGGTGTGTTGTTTATAGGTAATTTTGTAACTTTTGTAGAATTTTAAGGTTGAATTTAGAGATAATACAATTATTGTACGACAACACAAACTGAATGATTCAAAAGCACCATGTTCAGGACTGTACTCATATTTACAGCTTCTATCGTCACTGATTAAAATCCAAGCATACATGACATCTTTTCATCTATAAAAATGGTGAATACAAAGTAAAGGTTGATCACTGTTATCACAGACATTGTTGATCACTTAATAAGCAGAAACTACCAAAACACGGTTCAAGTAAGGTTATTACACATGAAGGAACAATCTGTAATTGTTCATTCTTTTTATTTATTGTTTCATTTATGAACAATCAGTAAAAAGTCAAAGGCAACACAAGTATAAAAGTGATGACAGAATATTTATTCTCACCAATAATCATGATTAAAAATCTGATCATTTTTAATAGAATGAATGGGGGCGGGGGGTTGTGAGACAGTGGTCTCTGATTGGTCAGTCCTCCTGCCAATCATCCTTACGCTCCGTGCGCACCCGCTGTCAATCAAGAAGCGCTCGAGCTACTGCAGGTGCAAAGCTGGGCACTGGGCTAGCCGCTGCAGCGAGCCGAGGAAAAACACATTTACATGGTAAATCCTGTGCTTTTTTTGTCCTTGCGAGATGCGATAACTTTAACAGTAGCAGCAGACGGCTTGTAGATAATTTGAGGTGCGGGATTTAGTTTGAAAATGTTGCTGGAAATAAGGAAGAGTAACCTTCATTTGACATAGCTGGGATGCTTAGCTAGCTGCTGCTACTACCTTTAAATACCAGTAAGGGTACTCCGTGTTAGCATTTAAGGGAGCGAATACTAGCCTAATTGCATGCATTTAAGGTAAAATGCACGTCTATCTGTATTGATTCATTTATTTAATAGTTTGATTTTTATTTTTGGGGAGTGGTACTGTATAACAGAACGCAGCGTAATGCATTTTCGTTTTTTTTTTTCTCCAGCTAACATGAGCCAGCCTGTCCTGTCAGGCAGCTAGCTTTAAAGTCACTACTCACGTAGGAAGCGAACAGCAGATAAGCTCAGCTGTGAACGGATGATGTGTGTTTAGGCCGTTTAAAATGGGAACATGTATTCAGAAACAGTCAGGGACCACTACGGGGATTGACATTTTGTCTAATTTGTTTGTCTGTTGCTAAACCATATGGTCATTCATAATTGGCAAGCTAGCCACGGAGGTCCCCTGCCCTCCCTGGATGAGAAAGGATAGTCTGTTTAGCTTATGCTTAGCCTGCTAAGCCCAGGTACTTCCGTCCTGTTATCTTGGTGGGGCGGTGTTGAGCGACCAGGCTTATTGATATGAAGTGAAAACACTCAAAGCTGTGAATTACTACTGGCTGGTTGTACTAACACAGCCTCTTGGCAAAACGGATGCTGCAGTTTGTGCCCTGATAAAAGCTGTCAGTGACACTGTAACCTGTTATGGCTGAATATATTTAACCATTACTCTGGTTAAATGTGCATATAAGACTGTTTCAGTCTGGGGTATGATTTCAGATGGTTTTGCCTTTTATATATAGAGTTATATAAAGAGTGGTCTGTGCATTTCTTATTATTGCTTCTCATTATGTTGCATCATATTTAGTTAGGAAGAAAACAAACCAACAAACAGTTCAATAATCACTCCAGTAAATAAATTAAATTTTCAGTTTATTTATACTTCTTGATATTTTTTCCTCACATACACCTTTTTCAGTACAGAATTATCCAAACTACTGTAGTCCATAAGAAGTCAGTCAGGACATGTATATAATGATATAGCTACATGAAAAAGGGTACAAATACAATAATTGTGCAGTAAGTCCTGCTTTTTGTTGTTTGTTTCAGGTTACGCTGTAACTGTAACCTGGTGTTTTGTTTTTTTTATTTGTGCCAGCCTCTTCTTTCATCAAGAATCATCTTAATGCGAACTGATAATTGTGTGATCTTTACCCCAGATGGCGTCTGCAAATGCCACATATGGACAGAAGGAGTCCACAGACCAGAACTTTGATTACATGTTCAAAATCCTCATCATTGGTAACAGCAGTGTAGGAAAGACTTCGTTCCTTTTCCGCTATGCAGATGACTCATTCACACCAGCCTTTGTCAGCACAGTGGGCATTGACTTCAAGGTCAAGACCATCTACAGGAATGACAAGAGGATAAAACTGCAGATCTGGGTGAGTACATTCTTACAGACTTGTTGAGGTTTTCATTTGCAGATTGATTGTCTGCTGGTTCCCAGAGCAGTTTAAGATGTTTTGGAAGGTGATGAGAGATGTGTGGAAAGATATTTAGGGAAGACAGATGCTCTTCTATGCCTGATGTTTTATTGTGAACGTCAGCACACATCAGCAATTAGAAATCAAAACTCTCCTTGCTGATTGTTTGTATTTATTGTGTGAGAGTTTTTTTGTTTGGAAAGCGCTTCATTGATCAACAGTCAATCGAAATAGCTATCTCTTCAATTAACCAACTAATAATTTCTGCTCTACAGTATTCATTGAGAGTAAGTGTATTAATGCCCGCATATCATCTTTAATGCAGATTTTTCACATTCCTCCATAATGTCTGTGACTGAAGTGGAGTCTGTTGCAAACTTTCCCAAATAATTATCAGCTGAACTGGTCTCTGCAGTTCCCAGTATTACTGCAATGGCTGTGTAATGGCAATGCCCTTGAAGTGCACTTAACATGAACCATAGAGCCTGACTCTCTTGACGCCAGAGTAATACCTAATCCTCATATCAGTGATGAATTTTAAACCTGCTTTGCAGGTGTGACAACTATCTGCACAAAAAGACATATTTTTTTATTCTAGAAGGACATGACAGTGGACCCTTCTGTGGTTCTTGTTGCATCCATGTCCTTGAGACAGCAAAGCATGTTTTTGTATGTTTTCATCTGACTATCAAACTCCTTGTGTTTTAAAGAAATACTATATCTGCTCAAAAGGAACATTCATATAAAGATAATGATATTCATGTGTACTTGGGTAGGACACTGCTGGCCAGGAGCGCTACAGAACGATCACAACAGCTTACTACAGGGGAGCCATGGGCTTCATCCTCATGTATGACATCACCAACGAGGAGTCCTTCAATGCTGTGCAAGACTGGTGAGGGACAACTGAGTATGCATGTCAGAGTGCATGAAGGTGCCAACTTAACAGCTCACAGTTGTATTTATTACATATGATTTATACATAGTTATATTTTAATAGTGTGGAAGATTGGGGAGGCTCAAGTAATAGCTTCAAAACAAGGCAACAGTGAAAACACAAATGGAAGCATTAATAATGTCCATTATATATCATATATTTGTACTGTGTAACAATTCTTCAAATCCACAGTTCAGGCCACACAGTTTTTTGTGCTGTTAGATGCTTCTGTGCTACTGTGGACTCTGGGCCTAGTGATACATTCACATTATTGTCATTACTGTGTTAAACCTGTTTGGTTGCTTCTGTTATGTTGCCTTGTTTTGAAGCTATTACTTGAGCCTCCCCAATCTTCCACACGTCAGCACTATTAAAATGCTTCCATAACCAACAGGAATGATGATTGATTGTCACTAAAACAAATTCCTCGTATGTGTAAACATACCTGGCAATAAAGCTCATTCTGATTCTGATTCTGATTCTGATTGTAAAAAATCCTTTGTACAAAATACAGACGAACCCTGTGACTTGGTTCTGTTGGAGTGCTGTGCTTTCTAAAAAAAACTGTTCTGCATCTTAGAAATTTAAATTGCTTTTGAAATTCCCTCAAGCTGTTGTAGCTGACCACTCTGTGCTAACAGGTCGACCCAGATCAAGACATACTCGTGGGACAACGCTCAGGTCCTCTTGGTGGGGAACAAATGTGATATGGAGGATGAACGAGTGGTAGCTGCAGAGAGGGGCCGACACCTGTCAGAACAGCTGGGTAAGTCAGCTGGTCAGAATGACACTGGAATAGGCAGTAGCTTTTTTTCTGCTCTTCGTTTTGGAACAGTAAACATATGGCTTGGGGACTGGTCTGACTGGTCAGACAGAGTCATGGTGTTTTATTAAATTTAACAGTAATTAGACTCATTTTGAAACCACCAGAGATTAATATTTTTATGATCTGAAAAGATAGAATTCTTTTTGAGACTTAGAAATAGAAGTAATTTAGAAATACTTAAACACATCAGATGTGGATATATGATATGGTAAAATGATTACGGTGTGAGCTGCCTGTCTGACTGTAGCCTTGACGTGTCCTGACATGATGAGATAAGTGGATTAACTGGATTAGCTTCACACTGGAACAATAAGTGTAACAAAGCTTGTGTCTGCATCTATCACCCATCCTGGCAGGTTTCGAGTACTTTGAAGCCAGCGCTAAAGACAACATTAATGTAAAGCAGACCTTCGAGCGGCTGGTGGACATCATCTGTGAGAGGATGTCAGAGAGTCTGGACAACAATGACCCGACTGTCACCGGAGCTAAACAGGGGCCACAGCTCAACGAGCAACCTCAGAGGTCCCATCAGGATTGTGCTTGTTAAACACTATTGCTCACACATAAGCATACACATGGCCTGCTGTCCTGAAATCAATACACCTTTTTTTTATTTTAGTTTGTTTCTTGCTTTATTTTTCTTTCTCATCACCACATACACATATAAATTACACACAAACACTGCCATACATAGACACACAACCCTTGCTGCTTAGAGTCTCCACCCATCTCACTACGCCGTCCACATGAGCTGGCTCTCCCCAAACACTGCTGCTTTAGTCAGAGGGGTGAAGACCATTCAAGAAAGGTACAATACCAAGTTGTCTTTCTGTAATTCTTGCACAGGTATCATGTACACAAACACACACTTCTTCTGTAACTTAACAGAATTATAAAAGTCAAGTCTGAGACGACATCATTCCTTATTGATGTGTGTGAAATTTGAGTTTAACTGTAAAAGATTGTGATGGGGGGGGGTGTTTTCCTCCAGCTCCAGATGTCACTCAGCACTAACACCTCAACCCTAAATAGCAGAAATCATGTGTAGTTGTTTAACTTGTAGTCCCATTGCAAGTATATATTTCGTTGCTGTGGATAGAGTTGTTTTTTTTGTTTTTGAGTTGGTTGGGTGTGGGGGTTTTTGAACATGTGAAATCACTGGTCATTCCCAGTGTTGTGCTTGAGATTATTATGGTCCAAGTTTGAAATCCAAAACAGGGTTATTTTAAAGTTGTTGTTTTTTTTTCTTTTCATTTTTGAAATGAAGTATAAAAGAAGTCTTGCATATCAGTGCACTAGTCAAGTTACAGTGTTTGTCTTGTATATTTATTTTTTAATTTCTGTATGTCAGATGCTTGGTCCTTCTGACCATTAACGTTTGGTTCAGTGATAGAAGCTGCATAGCCTTTGGGACCGCTAGTTTTAGTTTTTTTATTCTTAGCCTTTTTTTGTTGTTGTCTGTTTTGTTTATTTTATTACCATTTTTGAGACATCAAAACCAAATGAAAGGGATGTCCTTCACCACATTGAGAAGAGTGTAGAAATGTTTAAAAGTCAATAGATGTGCACTTTCCAATGCATATATAATATAAATACCTATTATACAGTCTGAATGATTTCAGATGTTGGATTCCTACCTGTGCTTTAGTGAGAGGTGCGTGTTGTTGATGGTTTTAACCAATGCTGGTTGAGTGGATGGTTATTGTTTGAGCTGTGTTCTGATTTTAAAACCCATCTGTCCTACAGTTTCAGTACCTAATGGGGCTAAAGATTTAACGTTAAGCCCACAGCCCATTAATATTGTAATAACTTTCATGCATTGCATACAATGTGCAGCATGCACTCACAAGAAAGGCATGTGATTCAGTGTAAGCCCAGGTACACCTGCCATCTCCATCAGCTCCCTGATAATCTCTTATGTCATTCTACATGATATTTTCATCTTTTTTTGGGGGAGGAACATGATGTTTTTAGGCATGTTAAATGTTAAATTGTGAGTTGTATTTTTCTCCCTGGTGTGAAGGTCAGGGATGTGTCTGCAAAACCTATTGACAGTCATGCGATCGCAGATGCACCGAGGCATGTGAAAATATTTTAAACACATAAGTTATTACAAAATATTGGGAAATTATTTATTTTGTATTATTTATAACTTAATTTATTTTCAAATTAGTATTCTTCCTAGATTGTAGTTTACAATCTCCAGTCAACTTTTTAGAAGACATGTTCAATAGTATTCATTTGCTTGAACAGTCCCAGCTTTTAAATTAAGATGTATTTGTGTTTCCACAAAGCTTAAGATGCTTTATTAAGAAGGTTAAACTTTCTGCTGGTGTAAAAATCTCGTATGTCTATGCGGCTTTGGTGGAAAGTTTCTTATATCGGTTACAGTATGTAGCTTTTAAGACATGGTTATGTAGAAGCAGACTGTTGTCACAGAGCAATAGCAGTTCTTTCTCTCCACACCCAGACATCAGCAACATAAAACAGAGCTGAAGGTTTGTAACACATGTCCTGTATGTGGGTGTGTGAATGTACAGTTTGTATAGACGCAGCCGTAATAATTGTTCTTTCCAAAGAGGTCTCAATAACTTTAGAGCCAAAACGAACATTTGCTACTGACAAACTTGTAGTCTTTTGCTACTCTGTGCTGTAGTTTGAAAAAGCTCAGATGTTTTGGGAAGTAAACTGAATACTCTGAACATTTCATTAAAGTTATTCTTATAATATTTGTTCACGTTTGACTGGTTTGTTTTTGTTACTTTATTTATTGTGTTTTGCTACAGCTGTAAACTTGCTGATGACTTAGAAAGTTGTTTCGATCCTGTTCAACTTTCCCATAAATAACCCTTGTAAATAGGAATTTTCAGCCCGTTGGGTATATAGTTGTCTGAATTGTGCTGTAATTCTGTAATGCCAGATTTATTAAAACAAGGAATCAATAAACAAATTGTAAAAGCTTGAGTTCTGTGTTGGTTCAAGGATTGTTTTTAGAGGCAGTGATTTACAAGAAGTGTACATGTGATGTTTCAGAAATAATTAAGAATACGTTTTATTGTGCCCACCAGAGGGCATAATACTGCAATAATACTGGTATTTCTTCTGCCATCAGAGTTGTTTGACCATCTATGGTTTGGTTCAGCTTCTCTGCTGCATTTAATACAACACCCACAGTGTCAACTGTGCAAGATAATATAAGGGTCTGAAGTATGCATTTATTCTCCTAATGGTTTCCTCAAAATGTAATTAAACAAGCACATTTGCACACCGTGCAGTAATGTAGTGAATTTAATAAATGTCAGAGACTTGAAAGTCCATTACACGTGGATACATGGGATTTCTCAGCATGTACAAGTACATTCATGGAAGTTCGGCGACTCTGAAAATATACACCAGCCACCATAATGAAAATACAATGGTTTCTGTACACAAATGCAACAAGACATGCAGTGTTCATTTTGCAAAAAAAAAAAACCAACAAGAAATAAGACATTTAAAATGATTGTTCAGTAAATAAAATATATATTTATATATGTCATTGCTAAGTGCTTGTAAACAAGTAAGGCATTATATTACACAGTGGATGACAGCACTTTGTGGCACCCTGGTGTTTGGTTGCACTCTTACTGAGATTGTCCAGCTTACACACACATAAATACTATGCTACACCAATCCACTGGATAGCAATTTGCTACATGGCTTGCCAAAAATTAGGGCAATGAAAATAGTTTTGTTTGCTGCCTAACACTGTCAGAGTTTCATGAATCAGGTCAGGTTGCAGCGCATACCTGCTCCCGGTTAACATGTGATTTCCAGTTGACTTGCAGCTCTCACAAAGGCCTGATCATTTCTACACAGTGAAGTGCGAGTGTTTCTCAGTTACAGCCTTTTATCTGGAGGTGCATCTACAGCATCCTCACACTAAGTCTCTGATAAAGATTTTAGGTTACAAAAAGGAAAATGTTCCTGATAATACAGGCCTGTTTCGTCAGAGCACAGTGCTGTAAAACATCCATGAAGAGCACCATTACTGCGGTTTAGTAAGCTTGGACCTGGTTTGGTAAAAGCTGGCATCCACTGCTGACATGGTTCATCACCTTCTGCTTCAGCTGGGCCACTTGTTCCCTGAGGACGCTGGCTGTGGACGCCAGCTCGGTATTCTGCGTTTTCAGGGTCTTGACCTTGTCCTCCAGCCGAGAGATTCTCTCTAGCTTTCTCTTTCGACATTTAGAGGCGGCTATCCTGTTCCGCAGCTTTTTCCGCTCCGCCTTGATACGCTCCTGGTTGTCCATGTCAATGGGAGACAGAGGAGGACTGTCTCCGAAGCTCTGCATGTCTGGCACCGTCTGGGGCTCGTCCTTCACCGCACCGGCAGACTGGAGTCGTGACAGCGCCGCCGCAGCCGCCGCTTGTTGCTGCGTGTTTGCCAGATGAGACGGAGGCGGCGGGAAGGGGATGGTGTCCGTGGAGTAGTTGATGGTGGTGGCTCCAAGCGGGCTGGCCGCATAGCCATTCAGAGTAGTGTATACTGGAAGGTCTGAGGTCTGGAGCCCGGCAGACCCCACAGCGTTGGATGACCCGAGGAGTTCCAGTCTATCCACAGACACGCACCCCGCTTCGTTCAGCTGGTTCTGCTTGTGAAGATCCTCCAGCGCCTTGACGAAACCCTCCGCGAACTCCTGCTCGTCACTGGCAGATTTCGGGTAGAAGAACTGGGACGTCGGGTTGGTAGAGGTGACCAGACCGTTGGACTGGATAATAAGGCGCTCCAGGTCCGGAGAGGTTAGTTTCAAAAGTCCCAAGTCTGGAGAGTTGAGAAGTCCGTCTGTGTCCCGGAGTGGATTTGATTTGAGTTCGGAGTTCTGGTCGTCCAGGTTCAGATTAATTTCCTTTTTCATCATCGTGTTCTGGGAATATAAGCTAGGAACCCTCGGATTATTCACGACGGCGCCTGGGTAGAGGGTTGTTTCCATTCTACACCCTCACATGAGGGAGTGTTGGGCGTTACGCATTAACGACTGTTGAACAGGCTCGTCCAGACATGAGGAAATCAGCTGATCCGTATTGTACCGTAGTGTACGCGATCCTGTTCGCTTACCCTCTTCTTGTGTATAGTGTCTTTAAGGCGATCGCTTGAGTTGTTGCGCTAGTGGGGCTCTGGTGTGTCCCTCCTGCGCGCTGATGATATTGTCTTTTCCTGATGGCACGACTGCTATGCGCAGCGCCAGACCTCGCTCGCTTTCTAGCCCTAAAAATTCCATTATGTCACTCCAGAGCGCGGAGATTGGCCCAAAATGACGTTGGTTTCCGGTTCAATTTGAATAAGGGGCCGAGTCGGTCTTTATTGCTATGGAGACTTTAGGTAAACTGCAAACAGTGCAATGCATTGTGGTTTGATGTCATAGCATAAAAAAGCTCAGGGTCGCCAAAAGAGAGCAGAGACTGGGCGGGGAAGGTGTAAGAGGCGAAGGCCAAGGGAAAGAAGAACAGGGGAACAGGCTTTACAGAAAATATTCCTTCAACTCAGGTTAATAAAGGTTTTAACAAAGAAGAGTATTTATAGAGTTTTATTAGAGCAGAATGGGATCATGAGGACAGAAAAGAATGTTAGACTACAGCACCTCTCCTTGGAGGATGTTAAGGATTAGCAACATTCAGCCTCACACAGCCAAAGCCAAAATATAGACCTTTGAAAGGAGGCGTTACACCTTCTAAAAGTGTTCTGAAAGTGTTTCTGGGGAAACTGAGCACGAACAAGAAAAGGGAAGGAAACAGCGACAGTCGAATGAAGAAACCACGAGTTGTCTGTGATTGAAAGTAGCATGTAAGGAGGTTAACATACTAAGGTCTCCATCCGTGGCTGGTGAAATACAAACGTACTGTGTTTCAAGGTTTTATTGTCTGAGGCTCATGGGTGTTGAGCTGCCTCCTGCCTCTATGTATAAACAACTTGTTCCAAAACGAAGTGCATAGATTTTAGTGATGGTAATGAAGCACAAAGCCGTGACATATTTTTGTCTATAAACCTACAGTTTAACAAAATGAACAAAGGAATAATCATGCAGTGCAATGACAGATGCAGTTCACATCAAGAACAACCATTTAAACTTACTTTTTAAATACAACAGAAAAAAAGAGACAAGAACTATACTGTGGTGGGTGCTACAGAACAGTATTGTTATTCCGCCCATACACAGCAAGGACGTCAGCAGACTGTCTGCATCAGCACCACGGAGCAGAGAGGGCATCATTAGTTTCCATGGCAACACTGACATAGCAATTGACGTAGGCGAGATAGAAAGGTGAATGGGTTGAGGGAGGAGAAGGAGCTGATGTTAGTGACTGCAGTGCAGGTTGTGTAGGTGGTCAACCTTAGAGGAACAAACCTAAATAAGAGAAAGGTTCTGTTTGAGGCATTCACCACATACTAAATCTCCACCCTACAGTGAGCATATTTTCTTCTCTCTCTTGTGCCAGTTTGAAGCCACATAGGGTGCAGTGTCCAGAATGTGTGAGTCAGTTCTCAATCCAGGGGCGTGGACCGCGCAGTGCACTGAGAGAGAAAAAAAGAGCTGTTCCTGTAAGCTGATATTAGATTAGCTCTGCTTTCAGGACAACAAACTGAGAAGAAGGTTTGTCTTGTAAACGCAGGCAATGGACTGTGTCAAAGATTGTGCAGTATAAGATGCAATTTCTTGCCACTCAGCCAAAGTGGTGTCCTTTGACTTTAACTCTCTTGGGAGAAACTAGCATGTTCAGCAGCACCCTGTGTCACACTCATGGTGTTACAGTGCATTCATTCATGGGAGCTGCCACTAAAAGTGCAGAGCAGCTCCACTGATTGGTGGCTAAATAGTCATTGATGAGGGTGTCTCAACAGGTCTTATTGAGGGAGGGGAGGTTGCTTTTTTATTCACTGCCCACTCAAAATACTTTCATTTCTGAATGCAGTGCAGATGCTTTGTTTTAGCTTGCAGTACACATGTGGCTTCAGTTATCTTTTATTTCATTAAAACGATTAAAAACATCAGTTTTCATTCCCTCCTGGCTCTTTCCAAATACACATCTGGCTCCTGATGCAAAGGTGAAGAAATACCAGTTCAAGAGTAACTTAGATTTTTTTTCTACTTCCTTCAATTGATGCTATGCCCATACAGTAGATGGCAGTGTATTCTGTCCCAACTTGGTGTCATTTCCTTTCAGCAGTGAACCAGAGAAAGACAACAGCAAGCTCTGACAATCTTGACATTCTTGTTTGTGATATTTGGTCCCTTTGTTATAGACTTATGACAGATTCTGTCGAAGCAAGCAAGGATAATGGCCCATAAGAAGAAAGTAATTGTAACAGGTGAGAGATTTTATTTTGTTACATAACTGGGAAGACATATTATTCTAAAACAATTTCTTTATGTTGCTATAGGCCTGTTACAGCTGTGCAGTTATTCTAGTTAAATGATTTAATTATTGTTTAATTATTGTATCTATAAAGTAAATATGTAACAACAGTGCATTAGAAATTATCTGCAGAGATGAATGTTGCTGTCAATACAGCAGATTTGTGTTTGTTGATTTAGATAAGTCATTAA
Organism: Ctenopoma kingsleyae; assembly: GCA_032353495.1. Lineage (NCBI taxonomy): Eukaryota > Metazoa > Chordata > Actinopteri > Anabantiformes > Anabantidae > Ctenopoma > Ctenopoma kingsleyae. Next base: position 7,583,727 of record JAUBNQ010000009.1, read on the forward strand.
AAATAAGCTTCTGGAGGAGTGAATGACTCCTCCAGAAATTACATTTTTTTTGTAAAACAAAATTGGTCAACAATGAGAAAGAAGTCACGCTGCATCTCTTCTCTATGTCATGTGCTTTATGAGTACAATTAATGTTTAACTTGATGCAACCTTTAGACTTAGAATTAAGAGTCAAGTTTTACATTAACCTCTGATAAATTCCCTCCAGTTATGACAGATAAGTGTCTTCGCTTAATTTTCCCTGCTGCACTGGCCAAAAAATCCTTGCTGATATTTTTTACCCCCTTGCCTCTGCAGGTTTTGAGCCTTTTGGAGAGCATGCAGTAAACTCCAGCTGGGTAGCAGTACAGGTAATCGGTAATCAGGTTGTACATTTTTATCATAGGTTCCATTATAGGGCCTGTCATCTCTAAGCTTTATCTAAATATGATCCTTAGTATGGTGCATTTATTAATTTACACTTGAAGTCGATTTCTTGACTTTTGTATCAAAGATTGAACATTTTGAATGATAATGTTTGAAAGTTATAAAATTTGCCCATATTTCAGAAAGTTCAAGGATGATTATGATGATGAAAATCCATATCATTTCAATTCCTTTATATAATGGATCCCTGAAGACCTTTGAGACTGTGACTGTAATCACATGCCGTATGAACAATGTGTACTGTATGTTTGCTCACAGGAACTGGAGCGATTAGGCCTGGGTGAGGCAGCAGACCTTTATGTGTGTGAGGTGCCTGTTGAATACCAGGCTGTTCAGAGCCTACTGCCATCACTATGGAAAGAGCACCAGCCACAGGTATTCACTGAAAACTAATACATAAATACATTTTCATCATACTGTAAATTAAATGTCACCAACAATTCATCAATCAGTCCAAAAATTATCCCAACTAACCTCTGCTACCTCTGTGTTGTGGTGTCCTCTGAGCAGTTAGTAGTTCATGTTGGTGTCTCTGGATTAGCTACCACAGTGACGCTGGAGCAGTGTGGCCACAACAAAGGTTACCAACGTCTGGACAACTGCAGCTTCTGCCCAGCCTCCAACTGTTGCATGGAAAATGGACCGGACTGTATAAACTCAGTCCTAGACATGGAAACAGTCTGCAAAACAGTCAGTGACTCTAACATTGGGGTGGCTGTGTCCATATCTAAAGATGCTGGAAGGTAATTGATGTTACTTACATGCTGAAAAATTCACACATAAACATAACAAATTAATTATTTTCAACCTACTTAAAGTTCTTTTTATCATAGTTAACATTTTGACTTGTCATAGTAGAGTAGTATTAGTGGCACTAACAACATTAATAAAGTCAGTATGAAAAATACTCTGAATCCTATCCATGTCCTTTAAATAAAAATGCAACTGCCCTTTGGCCGCTGCCAGATATCTGTGTGACTACACCTACTACACGTCTCTGTATCTGGGGCGTGGTCGTTCTGCCTTCATCCATGTTCCTCCACTGGGAAAACCCTACAGCAGCCAGGACCTGGGCAGAGCCCTCCAGTTGATCATACAGGAGATGCTGAGTCTGCTGTAGCTGAATTGTGCTGTGGAACAACACAAACACAGTGAGCACAATCACAACCACCATGATCACTGATGTGCTGCCTCTTCAGTTAACCAAAATGGATGACTAATTTGTAGTGATGTTTTAATCAACGTGTTTTCTGAGGAAAGTAAATCGATTTTGATTTAGTCATGGTTTGGAAAATATGCAAACTGTGACCTACAGTGAAGACTGAAGACAATGGACCATTAGTTCCAGACATTAAAAGCTAATTTCACTTTGTCAGCTCATTGTGTTTGAACTCGGTGCTTTAAACAACTGTGAATTAAAAATATTGTAGAATCATTTTCACAACAGTCTGACTATAACATCTGTTTATTGTAGTATCTGGTAAAAGTGGGTTTGGGTGAGGAGTAGTTGGTATCAGTATTTGTTAGTCTGCCTCTGATCTTCCACAAGTACATGTGTTTGTCTCAGGGAACATATTGCACATCAGTATGTGCAGTTTGAGTAATGTGTCTTGTCTGTCTTATGTGTCTTTGTACTGTGTTGCAGGACAAAGACATCTTAAATCTGTGTGTTATTAAAGCACTTCACACTGGCCTTGTCCTATTGGAATTCAGATGCCAGTCTCATGGCATTATTAGTGCTGGCTATTTGCATATTGCAGCAGCATTTATTTGCATAATAAACAGTTTTCACCATAAACCGCACAGCAATACGATATTTTCCTAATTGTTAAAATGATGTGTTTAACTGACATTGGCTGACTAGATACGCTGTGTTTTCTTTCAGATGTTTACACGTGCAACATATATGACAGACAACAGATTTGGTTACAGTACAAACATGTAACCATAGTACTATAAACCAGGGATTCTAAAACCCAGTCCTCAACGACCCCTTTCCTGTTTATCTTCCAACTTCCTGCCCTCCCCACTGTCATTTATCTGGACCAGGTGTGTTCACTCAATAAGAAGCTGGCCAAGCAAGGCAGGAGTCCTTAAGTACTGGGTTAGAGAACCTCTGTTTTAAATAATGTAAAAAATATATTGTACAACAACAAATATATGTTTAATGTCTGATTATTGAGATTCATTAATGTGCCCTCTGGGTATTCTTAAAATTAATACTAGGCTTATTTGTATACAACAATGTTACCTGGCAATATTACTAACCCTTTAATTTTTAAAGAATGCTTTGGTATATATAAAAATATATATAATATTAAAGACAATGTTTTTCACCTTTCTATTGTTAGAACTCTAAATGTTCTAATGTTATTTGACTTTTACATGTTACATAGAGAATCAAACCAGTTAAACTGCTTAATAAAAATCTTTCAATTGAGTTTTTAACCTGCCAACATCTTACATCTATGTCGTCTTTGATGAAGAACTTGTACAGTCATTATGTTGTACATTTGATGTTTGGCTTTTTTTTTTTTTTTTTTTTTTAAGTATCCCTTAGCTGAGAAATCAGGTTCTCTCCCTAACTATTAAAGTACATGAAGACTGAGGTAAAGGCCTGGATTATGATTCAAAGCTTGTACCTGGACATTGTTATACTACCCTACCTACTGAAAAGAATATGACATCCATACTGTGAATGATTAATTGATTGTTCAAGCTAATTTTAATAAAAAATTATTTTTGCCATAATGTAACAACAATTCCTTATCCCTGTTCCACTGTGTTAGACACATTTGATTTGATATTTATTTTCTAGATGTTTGAAATTAGAAAGGATCTTTTAATTAATTAATTTTGTAATTGTTGCTTTTTCAATCTGCTGAGGAATCAATTCCGTGCTTTGTTTGGCTGGGGTTACAATTAATTATTTAATATACTTTTGAATTCCTTCAGTGTGAGTAATACTGGGTGTAGTACATTCAACAAACCTGCTGAACTTGTTCCGACATGACTGATAGGTGCAGCACTGAGTGGAAGCATATACCTATATTCCTATAACATTTAAAACATGCTTGAACATTTCATATCAAGGACTTGATCTCTGGAATTTCTTTGCTTTCATGTTTTTAAACTTAAATGTCTTATGTGTTACCATACAATATTATTATTATTATTACATTATTTTAAAAAAGAATTATAAAACTGTAACTATAAAATATAAAATCTAACTGTAAAAACATAATACATGAATCTGAACTACCACATACACGTTGCACGTTTATTTTCTATGGGTGCAAACATTTTTGTGAGCTCGTAAAACTGTTCCATTTTTGTGTCATTTATGTCTTGTTCCCTTTCCTTCCTCACTCCCTTCAGGTGACTTCCTGTAGGAGACAAGTGAAAGTGAAGGAAACGAGCGGGGGATATGATAAACGGAACGCAGCCGCAGTCGAAGCTGTCTGTGTCTCTTTCACATCAACCGTTTATGTAATTTTATCACCAATAATCAGCTTCAGTTATTCATTTTCTTGTGGAATAGTAACAGTTTGTGGACTATTCTTCGGACACGGGTAAAATATAACTAAGGATAAGGTTAAAATATGAGTGTCGAGGCGTATGGGCCGAGCTCGCAGACTCTAACGTTCCTGGACACCGAGGAAACCGAGCTGCTGGGAGCGGACACCCAGGGCTCCGAGTACGACTTCACCGATTTCACCCTGCCAAGCCAGACCCAGACCCAAGGCCAGACCCAGAGCCAGTTAGACAGCCAGGTGCGTGTGGTTACTCGTGAGGGCTCAGTGTCAAAATAAGTCTTCTACTGTGTTGACAAAATGTGAATTAGCTAACGTTAGCTAGCTAACAACATTGGCGGCTACCCCCAGTTAGCGTGATGACGCCTTCTGTCTGTTACCATGCTGTTATCCCGCTAATTGGCTACCATGCTTGCTACTAGCTCGCATAGCATGCCTGCCTAGCTAGCATGTTTATACTTCTTTCAAGTACAAACCACGAATGCCAGGGAGTTTCCACTATGTCAGACCAGCCACAAATGCCCTTATTTATACCGGCTAGCACCAGTATGTGCAAAACTCTTAAAGTATCTGCTAACAACAATCACACAGGTCGGTAGGTAACTCAATCGGACTTCAGCGTCATCTTTCACTTAACCCTGGTTATAATCGGTGTGAAATCAGTGTCAGCAAATCAGTTTTTTAGTGTGACAGAGTGCAATTTATACTGAAAGTGAAATATATGCTCTATATATTTGGCTCTTTGCATATGTATGATCCTCGTCATAATCAATATATCTTCTCAGGTTAATGGTCCTGACGGAGTGTTACAGAATGGAGATGACCCTGTGGTAAAAGCCAGTCAGTTGCTGGCTGAGTTGAACTTTGAGGAGGATGAGGAGGACACCTACTATACCAAGGACCTTCCTGTACATGCCTGCAGGTAAAGGAACAAACTAGTGTGACTGGTAAATTTGGCTGTTACTGAGAGGAAATAATCAGTTTTTGGGTAGCATTTATTATTTTTATTGCATGTGTTGTGTTTTTGCAGATTTTGATGTTTGGAGTTATTTGTTGTAACTGCATACAAATCCTGTCTCAATCTGAGCATTATCGGAGCAGATACTATTCTGTCATTCATGGTCTGACCAAAAATATTTATACTCATGCTAGTTTCTATCCATTTTGTTCACTTGCTTACTGTCTCTCATGGATAACTCACTCCTCTCTGCAGACTCACATTAGTGTCAACAAAGGTTAATCATTATAACTCGTACATCATATTAAGCAGTGCTGCCCTTCTCTCACTCACAGCTTGTATGCTGTCTACTGTAACTAACAAACTGTCTTTCAGCCATTAGCTTGGCTCTCCAGACAAATCCAGTTGAGTGTGTCATCTGAGACATTCTCAGTCAATCAGTGAGTTGAGATAATCATTCAGTATGTTTGTGTAAAAAACATGCACCATGTCTGTAACCAAGAGACCAGCAGCAACGTCAGATGTTTTACTATTATGTAATTTCTCAGAGGGGAAAAAAAAGAAGAGTTCCTGTAAAGCAGTCAAATTATCACAACACTGACAGTTTTCTGAACAGTTATATTAAAATTCTATAATTTTATGTCCGCCACTACTCTAAGTAAAAAACATACTAAAAGTACAAAATGTAAATACTAAAGCACAGATTTGTGACACAAGGTTCTTTTGTCCAAATTAGCAGTATTTACAATTTATCTGAAGTTCTAGGATTGTGCCATATCATACCATCTGTGATATATCGTGATAATTCATAATTTTGTAAAATATCATGATATAGTTATAGGTCACTATCACCCACCTCACCAAGTTCTGAAACTAGTACATGCTCTTAACCGTAATCGTTTGTGTTTCTATTTTAGTTACTGTGGCATTCATGATCCAGCCTGTGTGGTCTACTGCAACACCAGCAAAAAGTGGTTCTGTAATGGCCGTGGAAACACATCTGGCAGGTAATATACAGTGACTTATCTCCTTTTTATTGACACTCCCTGTTTGTGTACTTAGCTAAATGAATTGGGAGAGAGTCGATGTACAGGTAAAATATCCTTTTATCAAGAGTATAGCGCACAGTAGCTGTGTCTTTGTTTTTCACAGCACTGTATATCAAAGCTATGTAATGTTTATTGTGATCGAAATACAACAGTGTGAAGAACTTTCCTCTGCTAGTAACGGACAGTTATTGTTTGGTTGGAGATAACATAAAGAAAAAAGTCACACTGCATATTCGCACACAGATTTTTTTTTATACTTCAGTTGGGGATACCTACACAGACTTTACTTTACTTGGCAGACGCTTTTATCCAAAGCGACTTACAAGGAGAAGACACAAGCAATTAGGGGTGGGTGATATATCGAATATACTCGATGTTTCTCGACTTGGTCCACGTGCGATATAGTAAATGACTATATCGTGACTATTGAGTATAAATTCTAACGTTAAATAAACAGCATGTACCTCGCCTTGAGTTTCGCTTCTCTGCTCGCTCACAGCAGACAGCTCACTCCCCCACCCATCCAGAAAACCCCATAGCGCATGCACCTTTTATACCGCTTTAGGCCGACAGCTCACTCCCCCGCCCATCCAGAAAACTTTACTAGCAAATGCTTGTTTTGTATCGGAATAACAGCGGAGGGAAGCGAACTCGCGGAGAGAGGTGTGAAAGCCCAAGGGAAACCTCTAGAAACCTCTATTTGGTACCGGGCCGCAGGTAAAGAAAATAATTATTTTATTTCTGTTTTCACACAACTGTGAAAGTCTGTTATTTTAAAACAATCACAGGCATCTTTATAAATGGAGTGCAGACCGGAATCTTCTGGTTTTTCAAAATAAAAGACTGGCAAAGTCTGCTGTCTGCGCTCCATTTGTAAACATGGCTGGTGCATTGAGCGCGTCAGTGCAGCAAGAGGGTCAATTGCTGGCGATTACAAATGATGGTGGCCTTTAAAGTAAGTTTGAGACTGTATAACTGTATAACACACCAGCATTTGAATCGCCACAATAGAGATCGGCTTTTCAATCGACGGTTTCTGTATATACTGAGTTACTACAAACTAAGAGCCCTGATAAAGCCCAACTCGTCAAGATAAAGAACATGCTAGGAAATTGTTAAGATAGACATATTCCACACATGCTCGGTACAAAACATGATGGCAACTCTGGACGATAGCAACAGTGAGACAAAGCGCTCTTTTGTATGTTGTTACTTAGCAATGTGAAGAAGTGATTGTAAGACTTTGATTAGGCCAGTCCAAATTTTTTTTGAGACACTTTTAGAGGTGGACTTGCTGATGCCATTTTTGACCAGTCTCTTTCTTATTGTTGAATCACAAACACTGACCTCAACTGAGGCAAGTGAAGTCTGCTGTTCTTTAGATGTTCTTCTGGGTTCTTTCACATCCTAGATGAGTCATCATTGTGCTTCTGGAGTGATTTTGGTAGACTGGTCTCTCCTGGGAAAGTTCACCACTCTTCCAAGTTTTCTCCATTTGTGGATGATGACTCTCATTATGGTTCGCTGGAGTCTCAAAGAGTTATAAATGGCTTTGTAACCCTTTGCAGACTGATACATTTATTTTTAGATTACATTTATTTTGTTTCTCATCTGTTCTTGAATTTCTTTAGATCACAGTATGATGTGTTGCTTTTTGAGATCTTTTAGCTTCACTTTGTCAGACAGCTTCTATTTAAGTGATTTCTTAATTCAACAGGTCTGGTAGTAATCATGTCTGGGTGTGGCAAGTGAAATTGAACTCAGCTTTCTAAAAAATGTGGTTGATCACAGTTCATTCATGATTTAGCAAGGGGGGGCATTACTAGTTCATATAGGACCAGTCAGGCTTTTTTCCCATAACACATGAAATCATAATTTAAAAACTGCAGTTGGTATTTACTCAGGTTATCTTGTGTTGTGTGGGCACAAATGTTTGGGCTGCAAGTGCACATGCAAAATTCAGTATTTAATCCAAGGGTAAAAAAAAACATTAATCCCAGAGGGAAATTGTTTTGCCTTGTTACAGTTTAAAAGAAAAGATCCACAACCAGGAAACAATCAACACCAATTCAAATACAAAATACACCAATACAAAGCAAAGAAAGAAGATCTAAAAACCGATGAAATAGGTCAATAACAATCTGGAGTGACGTTGACGATGACATTAAAGGACCTGAGCCTCCTCAGAAAATGCAGCCAGCTCAAGTTAATTGCCCAAGTATACTCCCAAGTATTTGTATTCTGACACAACCTCCACCTCCTCCCCCTGTATAGTGAGAGGAGTGACACACCACCACTGATTGGTACTCTGTGATGTCTCAGACAAGATGGCAGGACTATGAGTTCTATCTAAAGTCTGAGGTGTACAGGGTGAAGAGGAAGGGAGTCAGAACTGTGCCATATGGAGCCGCTGTGCTACAGACCACGGTGTCAGACACATTGTTCTGCAGGCGGACAGGGGCAGTCAGTGAGGTAGTCCGTAATCCAAGAATCCAATCATAGGAGTGTCAGTCTGCATGATTTTTATTTTCTCTTCCAGCAGTGCAGGCCTGATGGTGTTAAATGTGCTGGAAAAATCAAAAAACATAATTTTCACTGAGCCCCCAGGCTTGTCCAGTTGGGTGTAAATGCGATGGAGCAGATGAATGATTGCATCATCCACTCCAAGTTGACTGACTGGCCCTCTGGCCCTGCAGCTCTCTCCTCACCTAATCTGCTGCGAATGTCCTTACATGTGTGCTGACTGAGTTGTTTGGGGGAGGGACTAAGGAGCCTCAAGTGGAGGTGGCTCTGAGGTTCAACCTGGAATCTATTAAAACAATTATGAAATACATTCGCCCCATCCACTGTCCCCTCAGTCACCTGGCTGCTGGTCTTACAGTTAGTGATGGTCTCCATGCCCCTCCACACCTTCGTGGTGATATTCTGCTGAAGACTTTGTTCCAGTTTCCTCCTGTAGGTCTCCTTTCCCTCCCTGATCCTGACGGACTGAAGTCTCTGGACCCTCTTCACTGCCTCCCTCGCTGCCCTCTCATTCAGGATGGCTTTGATGTCATTGACCAAGTGCTTGTTGTTGGGAAAGCAGCAAATTGCTTTTGTGGATACCTGAGTGTAAACAGAAATTGTTGTAATCTGTGATTGAGTCAGTCCATCAGTCTCCTCTCCGTAAGGTTTACAGAGAGTCTTCCAGTATGACTTCAAAGCATCCCTGCAGTACCATTATAAGAAACAAATGTTTACCATGGTGTAGCAGCCCCTTTTCTTTTAATAAGTCTGTAAATTGTTATCTGGTAACCAAGGAGACCAGTTGCTGGAGTTAAATTAGTGAAAGTCTGGACTGCAGCCAGGCCAGTTCAGCACCCAGACTCTTCTACTAAGGTCGCTTTCCCACCATAGTTTGTTTGCTTTGGTCCGATTCAGTTGGTGAGTTTGTAACATTGTATCATTTTCCTCTTGGTTCAGTTTCCTTTCACACAGGGAACAATCCAAGCGAACCAAAATGCGTCACTGCAAATCACGTGAGAACTTTCTCTATGCTCATTGGTCAGATGTGTCTTCTGCGGGAGCAACAAAAGTAAATAAGGAAGTAGATCCTATGTCGTGGACCACTGTATATTTCTATGACATAGAAGACAATTACACGATGAATATTAACGTGGGTCAGTTGTCCTCCCGGTGATTGATTTATCATGTTAAATCACTTGCACGTTCATCCGACCAGATGTCTGTGAGACACTGCACCTTCTCACGTTTGTCCACGATTGATCCTGCAGCATGTTTCTAACGAAATAAATTAAAGTCTGCACATGGTTTAATGTCCTCAGATAATGCGATTCATAGCGTTTGGACCTGAGTTGGTCCCGGTTCGCGTTCTCAGCAGAGGGACCGCACTAGAGTTTGGCATTTGGTGCAGAGTCAAGTGGACCGAGACCACCTCTTTTTGGAGGTCTCGGCCCACTTGATTTAGTGTGCACCCGAGTGCGATTGATGCTTTCACACCAACGAAAACGAACCGAACTAAGAGCTTTTGGTCCAAATGGGCCGTTTGGTGCGCACCAACTGCTGTTGGTGTGAAAACGCCCTGGATATGTCTTTCAGTATTGATGCTGCCTTTCCAGATGTGTAAGCTGACTTAAGATAAAGCAGGAGCAGTTTTATTTTTCACAGGAACTACTCAGAAAGTAGACGTGAGCGAAGCACTAACGTGTGTTTGAATGTCTGTTGGTGGCTCTTCTTTGTATTGGAAGACTGAGGGCAAAGGGGAGGTGTTTACATGAAATTCACCACGGAGTATAAAAATTGTTCAGTCATTTATTCTTTGATTCGTGTATAGAGCGTACTGCTACTCATGCATGTGTTAAATTAGACCTTAATTTAGACTTGTCAAATAAGTTTAATTTCCATTATATCCATATACAGAATTGTAGTCTTCAATTCTTTATATTATCGATGTATTAATTATCATTCTTCTTTTTACTTTTAGCCATATTGTAAACCACCTCGTGAGAGCAAAATCCAAGGAGGTGACCCTGCATAAAGATGGCCCTCTGGGAGAAACTGTTCTGGAGTGCTACAACTGTGGCTGTCGTAACGTTTTCCTGCTGGGCTTTATCCCTGCCAAAGCTGATTCAGTAGTGGTGTTACTGTGCAGGTGACAGTGCTTTTATGGCTATACACTCTGGCCTCCGTACTAATGAGGCCAATTATGTACAATACAGAATTTTGGAGTTATCATTTAACTTTTTTTTGTTTTGGTTGTAAAACAGGCAGCCATGTGCCAGCCAGAGCAGCCTGAAAGACATCAACTGGGACAGCTCTCAGTGGCAGCCTCTCATTCAGGACCGCTGCTTTCTGTCCTGGCTGGTCAAAATCCCCTCGGAGCAAGAGCAGCTCAGGGCCCGCCAGATCACTGCCCAACAGATCAACAAGCTGGAGGAACTCTGGAAGGTATTGTCAGTATAACACACCTTTCATTGTGCTATGTAAATATTCTAAATCCACATAACTTGTATTTGAGCACAGGCTGGTCTTATGTATATAGCTAACCACATATACTGTATATCCATACAAATAGATGTGATGCAGATAGCAGCATGTTGGCTGAGCTAGTTCTTTGTGTTGGTTTCTCTGCTTGTTTCATGCCCATGTTTTTATTTTTTAGCATTTTAGTTTACTTTTAAATACTTATTAGTTATTTTCTGTTTCTCTTTACCCTCACCCCACTGGTTGCCCGTACATTTTAGGATTCATTTTAAAATTATTATATTAACGGTCTTGCCCCTTCCTACCTCTCCGAGCTGTTGCAGCCTTACATACCCTCCCCGTCAACTGGTCCTGGTTGTGCCTAAAACTAAGCATACGCTTAGAGGGGACCACACTTTCATGGCTGCAACTCCTCCTTTGATATGTGTGTGATAAGTGTCTTTTGTGAACAACACAATCTCTCAAGGCTAGAATTTAGGAGAGCAAAATGCACATTGATAGAGAACACAAATATCAGTGTGTTTTGCTATTTTATCTATGTTTTAATCTCCCCTTCATGTTTTTTTTCTATATGGCAGGAAAATCCCACTGCGACCTTGGAGGACCTGGAGAAGCCTGGTGTGGATGAGGAGCCGCAGCACGTTCTGCTGCGCTATGAGGATGCCTATCAGTACCAGAATATTTTTGGCCCTCTTGTGAAACTGGAGGCAGACTATGATAAGAAACTCAAAGAGTCCCAGGTAAACAAAAGATTGTGGGTTGTGATATTTGCATGATAAATACTTTAAATTGTGAATTAGCTTTGAAAAAATGTATTGATTAAATTAATAAAGTTCAAACAATTAGTTAATCAATACATTATTTCAGCTTTGTTGTTTGAGTCACTGTTCATACTTTCCCCTTTTGGTTCTATGGTGGGTTATAAATTTTAATGTTGCTTCCTAACAGACTCAGGACAACATTACAGTCAGATGGGACTTGGGACTGAATAAAAAGAGGATTGCATATTTCACGCTTCCCAAGACAGATTCAGGTAATTATTTGTAGTTTTAGTGTATGGTTATTGGTTATTGTTTCTCACCTTATTCTGACCACACTGATCCACAATAACACAAAAAAACAAACATTTACAATCCAGTCATTTAAATCAGTCTACACATGTGGCTGTCACTCATGATGGTCATCATTTTGAAATCCATTAAATGTGTCATTTCGGTTGATTATAAGTGCTTTGATGGTTTCTTTACATGTGTGATCTGTATTTAACAAAGTTATCATTGTTGTCTGCTGTGCTCTAGATATGCGACTGATGCAGGGAGATGAAATTTGCCTGAGGTACAAAGGAGACCTGGCTCCTCCATGGAAAGGCATTGGACATGTCATCAAAGTTCCTGATAGTATCCTTATCACTGTTATAGTAGAGAAATACTGTATGTAACATTGTACCCTTATTATCTATAACACATTTATTATCTTAAAGTATGACCCATGCTTGTGGGGCTCTAAATTACCTTGTCCATTACAATAAATGAAGGTAACTGTCCCAAATACACATGAAATATGGGTATTTAGTGATACCTTGTGGCAGCTGTGGAAACTACAACATGTCTAAACTTCTCCTCAGTCCCCAGTGGTTTTTGGATGCAAGTTCTATGTATAGATTTCACTTACACACCTTACCACCTGTTAGTGAACTGATAGAAAACTCCTGCAGTGTAACATTAGTCACATAGGCCCTACATAGAGTGTACAATACATTTGTCAACTCTCCACATATTGTCAAAATTTTGTTGAATCCATGTTACAAATGCTGCACTGATATTCATAATTCTACTTTTGATTAAACAAAACCAAGGACAGAGATTTAAATAAACTATGTGTATAAACCATATAATGGAATAAAATAGACTGATATTTGATGTATTTATATTTAATATAATTTAATTAAATATGTCTATTTGAATCACAAAAAATCTAAAGAACAGCAGATATATAATCAGTCAGCATTTTCACAAATTTGACAATATCTGCAGTATATGTCCAAAGCTTCTGCTCTTCCTTGACTTATTTTACCAGACTATGGTGATGAGATTGCCATAGAGTTAAGAAGCAGTGCCGGAGCTCCAGTGGAGATCCCACACAACTTTCAGGTTGACTTTGTATGGAAGTCCACTTCCTTTGACAGGTATTCATGAGAAAAGCCACACACTCTTGTTTTTAGGTCATATATGCCCAACCAGACTTAATGTATCAGCCACAATCACCATAGTCCTATCATTAAACTGAAACACTACATATTGGCATCCTGTCTATGTAATAATTTGTGCATAGTCAGTGAAAGTCTGGCATTTGAAGCTATTCAGTGCACCATGAACCATTTCCTCTGTTTATTAATATGTAATGTTCTGTGTGTAATATTATACACCACCGGCAGTGAAACAATTCCCTGGAAAAGTAAACAAATGTTGAATGAATGTCCTCCTTTGTATTAATTTCGAGCAGTTGATCATAAAAAATGTTTTGGTTATGTTTTTTTTTATTATTATTAATATTTCTCATCTCATTATCCAGGATGCAGAGTGCCCTCAAGACATTTGCTGTGGATGAGACCTCAGTGTCTGGTTACATCTACCACAAACTGCTGGGACATGAGGTAGAGGATGTGGTCATCAAGTGCCAACTGCCCAAACGCTTTACTGCTCAGGGCCTTCCTGATCTTAACCACTCCCAGGTAAGTTGTGGGGGTCATTGTTGTTATTGATAGAAGTTATAAATGTCTCATTAGAAATGCTTTTCGAGTGATCATCCAGTGATGATCACCCTCATCACAAAATCATTGCATGCTTACCACTCTTAGTATATATGTCTGTTTTTATAGTGGATGAAACATCATTAGTCTTGTCCTCTCAGGTTTCACATTGTTTGGTGTGGTTTATTGTAATGCAGGTGTATGCTGTGAAGACAGTGCTGCAGCGTCCCCTCAGTCTGATCCAGGGTCCTCCAGGTACAGGGAAGACTGTGACCTCTGCCACAATTGTCTACCATCTTGCTAGACAAGGCAATGGGTAAGAACCTCTGTTATATTAACAATTTCCATTTGGCTTGAAAGTGGTTATTCACTAAATTGCATGCTAATTGAGCATATGTCTTTTAGTATATCCCATTTCTTATATTTTTCAGGGGTAGGGTGTTCTTTAAAAGTGGCTCAGCTGTGTATTATAGTTTATGGGGTGTTATGCTTTCAGACCTTCACTGGAACCCTGAACATATTTAGACTTTACCTGAGTGACCTGCATGTGAGAACACAAATGTCAGACGGCCCAGTGGTTACGCGAATGTGATCCAAGATGTGCGATTCACCCTTAGTACAAAGTCCGGGTAATTTTGGAATGTGATCTCCACCATGTCATGTCAAGCATGCGGTCTGTTCGCTACACTTGGGTGCACCTGCTTCTCCCAGAAATAAGAGGAGTTTCTCCCTATGTGAGAATGTGTCTTGACTCAGACAGATTCCCACTGTGCGGTACACGTGTGAAAACACAACTCTGCACAATGTCTGGACCTGATTCACCTGATGTTGTCCAGAGTTTATGTGTGAAAAAGGCTTAAGACAGTTCTGTAACTTGGGTCCCTCAGGCCAGTGCTGGTATGTGCTCCCAGTAACATTGCAGTTGACCAGTTGACAGAGAAGATCCACCAGACAGGACTCAAGGTTGTGAGGCTGTGTGCCAAGAGCAGAGAGGCTATTGACTCCCCTGTTTCTTTCCTGGCTCTGCACAACCAGACCCGCAACATGGACAGGTAACACATAACCTGCTATGGTTAATGGTTATTTAAAAAAGAAAAAGCTTGCTGTTGAGTATATGTTTATCATTTGTTTGTTTGTCGAAGTACAAATAAAATTATTGGCCTAAAATGATTCCAGACCTTTCGACAGTACACTCTGTTATAGATACGGGTCTGTGCTCAAGCACAACACTGATCTCTGTTGAAATGTTTCATACCTGTAGTATGCCAGAGCTCCAGAAGCTCCAACAATTAAAGGATGAGACTGGAGAACTGTCCTCCTCAGATGAGAAGCGCTACCGAGCTCTGAGACGCACTGCTGAGAGGGAGCTGCTTATGGTGTGTCTTACTAGACTCTTTAAAAAAAAAAAAAAAAAAAAAAAATGTTTCACTATCATGGTTTTATAAAATGAAACGTTGTTCTATTGTAAAACGCTTATATCGCTTCTTTCTCTTCCAGAATGCTGATGTGATTTGCTGCACCTGTGTTGGAGCAGGGGATCCTCGTCTGGCCAAGATGCAGTTCCGCTCGATTCTGATCGATGAAAGCACCCAGGCCACTGAACCAGAGTGCATGGTGCCGGTCGTCCTGGGGGCCAAGCAGGTAGGCGCTTTAAGAATGAAAATACATTTGGATCATTCAGTGCCATAAACTGTCTGCTGTGATTCCTCCAGACAGTCTCTAAAATTATTTCTTTCATCTTAATGATCTTTTTCCATAGTTGATTTTGGTGGGTGATCACTGCCAGTTGGGCCCTGTCGTAATGTGTAAAAAGGCTGCTAAAGCAGGTCTGTCCCAGTCTCTGTTCGAGCGTCTGGTTGTTCTGGGGATTCGTCCAATCCGTCTGCAGGTCCAGTACCGTATGCACCCAGCCCTCAGTGCCTTCCCCTCCAACATTTTCTATGAGGGCTCTTTGCAGAATGGAGTCACTGCGGGTAAGATGAGGAGAAGCAATTTGTGACAGTTACTTGGCTTTTTCTTTTCAATCATTAAATGTTGTGAAATTGCTCTCTAAATTCCTGCCAACGGATCAGCATGCAACTGATTGTCTCTTTTCTTTTCCCTGACTGCATGCCACTCACACCGACAGTTTAACTAAGGACTTTAGTTTCCAGTGGTCTTGATCTTTGTTGGAATTGGTCATAAAGTTTTTTATTTTTAATTTATAAAATTTGAGAAGGAACCGTACATTATATCAGACTACTTGCATGTAGCTCAGTGTCCTGTCTTGTTTCTGTTGGTGGTGTGTGCTGTAGATCATCAGCACCAGTGCTGAGACTTGTCCTTTCTCTTTCTGCAGGTGACCGTGTGAAAAAAGGCTTTGACTTTCAGTGGCCACAGCCTGACAAGCCAATGTTCTTTTACGTCACGCAAGGCCAAGAGGAAATTGCCAGCTCTGGAACATCCTATCTCAACAGGTTTAAACTTGACCTAATATGTTTCTCATTCAATCTACTGGAAATTTTTTCAGAATCACTTGAGCCAGTGCTCATACAGTTTATATGTAGCCATTATAAGTAGTTTGTGATGTGATGATGCTATTGTTCATGCAGGACTGAAGCAGCCAATGTGGAGAAAATTACCACAAGATTGCTTAAGGCCGGAGCAAAGCCTGATCAGATTGGCATTATTACCCCCTATGAAGGACAGAGGTCCTACCTGGTCCAATACATGCAGTTTAGTGGCTCTCTCCATACCAAACTCTACCAGGTAAAGTGAAATTTTTATTTATATTTGTGTTACATGGCAGCACAGACCTGACTTGTATGTGTGGAGATGCATTTTCTCCTCCTGTAACTACTGCTGCTTTCACTGTTTTATATCCACATGTGAATGCACTGTATAAAGTAATAGTTTTCCATAAACATGGCCTACAAGTGTAAGGAAGACACAACCCAATCATTTCTCACTGTTCAAAATTGTCAGTTTTTCCTACGACTTTGTGTTTATTCTTTCTGTAGGAGGTGGAGATAGCCAGCGTGGATGCATTTCAGGGCAGAGAGAAAGACTTCATCATACTGTCATGTGTGAGAGCCAATGAGCACCAGGGCATTGGCTTCCTCAATGATCCCAGGCGTCTAAATGTGGCACTTACAAGGGCCAGGTTAGACAACACAATGAAAAATGACACCAGTTTACGCTGACTATGAATAAATTAATAACTTCATCCTTTTGTTTATGATAACTTTGGTTCATAAAGGTACTGATAATAATCTTCCACTGCTGTCACTTAGATATGGTGTGATCATCGTGGGAAATCCCAAAGCTTTGTCCAAACAGCCCCTGTGGAACCATCTTCTTAACTATTACAAGGAGCAGAAGGTCCTTGTTGAAGGCCCCCTGAACAATCTGCGGGAGAGCCTCATGCAGTTCAGCAAGCCTCGCAAACTGGTCAACACCATCAACCCTGTGAGTTTGTCTGGGTTACACACATGGAACATATAGAATGCTGAAATCAGGGTTTCTTAACCTTGTCATAAGAGAACAGAATAATAAATAATTGTACATGCAAGAATTAATGAGCTGTGGGCTAAAATACTATTTGAAAATAGCATTTCTGTAAACTTTTTTTACAGGGGGGTCGATTCATGAGCACAGCGATGTATGATGCCAGGGAGGCCCTCATTCCTGGATCTGTCTACGACTGCAGCAGTAATGGTGAGTCTTTTTTTTTTTTTAATCGTAAAAGCAGAAACAAAAGCAGTGTGTACTGTCATGTTAGTCAAAACTACATAGCTTTGCATGCAGCCAAACAAATAAAAGTAAAATTAATATATACTCCTCTTTGCTGCAGGGCGTACATCCAACATGTATTTCCAGACCCATGACCAGATTGGTATGATTGGCACAGGTCCCAGTCCCATGACTTCCATGAATATCCCCATCCCGTTCAACCTTGTGATGCCCCCTATACCTCCACCTGGGTACATGGGACAGGTGAATGGGCCCAGCGCAGGTGAGAAAGATGTAAAATGTAGGAACCAGTCTGACATATTTTTGAGTGAAAACTGCTATCATGTGATACTTGACTTAAATTTCCTCCAGGTCGTGGTGGTGGTATGAAGGGAAAAGCAGGAAGTGGAGGTGGCACCGGAACTCGAGGTGGCCGTCAAAGAAACCGCGGCAACACAGGAAACCACGGTGGAGGGAATGGAGTAGACCGTGGGCATATGAGCGGCAGCCAGGCCAGCCAGGACCTGGTCTCCCAGCCCTTCTCTCAGGGGCCTCTAACGCAGGGCTACATCAACATGAGCCAGCCGTCACAGATGAGTCAGCCTGGGCTCTCCCAGCCTGAGCTCTCCCAGGTTTGCCTTTTATTGGGATTAGAGTCCTGTGTGTGACAAATATGCACTGTAAGAGGCAAACTGTTTGTAATCTGTTTTTTCATTGCAGTTAGACTCCAATGTAAGAGTTGTTTGTACATAAATGCCAAAACCATATATTTGTTTGCCACCTGGAAATAAGTGAATAACTGTTGACTGGTCTTTTTTGAATTTTTGTTTGTCCAATTATAGGACAGTTACCTAGGAGATGAGTTCAAGTCCCAGATTGATGTGGCCTTGTCCCAAGACTCCACCTACCAAGGGGAGCGGGCTTACCAACATGGTGGTGTCACTGGACTGTCCCAGTACTAGACTGTAAGAAACTCTGACTAATATGTTATGAAACTGACTCACTGAAATTAAAAGAACATTTGGGCAAAACATGTTTACACTTTCCTGCTGATGATGATGGGATACTTTCTGTGAAAGTATTTAGAAATATTTCATTCCAAATGAATTTTGGCAGAAAAATGAACCAATGAAAAATAGATTTTTGTAATTGACAATCTTTAAAGTTAAACACCTCTTTTAGCTTTTAACTCGGACGTCTGCTGGTAAACTGGTACGCTGTTAAATGCTTTGCTGAGAGATCACCAGGCACCCCCTCACAGTTCTGACGGTACTGTATGTTGGGAGGTGCAGACGGCCCTCTGACATAGTGACAGTACAGAATATGACCTTAGTGAAATTATTAATGCAGCAATAATTAATTTCAAGCAGAATTTAATGCACAAACTAACAAAATAAACTCTGTCAGGCTACATGATGGAGGGACTGGAACGCTGCAACACATGTATCACTCCACGCAGTGATACACATATACTCATAGACTGTTTAGTACCTGTGTGAAGGACACCGTGGAACATGATTACTCAGCGTTAATGTTTTTTCTACGCATTATTTTTTCTGTGGTTAATTTATCAAACTAGATGTTGTCATAATTAATGAGGCTTATGGATGCTGGTAGTTGGATTTTCATATGCACAGACAGAACTGCTTAGTCCTGTTTTAAGTTTTGTGCTAAGCTGTAGCTTCATATTTAACAGGCAGACAAGAGTGGTATTGAGTATTTGTCTGTTTCTATGTGATAAAACAAAAGAAATGTTCCAAACTGTTGAATTGTGACTTTAAATGACAATACTTAACTGGAAAGTAGTATATTAAAAAGATTAATGGCTAATATATATTTCTTACATGTCTGTCTTACAGGTTGCTGGAAAGGAGCTAGGCCTGTGTGAAGCTTAGTTCATCGGTATTTTAATCTGGGTAATAACAAAAAAGAACAAACATGGATACCCGTTTTCCACTGCTACAACCGAAGCACCACTGTGTGAAAGTAACAGAGAGACCGTGAGAAACCAAACAATCACAAGAGTGAGCAAAGCTGGGAGTAGAGCTGGACAGGAAGCGAGCAAGAGAAGACAGAGCAGGAAGATGGATGAGAGAAGGCACTGCTGCTCACGAGTGAAGTCATGGCGTACGAGAAAGCTGTCATCGCCAACGCAGCACAGCTGGAGAGGCGAGACTTTCAACAGGTCAAAGAGGAGGGTGGAAGGAGGTCTCAAAGATTCTGGAGAGAGTGGGGCAACGGTGTCATCTTGTCCCTGGTGTGCCCCTGAAACTCGGGGATCTCCAGGCAGTTTGGTTGGGAATCTTGCTCCAAAAGCTGAGAAAGATGGAGAAGAGGTGTCTCACACACAAGTCCTCCAAGCTAACTCAACAGGACGTCTTCTGTGACTTGGAGAGAGAGAGAGAGAGGGGGAGAGAGGAAACAAGTGGACCCAACTCTTGAAGCAGTTGACATGGCAACTTTTTTTAAACTCAAAGCTTGAATCGAGGCTCTGCATTTGATCACATTAAGCATTCAGAAGAGAGAGTTTGGCTGTTTGAGTGAACTCAAAGGTTCTTGTGGTGTTGTGCCTCAAACAGAAATAATATTTGAGGATTACGTGACCACGGATCATTCGCTTTTCTTTCTCAGCTTTGAGTTGGAAAGTTTTCCAAAAAAAAAAAGCTGTTTTCATTGAGGTTTTCAGTGATGTAAGCTAGTGTAGTTAGCTGTCTTTCGAGACAGGTCTTTCTCAAGGTGGTCTGCGAAGTGGTGGAATTAGTTCTTAAAAATGTAAACGTAAAAGAAAAACACCTTTGTCTCCAGATCTTAGGAGTATGGCGCCAAAGTCTGCATAGAAGGAGACAATTTTGTTTTTTTGCTTCTTCTTTGTGTCTTTTTAGTGTGCAGAAGAATGAAAATGAAACCCCGTAGTTGGTTTATGACTGAAGGAATCAGTCATTCTTTTCTGCTGACCCTAAAGCTACTGAACGAGCAGATAGGAACGATCTGGAGCATATGTAGCTACATGTGTCAAAAAGCCAAATTGAGAGAGCAGTGCTCTCCAAAGACCTTTGCCCCAATCACCCTATTCAATTAGATCATTTATGTACATACCTAATTATCGAAGTGAAGTGAAGAAACATCACTTTTATAAATTGTGTGCTTAAGTTTTCATCGCTGTTGTGAAACACCGAAACTCAACAGAGGATGTTGAAATCTTCTAAGGTCACATCTGACAACAGATGAATTGAGAAATGTGGTCAGTTGGACCTGAGTGAAAGATAATTTGAGTTGTATTTAGAAAGGTGTAGGTAAAACCTGTATGTTCTACATGCACTACAGTAGGAAATTTGCCATAAAAACATTAAGATATAACACAAGTGTAATTTCTATGTAGGTAGGACGTGAGTCCAGAGAACGTCTTGTGGTTTCTTCCTCTACTTTTTTGTTCTTTGTTGTCCTAAAGTCTGGAGCTTATAGAAAACCCTGAACCTGAGGCGCCTTAAGGGAGCTGTCTATCCACAAGAATTTCCCAAAGGGGATGAATAAAGTATCTATTATTATTATTATTATTATTATTATTATTATTATTATTATTATTATTATTATTATTATTAAAAAGAGTGAAATTGTCAAAGATTAGAACACTATGTGAAGGAACAGTTGATTTGTTCTGTAACTTAGTTTTAGTTCTCTGCTTGTGTTGTAAGTTTTGATTTCACATGCGTTATATGAACTTTTGTGAAGTTTCAGTGCAGTTTCTTTTTCCTTGGTTTCTCTTATTCCTACCAGTGTGTGCTGTTTTGTGAAACTGATTTTCACGTCACTAAACGCTCTAACAGTGTGTCTTGAACTTAGTCACCTTTATTCTGATCCTAACACTGCTTTAAGTACTTACATTTGGTTAATTGTAACACTTCTAGAGAAAACCTTATGAAAATTATCAAATTTGAATAGTTCTTCAGAACATGATACTAATACGTGTTTTGTTATTGTGGTGACTAAAACAATTACTCCAGCTGTGTAGGTGATTAGTCTGCCTCCTCAGCAGAGCAGCAGATTATTTATTTATTATTATTTATAACCCCCCCCCCCCCCCTTCCGTAGCACTTATCTGTAGATCAGTAGATGTATCCGCTTCCATATTAAGTCTTATCTGGAGAAGATCACTATTGACCAACTCGGAGTAGAATTAAAATTAAACTTTAATGAAAACAACCGAAATACCAATTACTAACCTCATTCTTTACCAACACACATACAGTTTAGCATTTGCTGTGACCTGAGGGCAACTTCCCAGATGGATGTTTTCCTCTTGTACTGTTTTTTTGTTGTTGTCCTCCTTTTTTTGCTGTGATAATATTTATTTGGCATTTTGCTGCTGCACATTTAGTTTTTCTGCGCACAAATTGATGTTTGTAGTTAATGAAATTGTGCTCACAGAGATTCTCCTGTTAATAATCGTGAGAAAAATAAAGTTTGCTTCTTTTTGCTCCTTCAACAGATTCAACTGTTTTATTATTAGTATGTAAAGCTTTCTTAAATTTATTAAAATGCCTGATGCTAAAATCTATATTTTACAGCTACAGAGCCTAAATGGGCTGTAGTATGACTATTAGGTCTTTTTAGGTCATAACTTCTCCTTTGGGACGACATTTCATTAAGCCTTAAACCTGGCGGCTCCACGCACGTCTACGCATAACATCCAGGTTGCGGTGCGCTCACACGCGGCTCATTGGCTGCAGGCGGCTTGACACAGTTTCACTGCTTCATGCAGCTGTAGCGGGTGCTCGGATCCTTGGAGCCAGCAGGTGGTACTCTACTGTTGAATGCGAGCTGCCAGTGGGGCAGAGTGCTGATCGGAGACCTCCGACCACCAGGACGACGATAGAAGGAGCAGAACACCACCTACATCTGCCCCGGTCGAATATGGACTCACACGGGACCGCCGTCGCTTCACTCATCGAGGTCAGCCGCTCTTCCTCCTCCGGGTTGTGACTCTCCGCGCTCCGCAGAGGTGATCCGCGGACCCCCCGTGACCAGGACAGGACGGCGCTGACACTTTGCGGGCTACAGCAGGCTGTGCAGCGCTTTGCAGTGAAACCTCCGCCCCTGGAGAATAAAGCAGGAAAAAAAGAGAAGACTTGAGTGGGACAGCAGCACCAGCGCGGAATTATTGTTAGATAACAAGGGTTTACACCGAAATGGGGTAAGTGTGGCTATCTTTGTACAACCTACACGAAATTAGGCTTAAAGGAAAAACTGAAGGCAAGACGTTTGTTGTGAAATTAGTCTTTTTTTTTTCCTGTTCTTAGGTTAGTGGATGTTCTGCCTTAACTCATTCTCTCTTTCTGTAGAAAATATATCTCAGTCACCTTGTAAGATGTTTCCTCACCACAGAGAAAGGTAAGCACATTCATTATCTTGACCTTCTTTTTCACATGAAGTTGAGATTCCCTGTAGTTGTGACCTTAAGATGAAAAACTCCTGTAGTCTTGATTTGAGAACAAGCAACACTTGGACATAACTTATAATCAGTCAATTAAGACATGTGACGCACGTAGAATCAGCCCTGATGGATTTCACTATGCAGCACATCTGGAACAGTGTTTGCGTTTCTTTTTCACCCTTCACAAACTCAACAGGATCATTTGATATAGCTGTTAAATTAAGGTGATCACATTCTGCAGTGTTTTTCCTCTGTGTGGCCCCAGAGTCTTCAGATTATTTGATCCATAATTCTTAGCAGTGACTCTGCCTAGGATGCTTTTATTAGAGTTGAGAAAGGAGGGAGAAGCTGCTGATTTCTGACAGTTTTGTTAAATATGTGTATAATAACTGTGGGTACACTATAACAGTCTTTTGCGAGGCTACTGTATCTGCAGTAGGACAACTGTGAACTGCCTCGTGAAGCTGTTTTGGGTGCTCATTGGACACAGATTGAGTATTTAAAGGCTTTAGTTGCAAGCACCAAGTTCCTTTTAGCATGAGATAGACTGTAGAATTGGAAATAAGGAAAAATAACAGAGGTTTCATTGAGGTAAACGCTCTAACAGTTGTGTTTAAAATGATTTAGATAGATCAGATCAGAGGGTGATGGGAGAAATCAAGTAAAGGAGACTGTGGATCATTGTGGTAGGATTTACTCGTATCACAGCTCTGACCTCTATCTGATCACTACTGGGCTTTGTTGTGCTTAGAGGCCCCCCATTAAGCCCTGCAGACCACATCCATCTGCTGGGGATGACGACTGAGCAGTTGAAGAGATTGAGAAGTGATCGACTGGTTCACACATGTGCTCTGTGAAATGCCTGTCTCTGTCTTAAAGAGTTCCAGGTTTGACTCCTGTTCTGTGTGTCAGGGAAGCAGTGCGTGTTGCTCGGTTGGATGCCATGAGAGCACAAATACCAAACCTCGGGCAAGGTCAAAGCAGTACAGGGACAACTTTATAATTGAGTGTGTGATCTTTCCTCCGTTTTTATTTCACGTCTGGACACAGTGCTTCAATATGCATCTTATTTGTTGTTCATCATAATTGACCATGTTGGTTGTAATATTGCTCTTCATGTACTGTGCATTAAAAAAAGAAAACTACTCAGTGTCTGAAGACAAATTCGTAAAAGCACATACTGCAAATACTTAGCATAGCTACATAATCAACACTTGGCATCAAATTATTGTCACATACTGTATGACCAGAAAGCCAGAGTGCAAATCTCACTTTCAGCTTCAGTCAAACTGTACTCAGTCCATTGTCTTGTCTCAGACAGACCTCAGATCAGTGCGTCAGTGGTTGTGAAAACTAAGCAGAAGATCCACTTACAACAGAGGGATTAGAGAAGACTTACAGTGCGAGTTATTATCAGGCAGGAGTGCCATGGAAATGCCACTGTTCATATCAACATCTTCACTTCTGTGTATGTACGAGTCTCTGTCGTGGTCTCCCGTGGTGAGAAACGCACAGAGAGACCATTACTGGATTTGTGTGTCACTAATGGGGTCAGATATAAATGTACAATGACTGGCCAAAATAATACCGTTCTAATGGGAAATGCCACTGCAAAGAAGAAGTGTCCTGGTTTTTACCATTTCATACTTTAACTTGGCTCCTCTTTTGGACGACGATTTTGATGAGATGGTGATGGAGCAGCAAAGATACGTTTGAAGAGGAGCAGCATCTTGATACTTGAGTAATAACCATTGCTACCGACACTACCAAAGACACATCCGCATTAGGCTTAAAATGTGTTTGCCACAATTTCAAGGCGTTTCAGAGGGAAGACTAGTTACTGATTAAAATTAAGACTTTCAGCGTAAAATGTGTTCATATGTTTACATTTACTTAAGAGTATGTATATGTAGTCTATTTTATATTAAATTGAGGGAATACACAGTTAGACTAGACTCAGTTTGGCTCCAGCAGATGAAGAAGGGAGTTAAAGAGAGAGAGAGAGAGAGAGACAGACAGACAGACAGACCTTAAGCGGTTAGCTTTTAGTACCACATGACAGAGACTCAACCACTACAGACACTTGTGACTTTGTTGCTTTGATATATTTACCTCGTATCCAGGATACATCTCTGCAAATGCTGCTGGAAGCAGAGCAGAGGGTGGAGGGTGAACGACTTAGGAGAGGGTTCATAGCGTTTTAGTCAACATCATTTGCCAGCTATGTCACAGCCCTGTATGGCTGGTGAATGACACAGGAAAAAGTAAGAGCAAGGATCTTGTCCCCGGGTGGCAGAGACAGATGGAGACAAATATATTTTAGTCTATGCAAAATTGTTTTTACCCTGTTTGTTTAATATTTCGTATCAATATTTAGTACATACTATTGACTTTGAAATCATTGTTAATAGACGTCTGTGGAGAGATTTTCACTTTTCCTGCTTATCGAAAATGATCATACATCCTCATAATCACTGTTTTGTCAGGGAGCAGCCGATCTTCAGCGCCCGGGCCCATGTTTTCCAGATTGATCCCACCACCAAGAGGAACTGGATCCCTGCCAGCAAGCATGCTGTCACTGTGTCCTTCTTCTATGATGCCAATCGTAATGTCTATCGCATCATCAGCGTGGGCGGGACTAAGGTGAGCGTGAAGAAAATGGCAGTAACGACGATAAAGTTGTTTGTTCAATAAGAAAATTAAAATAATAGAATGTATAAAAAGACAAACAGATCATTCCTGCATATCCATAATTAAAGGTTGAGGTGAAGAATTTATACAATAAAGAAAACCATAGGGAGTTTTAACAAATCAGTAGCCACAGTGACTTTCTTGCGAGCCTGTGGATTTAGATTTCAAAGAAGAGGACGCATCAAGCACCGGGGATGGGAGGAGACTCTATCTGATCTCTTCTTAGCACCTCTGTTCTGACCCACATTTCAACCTACCAGAAGGCAGTGCAGGGGGCCAGTTGGTCGTCCAGCAGCCCAATCCTGCCAGGACTGGTGTCTGGCTTCAGAATAATCTTCACTGCTGCCACTGTCCAACATGTTATGTCAAAGAAGCCACAGCAGAAATGCGGACAGCGGCGCTGATGTAATCATTTGTTGGACTGCAAAGAACGAGGAAAAAGCCTCCTCCTAAGCTGCCATTGCCCTGCAATCCTGTGATTTTTAAATCAGTTCCATTATTGTAAGGCTGGAGGTGACGTAAAAAGGTTTATAAATAGATCTGCTATAATATCTTTTTCTCTTGTGCTTGGGGGGGAAAGAGGTGGCTTTGGTCACTTCCCTGAGAATGACGTGATGAATGAATGTGTGTCTATGTATGTTTCCAGCTGCCCGTGACAGATTTACACGTTCCTCCGCTCTTTATTTTATTTGAACTAGAGCTTTGGGTTTTGGTCGTCAGTCTCAAAATAATAAACTTGTCTCGAGGGAGAAATAGTTTGAAAGTAGCTGCTTCACACACAGATGTTTAGTCCTAACTCCCGCTCTCATCAGTGACATTTGTCACTTTACCAGAATGTATCACGCTCAGAGACTCTCTTCTTCATGACAATGTGCTTTATAAAGGAAAAAAAACACCGCTAATGCTGCTTATTCACTTCGCTTTTGTTGTGTGTCTGCTGCACTGTGTGTCCCATAAACATCTGTCTTGTCCATATGTTTCAGGAGATGATCACTTTTGTTATCTGCATTTGCAGGCAATTATCAATTGCACCGTTACACCCAGCATGACATTTACCAAGACATCCCAGAAGTTTGGTCAGTGGGCTGACAGCAGGGCCAACACTGTCTATGGGCTGGGTTTTGCTACAGAGCAACAGCTGCATCAGGTAAATTATACCAAAGTCTACTGTACTTTCTGCAGCCATATGTAAATGAAAATGTGTTGTGATATTGTGTTTATGTAATTTTAGTTTACTTGATAAAGTGAGCTTAACCTGATTGTGACAGCGGTTGAAATGATAAAAAAAAAAATACTTAACTTCGTTTACCTTTCCGCAGTGTTTTGTATGTGCTTCGTTATTACCAGGTCATTACCTAAAACAGTTTATCACTTGTCTTCTTTTGAAAAGTTCTCAGAGAAGTTTAAGGAGGTGAAAGATGCCGCTCGCCTGGCACGAGAAAAGTCGCAGGATAAAGAATTGGCCAACACAGCGCTTACCATCGCTGCTCCTCAGGTGAGCAATAAAAAACATGTGAAAGTAGAGCAGGTATCAGGCGGAAAGTGTAAATGTGAAAACTTTGTCACGATCCACTGAAATATCCAGTGATGCATTTTTGGCATTTTTGGCCAAGGTCATATGAATGCACCTGTGTTACTGTTGCAGCAGTTCAGACATTAGACAGAGCCACTGTGTGCAGTTTAAAGCAGTGAAAGAAGGATGAGCTGGGTCACTTGTCTCAGAGGGAAGTGAAAGTGAGGAAAACTAGGACGGTGGTAAAATTATCCAAAGCCACTCAGCAGTGCACCTCATACGCATTTCCTACCCGCTGCTGCCGAGAAGCTTTGTAAAGATACAAAACTGTAAAGACAAAAATGTCGCCAGCTCCGTCCTCTTTTGATCAATAGAGAATAATTACCCATCAGTTACATCTGCTTAGTCATGAAGAACATGCCCACTTCCTTTTAATTGTATGGCTGAACAGATTCCAAGTGATGTCTCTCACTCAGTATCGATTTAATGAACACGTTGGAGAAGCTAAAGCTCCAGAAATTTGCCAACTGCATCAATTAATTGTAGCGCTGTGCTGCATAACAGATCATGTGTCTAAGTAGGATTGTGACTGTGATATTTTGAACAGGTCATAATGGATAGTATTCTTTGTACTGACATGTTTGTTTGTTTGTTTGTTTTTCTACCTGGTGGATTTCTTCTATAGTTCTCACAGGTGAGTGTTTTGATATTTTATCTTCTGCATCTTAAAGATCCAGATGTAAATTTGGCACCTCCCAAAACAGAAACCAAAATCCAAACCAAATCCAGTGTGGGTTCAGATATGCTCTGAAAACCTTTTCTTTCTCTCTGTCTGAGTGCTGAATTTATTATACCAGATTTAATGGTCATTCACGTTGCCTTATTTCATCTGACCACGTGTGTTATTAGGAAAGTCCGTTTACTGATGTGTTTCTCAGGACATCTCGGATGAACTCCAGTCTCCACCAGTGATGTGTGTGAATGGACCGGAGGACAAGCTGTTCCGCAGCCAGAGTGCAGACATCACGCTGTCTTCTGAGAAGGAGCGCATTAAAAAGATGCTGTCTGAGGGGTAATGGAGTGATGCACACACAAGCACACGCGGTCACGAAAACACAAACAAGCACTTTCTTTCGGTTACACCTTTTATTTGAACAGTTAAGTGTTTGTGGTTAGGATAAGGTTCAGGTTCAGGTTCAGGTAAGGAGTAACACATGTCAAGTGGGAAACAGACCTCAACACAACACCAGTATTCATATATGTTACTTTGGACACAGTAATTCTAAGATCAGCCTAATGATGCTGCTACAGATTTCATCAACACATATTAGTTGAGCGGGTTACCTTTAATGTCCACCTTCCCTGCAGTGTTTTCGGTTAGCACTGTTTTAATTTCTTTGGTTAATTACGGTTTGACGTCAGTTGATTTGTTGAGGTGTCTAGGAGATTAGGACACTATTGTTGAGGTGTTGACTCATACATAATATCAAACAAGGCCTGTAAAGATCCATTCAGTCCTCTGAGCCACCCACAATGCAATATCCTACGGTCTGATTATTATGACAGAAAACTGCTTCTGAATGGTTACCATGGAGGATCAAATATCAAAAGACACTTTGACTGATATAAATAGATCAATGATTGTAAATGTCTGTTACGTACTTGGTAGAATCGATCTATGCAAGGAGTATAGATGCTCCCATACATTGGGAAGAGGCCTTTTTTACTGGCCAGGTTCAACACAGATATTCATGTTGTTTTGGGGAAGAAAATGTGGAAAAACGAAACAAAGGAAAATATGTGGCAGTAATCATTCACTCATTCAGTAGTCAGTCACTAATAATAATAATAAATAATTACTAAATATTAAATTCATACATTTAAATAATCAGCAGCTGTTATGAGATATGTGCTCTCTGGTCTCTTGGTGCTGTTTTGTGTTTTGGTGTTTCTTTTAATCAGACCACGTTCCAGCTCTTGGTGGCAGTAAAGTTGGTTGTTACTAAGCAGTGAGCTGCAGTGATCTGTGTCATATTGCAATATTTAACAGAAGACTCGCTTTTGACAATGAACTCGGACAGCTCAACAATCTGTTGACAAGACCACATGCAGTAGCTGTTCTGGAGATTTCCTTAAAGTCATCAGCAGATGGAGCTTGTCCAGTTATCATGGAAATGTTTTCTGGGTAATCAAAGGACTTCTCATCTGCATTGCCTTAAAATATGTATAATAAGTCTGGCCATATAAGTCGTATTATCGTAAGGCTTGTGTATACAGTATTACACTGATTGGGTGGTGTGATTATTCAGGTCCATCTGTGAGATGAACCTGGAGGCCGAGCTCTTCACCCTGCAGGACAGCAACTCCAAGCTGGTGGCAGCGTTGCATGAAGCTAATGCTAATGTGGAGCAGTGGAAGAAACAGCTAGCAGCGTATCAGGAGGAGACGGAGAGGCTGCGAGAACAGGTGAATCTTGACTGACAGACACTCTGAGGCAAGGAACACTGGAGACGCTACATTCAAATCTTTTTATTACTGGATTTTTAACTTTCCTTTGCTCAAATCACAAATTATCAGACTGTACCGCACCAGTGTGACAACGTAGAGTGTTGTTGCTTTCAAATCCTATTCTTACACTCTGTCTCTATATTTAAATTAAATATGTTTTTGGTACATATTTATATTTATATATTTAGTTTTACTTTGGATGTTTAATCCAGAGTGTTGGTTTTATATTGAGCTGTTTTGTGCTACAACAGCATAATTTGTATGTATGTTATATAATTTATATTTTAAATAGTTCCATATGAACTATTTAATACCATAAACATTAAACCCATAGAATATGGTGTCATATGTCTCATGTGAAAATCAGCATTATGTTGATTTTGTTATCTTTGGGTAGATACAGGTGAACAAAGGTAAACTGAATATAACCTGTGACTTTGTAGGTGGTTCTAGTACCAGAGATCACTGTAGAAAAACACCTGCTGAAAAAGGAGATACAGGTGATTAATGAAAAGTTAAATTGGGCTAAAAAAAAAAAAGGCTTTGTTCATTATTCAGTCCATTACTGAAAAGTAGTGGTTCTCCCTTGAGGTTTCTGAAATCTTTTGCCCCTTGTGTGCACTCAAGTATTTGTTCATTCTGTAGTAACGTGTGGGCCAAAAGCTACATATTCAAATCACACAATTACACTGTAAGTGATGGAGCTGTGAAGTTGTGCTGCGGGAACAGACACTGAGGTTATTGCTGAAGAAAAGCTTTGCTCAAACATGAACA
>JAUBNQ010000009.1:7626929-7639008 GCA_032353495.1 Ctenopoma kingsleyae
GTGTGTAATAGTGGTAGCACATGAGATACACTGAAAAAGAGGAATATTATGTGCCATGATGGAATATCATAAACACACTGGAAAACATAATGACAATAAAGTATGATTATGGCACATGTGTCATCTGTCTCTACCACAACCAAAAAAATGCAATATAAATTATATCTGTCAGTCACAACAAAGTTATAAAAACACATGACACAAGTATGACACTCTGTCATACAACCCCATAAAACAACCATCTATATTGTTTCAAAGCTGTGAAACTAAACTGTAAATGATAACACAAATAACATGCAAAAACCCACCCACATAGCAACAAAAAATACTGTATGTACAGGAATATAAATAGAGACACACACATCAAGAGATGAGCTTCAAAGCAAAAACTCACCTGTCGGCGGTTCCGTGGAGAAAATAGGTGATCTCTGCTCTTTCGGCGTCACTTGGCTGGTGATGAGTCTCTGTGTCCGCTTCCTAACGACGGGAGAAGAAGCGATCTGTGCACATCACGGTGCAACCGCGAACAACGGAAACTGGGCACCACTTTCAAAATAATAGCCACTTGTAGAACACGCTACCATGGTGAAATGAACAACTAAAGGCAAAACTAAATAAACAAACCTGTCTGTTTTAGCTTCCAGAATTAATAAAATATATTAATAGAAGATTACTAAATGGCACAGACAAGTTAGTGAAATACTTGCATTCTTACAAAACAATTCTAATCAATTTAACCCATAATTTTGCACAGCCATTACACCTCTAAAGGTAACGGAGACGTAGCTTTATTTTGAAAACAACCGGTATGTTGTGTCTTTCCATGATGATGCAGCTTGATTGTTGAGCAGCTAATGAAACACCAGGGGCGTGTCCTGCTCAAAGTGGCTGTTCATGACCCATTAACTCAACATGGACAACAAAAAAAAACAAACACTGAGCATCAGTAGCTAACCTTTTAACCTAATGTACCCATCATATCTCATTACATTTCCTTATATTCATTTAGTTTACACTCATGAGAGACTTCTCCTGGCTTACCACTATTGAAAAACATGATCCTACATGAACAGGAACAACCCAGGACATTTTCAGGACAGTTTAAATGTAGTTTCTGATTTTGTTCATCACCTAGCTGCTGTGTTCGCAGACTTTAGGCTGAACAAATGTGCGTGCTGTCATTATAGACTGTCAGTCTGCTATAACACAAACTCTAATGTTTCACGCCCCCTTAGACAGACACAGACACCCCCATTTCTACCAAAGTCATGCCAACACACACAGATACACAGTCCAGCTCCCCTCACACCATCCTCTTCTTCAGCTGACAGCATTGAAGCTGTCTGCTAATCAGTATTGTCGTGCACATCAGTCAGGACCACAGTTGTGTGTGTCTATGTATTAGTCATTTGTGTGTGATATATTTGTGTGTTGTGATATGTTTAAAGGACCCATGGTGGGGTACTGGCAGATGGCAAACTCTCCAGTTTGTGTACATTTTTACAACAGACAAAAATTATTTGCATGTGAGTGAGAGTGGATGTGCGCCTGTGTGTTTATGTACACTTCTGTGGGACAGAAAAAAGCTTGTGTATATTTAGGAAGGTATTTGCATACTGTATGCACCTGCCTAATCTGTCCATGAACAGAAACAGAGACATCAATGCTCTGTTCCTGTAAGATCAGATGTGAAATATGTGTGTGTGTGTGGAAGAGGGTGATGAGAGCTGACTGCTTTTGTTGTTTTGTCAAGGAAGCAAATTGTCAGAACCCACTGAAGCACAAATCTGTCCTGGTAATTGCTGGGCTAATGAGGTGGTGGTGTGATGCTGCGCTTCCGACCATCTGTTGGACACTGATAAACTGCTAACTGTAGAGGGTTGTTTTGGTCCAGTCAGCAAAGTCTGACCCTGCTCCATTTCCTGCACTGTGCTAGATTTA
Organism: Ctenopoma kingsleyae; assembly: GCA_032353495.1. Classification (NCBI taxonomy): domain Eukaryota; kingdom Metazoa; phylum Chordata; class Actinopteri; order Anabantiformes; family Anabantidae; genus Ctenopoma; species Ctenopoma kingsleyae. Next base: position 7,628,871 of record JAUBNQ010000009.1, read on the forward strand.
TGAGTAAAGATCATTTTCCTCACTAATACATTTCTTACTGACAGTAGAAAACAACACAAATACTAAGGTTTCTATGTTCTTTGGAGCCTAAACTCTTTAGTTCATGTGTACTGCCTCATTTTAGTGTGTTAGCATGTGACTAATTGCTAATTAATATTAAACACAAAGTACTGCTGAGGGAGATGTTGTTAATTCTGGAGGTGTTGGGTCATAAACCAAAGTACTACACCTGATAATTGCAAATAATTCAGTGTGGAACAAAGTGATAAAAATGTTTGTCGTTGTTTCTCTGTTGGTAATGAGCTAATTTAAGATTATATCACAATGTATATACAAAGAATGCATTGTGAAAATGGTCTCTCTGTACAGTCCTTCAGTTACACCTTTGAGAAAATGTCGTCTAATCTTTTCACAGACATATCAACAGCCAGGGGCAACTTTAGTTTATCAAAAGTGAATTTTCAAAAAACTTTCTCTGTGTGTTTTTCTCCTGCCTCAGTAGCTGAGCCCTGACTGATCCCATTGTGATCAGTGGAGCTGTAGTTCTCTATGTATCCAGAAGAGGTCACAGCTGACCAGACAAAGTTCCCTCACCAACAGCTGGGAAGGAACAGCACTGTCTGAGGTGGGAGTCCCATTTCCTCAATGACTTGAAATATTCCAAAGGCTTGTTCAGTACTTTTGACATTCTTGTGCTTATTTATGTGAATCTTTTGAAAAACCCTACTATAGATAGTGAAGTTTGTTCTTCTTCTAACAAGCAGAGTACTGTGATGATGGGCATAGCATTATTTTTCATCACCGGGGGGATCTGACATGTTGAATTAAGTGGCTGTGTCTCTTTACGAGCCTCCAATTGATTATTCCATTGATTAATTTGCTCTAAATTTCGTTAATATTGATCTAAGGGGCAGGAGTGAGGTCAGCCATCGCTCACTTTTAAGTTTATGTGTTTGTATTGTCGGTACCATGTGCTGTGTTTGTGTTTATAGCGTGTGTATGTGGACTAATTAGACTGCAATAAAAGCACGACAAGATAAAAGTATTTACTTCATTAAAAAACTGAATGCCACTTTAAAGAAACATTAGGAAAATAGCTAATTTTACAAGCAACAATCTACATCCAGGAAGTTGGATCATATACAATAGTTCAACATTGCATCAAAAGTCCTTTGGTCATCATTGCAGAAACAAACAACTTTTTAACAAACAGTATTTGTAAAGAGTCTTTCAGAGCCACATTTCAAAGAGTTTTACAATATAATTAGGGCAAAAAAATATGTTATAAAACAAGTGGCAAAAGGAGCAAAAATACCATTAGTATGAAATAGATATTAGCTTTTCACATATTTCTACAGGCACTATTGAACAGATTTGGCTGGTGCACCGGACTGGGCCTAGAGGCAAAAAGGATTAGGAGGAGGAAATTGGTGTACATGCATTTCATAATCATAACTTTATATGACACATACTCACTCAGCACTGTGATCCTCCCCACTCAGCCTCATAAGCCTCTTAAAGGGATGGCGACACGAAACAGCAAAACCTCAAATAAAATAGGCTGTATTAACTGTTATGTATTATAAACTTTAGCTTCTATAGTGCTGTCCGATTTAGGACAGTGAATTTGAAAGAAATAAATACAAATAGCAGCTCGGGCTCAAGTTCAGGAGGCAAATTAAGTGATTCCCTCAAATTGCACAGGCTTTGGTTAATTAGAAATAATTTTACCTGAGAATCATCTTAGAGGTGGTACAAATGCCACACAACATCCAGCATGCTTCACATTAAAGTAAGTTTCTGAGAAACTAGTATGACATCTTCTAAAGTTTTGACTCAGCTAAACTTTCCTAAAAGTCATTTATACTTTTTTTTTTAAACAGTAAATCAACATATTAAGTTTACAGTCTTGTTTCTACATCTGTAGTAACAGTGTTAAATTAGTTCTGTTGAAATGATTTCCATGTCTGCACTAAACTCATTTAATTTCCCCTTTATTCGATCAGAACCTCTCCTGCAGCAGCTCTGCTCTCTATTTGTAATTCAGCTCTGGGATTTGTAATATCATTACAGCATTACAAAATGACATGATAAACAGGAGTCATAACGTAATCCAGATCGCTGTCTTCCTGCAGTGTTTGTCACTCTAAAAGCTGCACTGTAACATCATGTACAACATATGTCTCTAATAATACATTAGGATAGATACAGGGTTTCTGGTGCATCTGTTCTTTCTTTCTCTCTGGCGTGCTGCATTTCCTCAGTATGCAGATTGTGTTATGATGAATGACTGACTCATTTACCCTAAGAATCACATTTACTATAATAAATAAATACTGAAGTTTCTTTTATTTTCAGAAGTTGAGCTTTTAGCCTACACCACACATGAATCTCTCTTTGTCCCCTGATTATTGTTACACCAGGGCATAATCAAACTGTCCCCTGTCCAACCCCGTCTTATGATCAGTCCACGATGAAGCCGGCATGCTGCTGTAGGGGTCTAATAAGATGCGGACACAGCGAACAACAAGAAAGAGCAGCAGAAGCACAAGGAGGCCCACAAAACACAGGGCTGTCCCCTGCTCTGGTTGTCCAGCCATGGGCTGCAGCACCGTCGGGCCCCTGGCAAACCCGGGTGGAGAAGGAGAGGACAGGTCATAGTCAGCAACCCAGTAGTTGGCGTCACCCATCTTGAATTTGAGGGAATGTTTTGAAGGTTGAAATGGCTTACTGTAGCAGTTTTATTTTGCAGTCAGAGGCTATCTGGAACGGCATGACTCTGCAGGATTATTTTTGTTACTCAGTGTGATTTCTAAACTAGAGGACGATCACGTAGTGAATTCTGGCAGCTGTCAGCAGATTGAACTAAACAGCAGTATTTCCCACAAGCCAGAGGGCAAAGAAGTTGTTCCAGCAGAAATTACATAGAGCGAATCAGTAGTGCAAATTAATAAGCTCTCTGGTGAACTGAGCAGCAAGAGGAGGCATCTCAGTGAAGTTTAATTAGTTTGAACTGGCTGGTGTTCTTGTGTCCCTCTCTCTTTTTTTCTCTTTCTTCCTCATACATTCTGAATATAAACTAAAAATACAAAACTCAAGGCCATTACTAGGTCTTCAGTTTATTTTTCAGTATTATAAGTCTCATCCAGTAGCATGGGATGAGCCTTCATTGTGGCTGAAAAGTAAAGAAGAAAGTGCCGAAGTGCTTGCAGGCTGCAGATGATCTGTGTTGTGATGCTTCAGAGAAAGTTTTTGTATTCAGATCACAAGAGTGGTTTGGCCCAAATCGTTTTTACTCCGAGTTGTTGATTTACTGAAAAATGCTCACATTTTTATATCTCCATCTTCATCCTGACATCCCAGAAACCTCCTCAGTTGAGATATACCTAAGAGAAAAAAAAGCAAAGATAAGAGTGAGTCTGCAGCAGGCAAAGGTGCCGAATGGAAGGAAAAGTCTTATTGATTCAGGGTGGACGTCGGCCCTGGACATGTCAAGGATTATAGATTTTTGCTGTTTCATTGCCCCAAGTGAGGTGTTTTCAGGGTTTCCCGTGCCAGCACACATTACAAGTGAAAAACACAGTCTCACTTTAAAACTATTATTTCAAACCCTGTCCAGTCTTTCTCATGAGAAAAAGCAGAAGCACTACCCCTCAGTTGAATGCAGATACAGCACAGTTGAAGATAAACAAATCAAGTAAATAAATGATGACAGAATAGAGAAATGTGGAGAAACCCCTCAGAGAGTTGCTGCACTGTTGCACAGAAACACTCTCCGTGGCCTCTTTAAGGGCCGTACAGCAGAGAGACATATCCTGCCGTAGGTGCACTCCCCAGTCAGCAGATTCTATTCCAGGAGCCTTCCTTTTTCTCCTTACCACCCAGCAGAAACTCGCAAAGACAAGTTGATAGCTCCCCTGCTCTCGGGATGATGGGACTAAAGGGCCAAGTGAAGCTTTAATAGGGGACTGGAAGACACAATGAAAGAAACTGCTTGCATCAGTATCAATTATCAAATGGCCTGTGGTTACATCAGGCTGGACATAGTAGGTGGCTGCATGTGCAGGATAGACAGAAGAAAAGCTAAATAAACAAGACAGAGAGATCTATGAAGTAGGCTGTGAAATTTACACAATAGGAGGACACAGGCATGAGTTTATCTACTAATGAAAAAATTTGTTTAGTTAATTACACTAATAGTCATAGTACACATTTCCCATGAGAAACTGCATATCACTTAACACATATGAGTGTTTGTTGTTTTAGAAAAAATATTAAATAAAGCAAAAGATTCAAGTAAATGTCTTATATTCTTTTTCAATATTTGCCCAGTCAAAACACAACCAACATCTTTGTCAGTGCAATGAAATAAAGAATAATAATACATAATTAATACATAATTATTACTAATTACTTATTAATACATAACACATAAAGTAATTTTTGTCTTTGTTGTGTGTAGTGCAAACAAAACACAAATTTGGTGGAAGATATTCGGAAGACACTTGGGTCTGTTACAAATCTGTGTTTTAAAGTTTAACTGTATGTTTTCAGGTTTTCAAGGTCAGATGCACAAACACCATTGAGTTGAGGACAATGATGGAAATCTGGTTGCACTGAGAAGCAAAACAAGTACAAATATGCAGCAAAAGAAGGAGCAACATCAGGTTTTATGGTTCATCAATTCTCACTGCACAGCAGCAAATAAATCACCCTGTGGTGCTGTACCACATCAATCAGAAAGAAACTAACTGACTGCAATAACTGTCTGAGTAATATACTGAGAGACGGAACAGAATCATAGTTCTCCATTCAAAAACAGAAATAAAATTGGGTAAAAAAGTAGATTTACGAACACACCAAGCAACAAAGCCAATGAACTGTGATAACAGAGACATATGGCGTTTCTCGCAGCTGTAATATCTGTAATACCTCCCCTTTATACCTGTGGATTATGACAGCAGCTTTGAAAATGTCAAGGACTTCTCCACATAAAAAGGGTGAAATTAAGTTGGACTGTCAGGCTGAAAAAAGCCGAACTATTTTGAAGCACTGAGCGCTCTGTCATTTAAAGTTTGACTGTATGCATCTAAGAATGTACATTTCAGTGTAAACAACACTGTTGCCTCCACCTTTCTTTTATCTCTCCTCACAGTAATACTGTGTCACCCAAACACTAGTCTCCATCACAGGAATGACTTAAAAAAAGGCAACATTTTTCTACCTGCTCCTGAAAGAAAGTATTTATTTATCTCCTGCTAAAAATTTTACCAACTGAAACTTTATCCACACAGGCACAGTTATCTTCCTGTCTTAAAACTCCATTACCTGATCTCTCAAAGCAAATACTGTATGTTTAATTTCCCATAAAACCTAAACTATTGCACCATCAAAAATGCAGCAGGATTATACAGCATTTCTCTTCTTTTAAAACCACTGGCACTCACATTTACACTACAGCACAAAAAGCAAAGTTATAGGACAACTTGCGAACAGCAAAAACATATATCCATGCACGATGTGACATTCACAGCTTCACAACAGCTTCCACATAAAAAAGTTCATCTACAGCAAAGCAAACCCATCACTACTGCATCATTGTGACGATCAGGAGGACAAGCAGATTAGAGAACTTACTTTCCAGCTGGTGTCACAGGTGAGGGCATGTAATCAGGAGCACAGAGGGATGATGATCCCGCAGCAGCACCAGCTGGTGTGCTGCTCCCGTCTCGCTCGGTCTGCACAAGCTTCAGGTCTGTTACATCCCGCAGCTTCTCTTGTGCGCTGTCAGGGGCTTTAAAGTCATCTCAGTTTGTGGGACCCACCCCACTTCCCTCCCTCTCTCCCTCCCCACTTACGATTGTCCCTATAAGGACGGCACACATAATCTTTTCCTTTGGATGAGTAAAAGCGCCAAGAGCTCTGTGTGGCTTTTGCATTATGTAAGAGAGTTTAGGGCATAGACAGTAAAGGGTCCTTGAAGCCAATATACAGGCAACATGGCGCAGACATCGCCAGTGCCAGAGTCTTTATGTGCTTTATTACTGTTTACTCCAAAATAGTGTTTCTATACTATATCTATATATATATATCTGTCTATATTTTACATCAAATGGCTGGCTGAACTTAATGTGTCTAAACTGCTGGCCAAGACTCTGTCTGGGAACAACATGTGGGCCAAATCAACCTGATAAGAGAGAGAGAAAAGCAAAGTATAAAACAGAGGTAAAAGGAGATTAGATGTTGACACAGCTACTGTATCCATAAACGAATATACAGTGAACTACTTCAGAGTATGGTAGTTTACTTGTAACAGAGTACTTCTGTACTGTGGTATTGCTACTTTGACTTAAGACTTAAGTAAATGATCTGGGTACTTCTTCTACCACTGGTAGGTTGTATAAGCTCACTTCTTATATGAGTATTGACTGTATGTTTTGCTGAATTGCAAGAAATTACATAATTGAAGTATCAAGCAAAACAAGTGGATTCATTTCGTTGTACCTGCGGCTTAGTTTCTGATACTCACTGTGAGAAGTAATTAATTAACTCAATTAAAACTGTAATAATACTGGGACAGTATGTGTGTGCAGTCCACACACATCCACATCTCCCCCACCTGAGGCTTCACTGGATCTCCCTCTAGGTGTAATTAATAGCCAGTGGATTGTAACATTGCCCTGAAGGGGTGCGCAATGAGATCACACTGAGTTGAGCTCCAGCATGGCACCCACTAGGGAGGTAATTGATAAAAGTCTCCAGCATGCAGGGTTATGAAATTGGCCACTTGATTGTCCTTATTGTTACAGATGTTACACTGGGAGGTCAAGCTGTGGTTAAGGGAGCAGACCTATGTGTAAAACCAGCCAGTCACAGATTCATATTTTACAAAATGGCGAGCTATTTCTTTAATAGGAAACAGTACTACCTGATGTTCTCAATTTTGACATTGGTACCAATGTCAATTAGTGTATCAAACTACTGTTGAATTTTTTGCTCAGTACTGAGTCACTACGGTAAAGTGAAGTATGAAAAAAGCAACATGAATTTTATGACTTTTTAACACTGTATTAGCTGCCTACATAATGACCTGACATTGCTGCATATGCTACAACAGAGTTATTGTACTATGTAGGTTAAAACACAGCCTGGTGCAGTGTACACATGTTAATATGCCACCAACAGCATGATGTAATAATTAGAGTTATAATTAAAAGAAAGCACAGCACTCTCTCCAAGGTCCTTTCTGGTCCCAGGCTGTTGTGTTGATGCTCCCAACCCCAATCATTCAGGTACAATAAGAACACTCGTGGCTCTTGGTGCAAAACAGGGACTTTTTCCAGAAGCATTGTCTTATTATATACTGTGACGTAATTGAATTTACTGTTAACTTGTGCTGTACATTAGAATAAATTAAACTTTATATGACAATGTGCTACAGAAACTTAATGTTTGTTCACACTGAGGCATCCGCTCTCAGTCAGCTTCTGTCAGAGTCAAGAGAAGCGAGTTGACTTTAGAGGATCGAAGAAGGTTAGTATAAGGACGTCCCTAGTCATTCATCACACCAGACAGCTGTAGGATAAGGTCCCTATGTACAGTCACTGGTCACTTTATTAGGTACACCTATACAATCTAAAAACATTAGGAATACATCTCAATATAATTAATATGATGCACTCCAGTACAACTCCATCACCCACTCTGACCTCAGTAATAAACATATTGTAGAGTTATGACATTTCTGACTGTTTCAACAAAAGCTGAGAAATTATAAGCTTGTAAAAGTAATGGCAGAGCTGCTGTATTATATTGCATTGGACTGTACATGCGTACCTAAGAAAGAGGCCAGTGAGTGTATATTGGCTGTGTGTGTGAATCTACAGACGTGTTATTTAAAACCTGATCTGTCTTCCCTATATGAACAAATCCATAGGTATATCAACCTGCGTCAATAGCCATATCTATGGACATCTATCAAAGCTTGTCAGGTTTGAAATGAGAAAACAAAGGACACACAGAGCGTGCAGAGTTTAATTTTCTCTAACGAGCACAAGCACACAACACATATGCACACACAAAAACACACAAAGCTGCTGATTCTTAGAAACCTTGGATAAAGCAAATCATAACACAGAGCTCTTCATTCTGCAGCTGGTCATATTACTAGATAAAACCAGAAAAACGAAAAATAAAAGAATAAAAAATAACTCATATAACTAACAATCAAAATGTGCTTTAATTGATAAATTAAAGATAAAATAATGAACACACTAGTGGAATCTTAATCTTAGTGTAACACAATTCCCTTCATAATGTATATACAAAATAATACAAAAACATATACAATCCTGTATATACAATCTGCACCCCTGGAGGGGCCAATTTAAAAAAGAAGAAGCCACTGGTGTGCTGAGCAACACACACAGAGAATGTATGGAAATGGGCTAAATCAACATCAGCAGATGACAGAAACATTGTGAGAGTTGTAAAGAAAAACACAAAAAACAATATTATAAGTAACATCACAAACAACCTCAAAGGCACAAAGGTAAATGTATCACAATCCACCATTCGAACAAGACTTCACGAGCAGAGTCAAGCAGATGCAGATATTATAGACAAAGGATTTGCAAGCAAATATGTATTGTAATATTTTTATAATGTAATATTTAACGTGTCATCTGACTCAAAAGGTTCTATCTTATATGTTGTTTAATATGTTAAGTTAATACCATCAAATAAAAGCTGAAATTCTGAAATTCTTTCAGCTTTTGGCCATAAACCAAAATGTCTTCAGTGTACAGCAAACACAAATTGGCCGTGTTTTTCCAAACCTTTTGGAGAGGACCGTACAGAATTTCTTACAGTTGTGGAAATGAGTGAGTTATTTGTCAAGCAAACCTAAGGATTCTCTGAACTGTTAACATGCTACGCTAACACGTTGCCCTGCCGTTGTTTATTACTACTTATTTTAAACCAACCAATCTACTGCAGTCTTAAGAACTGTGAATTTATCTTTATTCAAATCAAACAGAAACATATAGTATTTGTTAACAGATAGATTTCCTCTGGCAAAACAAAAAACAGAATAGGATTTTATCCTTCAGTAAGATTTTGCCCCGTCCCAAAGTTTGGATGCAGCAAAAAGGCCGAGCGAGAGGCCAGCGAACATTAAAAAATAATATTTATTGTGTGGGGACCAAAACATTTATACCATATCTACACCAATTCACATGACAGTGAAGGAAAAATCTGTTCTTCTTCCTCCACATATTTCTATTTAAAATATATCACATACATATCTTGAGTCCTCTCATCACCTCTTTATTACACAACCACATGGCGGATAACACATGACAAACACGAGATGCTATGACCAACAGGGATGCTGATTTATTTTAGCCTAAGTGGTAACAAACCATCTCACATCATTTGACCATTATTGTCATTTGTCACGCATAAAAAAAAAAAAAAGAAGCTTTTGCTTGATGATTGCCCTACAAAGAGTTACGGTCCACTCATCTCGTGTTCAACCTTCATGTGACGTGAGCAGAGACCCACATTGTCAAACAGTGTAAATAACAAAATCGACTCATTCACTCACGTTTTAACCCCTTGAACAAACACATGCACACATGTAAACCAAACAGTTAAGTAAGACAAACAGCTGAAAAATGGAAAATGAAATGAAAAACAGTGCAGCTGCCATGATGACAAACGTTGAACGTGGTCCTACCCAAGCTTACGGAGAAGCAGAACATGACATTTGATATATTTACACAGAGTTCATTATATCCATATGTAGATTTCATTTGGGGATAAGCAGGATGTACAGTGAATGAGAGCACAACGCTCTGCAACTTGAGAAAACATGCTACATTTCAAAATGTACCACACACATTAAGTATATGTATTCTTAAGCAGCTTGAGGTTTCTCAGGTTGTAGCGCACGGAGAGTTACAGTACATATGATAGGATGGACTCTAACTAGAATCCTGTATTATACTGAGCCAGCAAGAACCAAGCAGAAACAACCACAACTGAATTTTGAAGCCAATGCTATAATTCCATAAGATGCTCTTCATTTAATGGTTAATGGTAATTTGGCCTCAAAGGAAAGGAAAACGTTTTCGCT
>JAUBNQ010000009.1:7672436-7682758 GCA_032353495.1 Ctenopoma kingsleyae
GATGCACGTGGGGGGCGAAAGCTGGCCCATGTTGTCTGATCCAACAGACGGGCTACTGTAACTCAGATCTCCAAAAAAGTTAATGCTGGTTCTGATAGAAAGGTGTCAGACTGCCCATGCTGACCCCTATCCACCACCGAAAACACCAACAATGGGCACGTGAGCATCAGAACTGGACCAATGGAAGAAGGCAGCCTAGCAAGATAAGTCACGTTTTCTTTGTAGATGACTGGGTGCATGTCCATCGCTTACCTCGGGAACACATGGCACCTGGATGCACTGTGGGAAGGAGGCAGTGTGATGCTTTGGGCAATGTTTTGTGTGGATGTTACTTGGACACCTTCCTAAGCACTGTTGCAGACCATGTACATCCTTTTATGGAAACTCCCTGATGGCTGTGACCTCTTTCAGCAAGATAATGCACTCTGCCACAAAGTGAAAATGGTTCAAGAATGGTTTGAGGAGCACAAACATGGGTTTGAGGTGTTGGCTTGACCTCCACATTCCCCAGTTATCAATCTAATCAAGCATCTGTGGGATGTACTGGGCAAACAAGTCCTATCCAGATACCACAGCACACCTTCAGGGGTCTAGTGGAGTCCATGCCTCGATAGGTCAAGTCTGTTTTGGAGGCCAAAGGGGGGACCAACACAATACACAATATTAGGCTGGTGGTCATAGTGTTATGCCTGATCAGTGTATTTAGATTATAAACGGGTAATGGCACAATGAATATGAAAAATACTTCCTTAGATACTTTTTTTTTTTGCCTTTATATTTGTACTTCTACTCGCTCTGTGAGGTGTAGCTGGAGTTTTGGATTGGGTTGACTTGTGTTCAGTCAACATTTTCTCAACAGTTTATCAAAGCAGTATTTGGGGCATACATTACTTTTACTTTCACTTTTAATAATGTGAGAATAAAAGAAATGTAAATCTAATCTAAAATTTCATTGAACATTTAAGAGTAAATGAAAGGAGAAGGGACTTTGAGGTTTGGGGAAAGATGGTCTTTTACCTACCATCTCTTCTCCATCCACCTTTAGTAAGTGGGTTGGGGTGGGTGGTTGGTGGGGTTGTGGGTGGATGTGACTGCTGCTTGTGTGCGACTGTGGTACAGAAAAGCCTGTGTCTATTTTAGGGCTTTACTGTAAAGCTTTCACCCCTGCGTGATTGGGTGGGACACCCCCCCGCCATCTGAGCCCCCCATATCTGCAGGCTACTAACTGCAGCGGGGAGGAGCTGGAGGAGCTTTGCCCCTCCCTCGTGAGTACACGCCATAGACGCTACTTCCTTCTACTTCCCTCTTTTTTCCTCTTCCTCTTTTTGTTCTTCTCTTCTTCTCTTGAAAAGACCTGTGTCATCCTATGTTCTTCACGCAGTTGCCTTACATAGGGCTCTGTTGCATTGATTACATGTGTCTCAGGTCTCTTTATAGACTTGCCCTTGTCTTAGCTGTTTTCTGCAAATGGCTATGTTTTAGTTTTCTTTTGTATCAGAATTTTTAGAGAGACCTTGTTTCAATACAAAGTAATCTTTAACAAGCTTTACACCCTACATATCAAACCTTACATTACTGTATATTTCCTACAGTTTCTACTTTACAAAACCACAATAGAGAAACAACTCAAACACATACACGCACTCACATCTGCTTAATATTCTGTATATACTGTTGGCAAAATAAACTAACCTCAAAATTGGCTGCTAAGGAAAATGCACATAAAGAGTAAGGCTGTCCATCACCATTGGGAAGTAAAGGCTACACTAAATTTCTCACCAGACTTTCCTCTTTAGATGAGCTGAATTATTGAAGAACCTTCTCTAGATGCCATATTGTTTTTCTACGCAGTAGTAGTTGGGCTTGTTGGACTAGTATCGGTCTGTCTGTAGTGTCTAACCAGTTAAGCACTGGTTTGTTAAATTTGAAACAACAAACACAAAAGACATAACAAGTGAGTGCATTCATACTGCTTAAATAAAAAAAATAAGAGAAATATCAAAACTACCAAACTGCTTGTCATAAAGGGCAATAGTCATTTATGTATTTCAAATCTTACTGACAGTGTAATGATATTTCCAAAAAAAAAGAAAACAGACTGCATTGGTAAGAACTTTAAGAGGAGTTTATGCTATCATTATAAATAATTTTTATTATTATAACATTATAACACAAAAGAGTTCTCATTAGCATTTGAAAGAAATGAGCCTGACTGCACTGTAATGACTAATAATGTCTGCTATTCCATAATGAATTTGCTGCTTGGCTTCATTTCCTAATGTTTGCAGTTAAACATTTTTAAGATTATTAAATAATTTAATGAATAAAGATGTGGTCTGAATTAATATATACAATAATTTTCTATACCAGTATTGAAGCAAATATTTTCTAATAAAACGCTGAATATACCAAATTGATCCTGTTTAGTGAAGTCCTCACTGTCCTTGTACAGTATAGATATTTAGAATGTATTTTCCCAGGTGTCTTTGTGTCTTTCTGAACCTGTGACCTCCTCTGAATTTCCCAGGTTTCACTGCCATCACAGCCACCAACCCCATCTGGCTGGTCAAGACCCGTCTGCAGCTGGACTCCAGGTGAGGACCTACAACCCTTAACAAGCCTAGAAGTACAGTGGAATGGTTTATATGGCTCCTTCTTTTTTTTCTTAGTAATGACAGCAAAGAGATCAAATGTTGCTATTAGGTTGTAATTAAATCTCTTTATGGTTACAGAAACCGGGGAGAGCGGCGAATGAGCGCATTTGAGTGCATGCGGCGGGTGTACCAGATGGACGGCTTGCGAGGTTTCTATAGGGGCATGTCAGCATCATATGCTGGCATCTCTGAGACTGTTATCCATTTTGTTATCTATGAGAGCATCAAGCGTAAACTGCTGGAGTCCAAGGCTCACACTAGCATGGATGAAGAGGACGAGTCTGTCAAAGATGCCTCAGACTTTGTGGGCATGATGCTTGCAGCAGCCACCTCAAAGACCTGTGCCACCTCCCTCGCCTATCCTCATGGTAACCTCCTGTCTTACTCACCTTAGTTTTTTTCTTTCCCAAATGGCAATGTTTTTCTTATTTTCAACCAAAACAATGAAAAAACAAACAAACTCAGCAGTGCATTTGTCTTTCAGACCTTTCTCATTAATAAGGTAGTAGTTATTATAATGTGCAATATAAAAACAAGTCACATATACTTTCAGTTTTACAAAGGCTTTGAGTTTTTGGCTGGGAATTTTTTTTATCAAACATTTTGATAATTGCTAGGGAATAATTATAGCACCAGGGATGGCTGCAAAATAATCTACTGTGGCCAAGAATCCAGCGCTGAGATCTAAAAATGATTAACCTATGTTTCCCACCTCCTATTATGTACATTTCTGTATTGCATTTTAATCTATTGAAAATATTTTTACAGGTTCAATGCCACATTTTATACAAGTAACATAGAAGTGATACAATTATGAGGAAAGAAGTGCACAGTTTAGCTACAAGTATGCTACAAGTAAAACTAAGTTATGTATCGCCAGTAGTTTGTTTACTAAGTAGTTTGAGGGAGGGTGGGTGTTCCAAAAGTTGGATCAGTGTCAGATATGCTACTGAACAGCTAGCAGCCATTAGTGTATTAAAAACAATTTTCTTCTTCTGCTGTCAAATTGCAGAGGTGATCCGAACACGGCTACGAGAGGAGGGCAGCAGGTACCGCTCCTTCTTTCAAACTCTGCTTATGGTACCCAGGGAGGAGGGATATCGAGCACTGTACCGCGGCCTAACAACTCACCTTGTCCGACAGATCCCCAACACTGCCATCATGATGTGTACCTATGAAGTGGTGGTCTACCTGCTTGGGCGTTAGTCCACCAGGCATGTCTCCTTCCTGTTCAGAAAAAAAAAAGAGACAGTTAGCAAATGACTGAGATGGATGCCCTTGTGGGGAGGAAATGTTAAAATGAAGACCAAAGGATAGATAAACTGGTGGACCAGGAATGGACAAATGGAAAAATGAAGAAAAAAGGAGGAGAAAAGCTTTGTTGCCATCACCATCTGCATCTGCAGTTGCCTTTACTGGACTGCTGGATGTAGGATACTACAGTGCACAGGACAGGTAACATGGATAGGCAGAAAACAGGGACAGTGACAGAAAAAGAAACAGGAAACAGAAGGTACCTCTAGCAAAAGATGTAAGCACATTTCAGTGGCCTTAACAGAAAAGGTTTCTAGTTTGCATCCTTGTATTTGAGTGACTCTCATAGATATAACGCTGGGAAAGGGGAATGCTTGCAGGCAACTGAACTTGACAGGAATAAATTCAGCTCAATGTAGGTCAGTTTGAGAAGTCAAGTACACCGTTTGTCTGAACTTGCCTCAGTGCTATGGGAATACTATTAGATGACTGGCAGTTAAGGATAGTTAATTTAAGGTAGAATGTCAGAATGAAGCTTTCATTTGAAGTGTCAGTCTTTTTGCAAGTCATGTACACTGCTCGTATTTGCACTACAGAAAAGTAGCTTCAAGCATTCCCCTCTGAACACTGCAGCAGATCCCCTGCATGGTCTCGAAGTTCATACAGAGCACTGGTCTCGCCCACTCACAACGAAACAGTGATGAGCTTGTGATTGTCTGTCACTCAAATGCAAGATGCTGCCTAGTGTTTATAAAGAGTAGATTGATAAGCTGAGTTCGACTCAGTGTTATATTCCTCTATAATTCAGTGTGACAGGCTTTGGCTGAAGTAGGCCTTCAGTACTTCAGTTTCTCCTGGTTAAAACAGAAATACAATGTGTATAGAAGGCCAGCTTCTACTTGCACCGAGCCACTGCTGAGGACTTTAAAATCGTATGTAGAAGCATGAGACTAATGTGTACTTTCTGAGATGAGTGTGACTGTCCAAAAGGTACCAAGACTAAGTATCTATCCATCCGAGTGCCACTACTTGAATATAATGTGATGGTGTGAGGAAATGTTGGCGTGAGAGAATGTTAATGGGAGTTTCATCATACCCCCCCCCCCAACCCTGTGCAGGTGTGTGAGTGTGTATGTGTGTGTCAAACATGTCACTTTCACTCTGATTGAACAATGTTCAAGTGTGTGTGCGTGTGTGTGTGTGTGTGTGTGTGTGTGTGTGCTTGCATGTGTATTAAGTATCTACTTCAGATTTCCCTCCACTGTTAATCTGCAAGGTGAGAGTGTGGAAATGCTCCATACGATACTGGGAGATTTCCCACTCTCTTGCCGGTCCTTCCTTCCAGTGGCTTCCAACCGACCTGATAACATGCACTTTTGTGGCCTTTTCAGGCTTGTGCTTTGCATTTTACTGTTTGGACAGTTTAAACTTGTACATTGTAAATTAAAAAAGTATTACTGTATATCAAAATGGTATTTTGCGCAACTGTTCTTACAGCAGATTTATTGTACAGTTCTAGTTCTAGAGTCCTAGGCTAGTTGTGAAGGATGTCCAAATGTGTTAATATAATATAGATACTGTATATGCATATCATTGTTTTTTTCCCCCCTTAGGCTCATGTGTAATCATGCTGTGCTTTGCATTTAACATGGGCTGATGACATGAATATTGATGTTTGAATTTTTTTTTCTGTGTTGTTCTGTGTGTTTGTTTTCTTTACATTTGTTAAGCTGCAATGCAAACACATTTACTACAATAACAGCTAATGAATGCTGCATCACAAATACTTTAATATAAGTGTTTGTGCTAGAGTATTGGTTAGCCATTTGATGAAAGTGTTCCATTTTGCAAAGTTTGGATCACTTGTGATGTTTACATTGTTAATATCTGTCAGATTGTTTTTTGTTCTCATAGCAACATGTTTGAATATCAAGAAGTGTTTTAATGTGAGTGTTAAGGAACTGGAAACTACTATGGTGCAAGAGATCCAGAAATTGCTAAGCTTATCTGTTGCTAAAGTGGGTTGTTGTAAATATGCCCCCTTTAGTGATCAGTTTAAAAACTTACATACGTAAGTTGTATGTAAGAACCTCATCAAATTTCCTATTGAATACTCTTATATTGTTATCAAAATGGCCTTTTACACGACATTAAAAACCTCTCCAACCCGAGAAACTCCGATCTCTTACCGAGCTGCTGGGGTGTCAGCGCACACGCGTTTTTTCTAAAGTCTGCACAATTTTCTTGTTAATTAAAAGATTGTTTAATTTTTCCTGGTACATTCACATGATGTCCTTAAACACTCACATTTTTTCTCTCCTTGTTACAGTGTCATTTTAGAAGTCACTTGTAACTTGTAATAGTCATTGATTTTCAGTCTCCATTGACATGTTGCAAGCCCATAGAGTGAGTGCTTGAAAAATAATTGCTGACTCATTTTAAAGTCCATGTTTTCCTATAAAACACTAATAGCTTTTATGTCTTTGGTTCCATTGCAGTAATACTTGAGGTCAAATTACCAAAATGTGACACGAACAGACAACTGGACAAAGTGCAAACACTTCGCTTTCTTTTTACCTCTCATTTCAGTGTCTGTATGCAGTTCAATATTTTCATCCTGTATGCTTGAACAGGATGCAGCCTCAAGCAGGGTTTAATGAAACCTGGAAAACGTGGTTTTTGTCAGCTCAGTTGTTGTATTTTATGTTTGTTTTTAAACACAGAAGTAAATAAAAATCCATTTAAAACTGACTTTACATTGTTTTTATTTTTTGTGTATAAACATGTACTGTGGTATAAGTATTTGCAGTTTTTAGCCCCAGTGGGGTTAAAACACTACACTGTAGATGTTATTTAAATGATGAAAAACCAAATAAGTATTAAATGCCCTCTACTTTTTCTTTTTACGGTGAACTGTACTTGTGCCCTGTTTGTGTTTACCTACTAGCACCACCAGGAGGAGCCAAATAATTCCTGATAAAATTCATTGATGTAAGTTATCACCTCCCCTAAAGTATCACAGTATTAACTGTATAACAATGATAAAAATTCCACACTTACTGTATTCTTTCATATAATGTAACAGTCTCTGTTTTAAGTAATATACAGAACAATACAACAAACATAATTGAACTGTATAATTTACATTTACGGTCATAAAAATGTGATTGTTATTAAATAGCTTTCAGTTGTGATATTAGACAATCAAGGTCGAGCAATGTCAAGTTTAACATGATATTTCTAATTAATGTTCAGATACTGTTTGGTTATTCTCACACTCCATGTAACTTGCCATTGTGGTCCTGAATGTGTCACTATACCGGTTTCTATCTGTAAGTGTGTCACATGTAGACATATCACACTCACATGCAGCCAGACTTTTGGACTGAGGGGTAAACCAGAGGGAGAACATGCAGAATGCACAGAAAAGCCCCAGCCTTGTTGTGACAGTAATAACCACTACTGTTACTCTAGCTGTGTCCTACCTACAGCAGGAATAATCAATGACTGTGTGTAGATGGAAATTGTAATAATCCTCCATCACATCGGGGTTGTAATGACTAAAGTCAGACATCACTGCGCTGTACTAATTAAACAAAACGGCTTGAATTTTAGATTTTACAGCAGATCAGTCTGTTGAGTTTTCGGATATATCTGAATTGATTTCCACTGAACAGTCAGCTGATTTTGTTTATCTGAGATTCTGCTGGGAAACCACAATCTGTACACAAGAAGAGGAAAATAAAGCATGTGGATGATGATATATTCAGATTCTGTAGGAAAAACTAGAAGTTTAAATGGCTTTTAACTGGGATTAAAACACTTATCCCTGATTGGTGAAACTACTGGTGTTACAACTGCCTCCATGTTACAACCATAACTGGTCTCCCTTAAGTAGAAAATATGAAAAAAAAAAACCCAAAACATGTAATATATTTTAATTAAATTAAAGTTGTCATGAATAAAATTAATTTATTCATTTATTAAACTGATGATTAAAATGTGTTTTAACAGCTATGACATAACAACTATTCAAAACATTATCCTCCAAAAAGGGGGAAATCATTTCCGTTGGTGCAAGTTTTTCAACTTTTGCCGTTAATAATAACATTATGATTTTAGTATATTTAGCAGATTAATAGCAGTAGCAGCTGTTATCGCACTGGTATGCCATTGTTTTTTATAAATTGTAGAAATTGGGGCATGGGCTGTCGAAACCTACGAGCACCCGATGAACGCACCACGAGAGTCAGAGCCAATAGGGAAAGACAGAACGTTGTGTTGTGGTGTAATCGACCAATCAGCGCCCTCTCTGCGGAGTAAATGGACACTTAGCGTCGGGTCTCCGACTCCCCGAATGTATCGAGCTGCAGTTTACGGCAACAAAGAAACCGACGTTTCATCGTTGAAAACCCATGTAACAGGACTGGAATAACATTGTTGGCATCAGTGGAGAAGAGGTGAGACCCCAGTTATTCTTACCTTGTGGAGAAATCCTCAGAGAAAAGTGTCGTTTGGAGAGTTGTATTCGGTGAGTGTTTACACCGGATGAGCTCCCCGCAGGATTCAGAGCAGTAGGCGATGATGTGTAGTTGTAGCCAAGCGAAAACTATCCAGTATTTTCCTTTAAAAAGTGTCTTAACTACATTTTGAACTGATTAATAATTGCATTAATATAAATTTAACGCCGAGAACAACGACTTGTCTTTCTGCAGTTTGGCCTAGTTTTAGTTTGTTGTCTCATGTCATGTTACAGTACTGAAGTTATCCCATCTTACATCTGACTTTTATATCTAGTGTCACCTGAAAGTGCATGAATACGTGCTCGGTATGACATGTCTGCATGTTCACATGATTACTTTTCTGTCACACTGAAGACTGAAATCTTCTGTGGAGGGATAGAAAGGTTGACTGAAGCTCTGTTTCATGAATGATTAGTATATTGTATGTGTGTGAGTGTGGGGATGCATTAGGAGTGAGTGTTTAGAGAAGAACAACTATTAGCAGGTAAAAATAAACAATAGTATTTTGACCCCTGAAGAGATAAATCTATCATAGTATTTCACCACAAAAGAGCAAAGATTAGATTAAAGCTGCAACTAGACGATCATTAACTTGATTTGTTTTGTCTATAAAAGCTCCTGCAAGTCACAAACGTTTTCTGATGTGTGATGTAGTCAGAAAACCTTCAAATTATCACATTTTTGGATGTGATAATGAACTGGTGATTGACTAATCTAAAGGTCCTGTAACCCAGGTTGGTAACCACACAATTGTGCAAATTCTCAGTGGTTATCAACCTCTGACCATTGTTTCATAATGACCTGTCCCTGATGTGTTTAAACACATTAGAGCCGTTTGTAGTTGCCAAAATGTCACAGTAAGTGTTCTTGGAATACCAGTGGTAATTTTGTCAGTTAAGGGTGTTGGTGTATATACTGTAAATGTTGAGTGAATTTCTTCACGGTAGTCTTGAGTGATTAATTATCTCCCTCTTGATATTTACTCAGCTAAGATAGGCAAGGTGACAAGGACACAGAAATTAGAGAGCAGATTGTGGGGGCGAGGATGGTGGTTGAGGAAAGAATAGTGGATATAGTGGAAGAGTGGGAGAGATAAGTGTGAGCATAGGGAGAAGGGAAGGAGGTGGATGATCTGGATAACAAGATGAGAGCTGAGAAGAGGAAAAGTGACAAGAAAATAAAAATGTGGTTTACAAACAGGTAATAAGCAAGTGTGGGTGTGAGGAGTAGTGGGGTGGGGGGATCTGCTGCTTGATGGATGACTCCAGATAAGGAAGATGCAGGAGGAATAGAGAAAAGGATGGCACTTTGTATTGCTGGCACGAGGTCATTTATCTGTCTGCTGGATCTGACCAGCTGGTCACTATGGGAGATCAGCCTTCTCACCAGCACAACTCCCCACTTTCTATCTCTTCTTTTGTGTTTACATGATTTCCCCTGTTGTTCAGGGGCATCTTTTCTTTTTCTCCAACCACTGATGTTTCTCAATCAGTTTTACCTTGAACGCACTTAAAGGCGTGTCTGTTAAATTTCAACCTCTACACATTAAGTGACACAGATTTTTACTTTTTCACCAGATAGCTTTAATACACCAACTAGCATTTCAACTGCTGTCACTACTTACAGTCTAAATAACTCTTTGACTACATCTTTAGAGTACTTAAAGAGGGCATGTTTGGATTTATATTTTTATCTTGGAGGTCTCTTGAAATAGATTTGGATAATCTGCAATTCAAATAACAAGCAATTTTTTCTTACAGAGGGCCTTCATACAATAACTCTTCTCACCCTCTGTCTGAAACGGTTTTAACTATTTTATCTTGAACGACCCATGACACAACGATCTGCTGGTTGGCCATAACACAATGTCAGGCCATAATTGAGCATCTGA
>JAUBNQ010000009.1:7699120-7712441 GCA_032353495.1 Ctenopoma kingsleyae
CTATTAAAGAATTAAAGAAATTAGAATTAAAGAAAGAATACTATTTTTGGGATGGAGTGGAATTTTACATTGCAATATTTATCTGATGTGGTGGTGCCATGTTCTGCTCTCATAATTTATCCGTGGTCTGAACACAGCCTTTATAGGAAGAGTTGTCAAAAAATAAAAAGCTTTCTTTCACTTATACTGAAAACGAATGACAGCGATTAGTATTTAGTTTGAAGTGACTCGTGTTTGTTTATCTAGCTGTAATGTATTTCCCTGTATTTCTTTAGCCTATTTTCATTTAGGCATTCAACATCTTCTTTATTGAGCTTGTGTGTGTTTAGCAAAATTTTAACCGAGGCGCTGGGTCTGCATTGTTTGTAGCTCTAGTGTAACCAGCCGCTTTCAAGTGACGATCCTAAATCAGTCGAGATTCTCTGCACATGTTGTCTAATCCCATTTCATTGAGGGATTTGGCCTTTTATAAGGCATTTAATTGACAAATGATACAGCGATGTAATGAAAGTCTGCAATCAGAGGTTGAATTTGTGCAATTTTATCACTCTCTGTGGGTAAAGGACAGCCACCCATCACAAGCTGATCTGTGTTCATGTGTGAGTGTTAATGATTTAGGGTCTCTGTGGGACATTGAGACAAGGACTAGGCATGTGGCAAAGAGGGGTCAGCATTGACAGACGTAGACCAGCAGATGCTAGAGGAAGGGGTAGTGGGAGGGCACAGAGGAGAGGAATAAGAGAGAGTATAAAATTGGAGGATTGGATGTGGAAAAAAACGGTGGAAGGAGAGGAGTGGCAAGGGAGGTGCTGGATTGGCAGATGAATGAACAGAGGTAGTGGAGAGGGTAGAGATGAGAGAAAGGGGGAGGAAGGTGAAAAAGAGGCCACTGGGTAGCTATAAAAGAGTGAGGGAGACATAAGTTCAACTAAAATACTAAACCAGTGCTGTGCCACTGGAAAGGATATTCTTGGAAGATGAAGAATGTAGATGAATTGTAAAAAGGACAATGTGGTGTAAAGAGGAAACACTGGTATATGATTGTCATGTGAAGTCACTTGCTGACACACTCTATTCTTCAGACTTTGACATAAACAATCAAACAAAATATACTGTACATTGAAACTAGGTAAGAGGTGAGTTACAAAAGTTGAGTGTGATGTGCAAACTTCAATAATGTTTTGCACATATAAACAAAGTTTTCAGTTGTCAGTAGTGAAGACATGCCTTCAGCTGAAGAGAGAACAGTCATGATGCAGAGTTACTACTAACTGAAGAGTCGAAAAAGAGAGATACCCGTATGTGTGCTGTGCAAAGTGACTCACTAAGAGAGCTTTCCTATAATGAAACAAGACATGGAAAGGTTGTGTTTTAATGGAGAGAGAGAAACAAAAACAGCAGATTGCTGTCTGTCCCTCCTGCTGCCTCCATTTGCCGCCATTGATTGTGCAGCCAAGCTGAATTAATGCCTACCTGCTGTACTCAGATGGCCAGCATCTGTATTGATGTGTGTATGAGCAAGAAGGAAAGGACTAAAGTGTCTGTGTGTTTCAGTGAGATTTGCTTTTGTGTTCACACAGTATGACAGCTGTATATTGGTGTTTTTGTCTTCTTATGAATGTTCTCACAGACGCAGAAGGATGAGGGCAACCCTCTGACGTGAGGACATTTTACTACTCACTGCTCCTTTAACAGGCCATTGAAGACTGAAGAGAATAGAGTAGTGCAAAAGATTAGAATTAGATTTGGGTTTGATAGGATTAGCTCAAGGTTAAGAAGGGTTTAGGGTTGTGATTGAAACTAGGATTAGGTCATAGGTTATAATACGGTTAATGAAAACAGCAGTTACTGGGAGTTACCACTATACCAGCAACATCAGATTAAAAAACTAAGAAAGAAAGAAACAGAAGAAAGAGTGCTGAATAGGTAGGCAACTGTAGTAGCAACAGTAGTTTGACATGTTGTGAAATCTGCTTTGGATTTGTGTTGTGTGTGGGGTGATTAATATGACTCTTATGTCTATACAATAGGTATGAAGACAGCAGCCAGTTATCTAAACATAAATAAATAAAAAGAAAACAGCTAGCCTGGCTGTGTGCAAAAGTTTGAAAACAAAATCCATCTATTGGCACCTCTGCAGCTCACCACTTAACACATGTTATCGCCTTTGTTTGAACACAAAAACCAAAACATGACTCGTGGTGTTACAGGGCGTGATGTGTTGGACTACTGCTTGGCCAGGTGCAGTGACTGATGTTGTCTGGCAACCTCACGGTGACGGCACAAATCCAAAATATCACTGCCTAAGAAACAGAGCGGAGCACACAATTCCCTGTGAACAATATTATTGAACTTGTTCTCTTCACTCTTGAAAATAAAGAGAATAAGTGTTTGTCCCCAAATATCTATAAACTATTCCTTTAACTTTGATATAAAAGCAGTTTAAGGTCAGAGTAGATGATGTAGTGTATGTTTATGTATGCAGTTTTTTCTCTCTACCATCTGTAACTCCACTCTCTACAATTAACATGTAAAGGCTGCTCATTTTAGACCCCTGTTCCACCCGTGTCTTTCCTTTTGCACTTCTCTTCTCCCCCTCCATCCTTCGATCAATCCTTCCCTCTCACTCAATCCTTATCCCTTGGGCCATGTGGACAGTTGGATGGCTTTGTGTTTGACACGTGTGTTGGCAGGAGGCGGCACACACACACACACACACACACACACACACACACACACACACATACACACACACACATACATATGTGCCTCCAGTTTCTATTGTCAGTAAGCTGCTCAGCTGTGAGGCCTGTAGCCCTAATTCTGTGTGTGTGGGGTGAGGACAGGGCCCCCATTGTCCTCCGTCATATTAACTCTCTCACTCACACACATACACACATATGCACAGACCCCATGAGGTCCCTTAAGTGTGAATGTGCCTTGAGGCAGAAAATCAGGGGGCAATTTACGGCAGGGTCCAGCAGAGAAGATGGGGGATGTTCTGCAGAGTCAGTTCTCTATTTGATGCTTTACGTCAAACTGTATCTGTTGGTTTATTTTTCAGAATGATACAGAAGAATAACTGAGAAACGTTCAGGAGCTTGTGCAGCAGCGTGCTAATAATTCACATAGAGATATGCTGTACGTGGGCAATGACACTCGCATGCAGAAAGCATAAAACAGTGAAATGGACATTTACATAAAATATGAGATTGCTCTGATGCTGGACACCACAGTCAATTGTGCTCATGAAGCAAAGCCTCCAAAGCTAAAACCTGGAAAAGCCTCTAATCCAACAGAATTCAGGAGCTTAGTTATTAGGTTTATGTTTAACATGCAAATTAAACTCTAAATTAGCCTTTGGGTTATTTTTGTTTCATGGTTCCAACTTTGGTGTTTCTGGTCAAACTTTCACAGGCACATTTCAAACTTTATACATTTGTCAAAATGATAATTACCACCTAATGTTGTGTTAGATATTTTATTGACTTTACAGCTGGCAGTTTTTTAGGCCTCATGCAGAAAATTATTTAGAACAAAATAAATATTATTTATGGATAATTTTAATTAGTTTTAAGTGTCAGAGAAAACATATTATGCTGTTTATCAGTGATAAAGTGTACATCACACACTAGCACAGTTTTTTTTCTTTCCTCTTCTTTAGTATTGTGATCAAAGCTGATGTGCTACAGAATAAAGTGTGAGCATTGCCCCAAGCAGCCTTTACTGAAAAACTGTGACAATTGTTTGCAAGAATGACAGTATTCCCACCACCTACAGGTATAGTATTTAGTCTGTAGGGTGTGGTTCTCGTGAGGTGGTCCTGGGAAATACAGGAAGAGGGGGGTGTTGAGATGGTGAGACATGTTCCTAAACTCCCAATGTTTTACACTTTAGTCACTTACACTTATTTACACTTAAATGTAGCTTCTCACATTTGCTTTTTTTCTGTGAATTAAAACACCCAAAATTGAATGAAAATGGTTCAAATAAATTTTTTGTGCTTGTATGATTGATGAAGCCTTATGCAAATTGGATGAAATGAACTACATTTTTCAAACTGAAACCTTTGGTTATATTTGACACAACAGGAAAGTAAAATAAGTAAGTAAAATAAAGTCAACCAGAAGATGTAGCTATTTACTTGGAAATTTGACCTGCTCTTAAATATGGTCCACTACTGCGGTATTAGTGCAGCGTTGCCAGGTTGTCTCATAGTCATATTACAAATCCAGACTTCTATAATCCTCTTCTAGGACTTGAAAGGAATACTATTTAACTGTCTTTGTTGGGGAATTAATGGATAATTGCAGAAAGTACGATTACAATATAGAAGTGATTACAGCAGTTAGGTTTGTGTAAACAACCTAGAATTTTAACTTCTTGTGTTCTCAAGAAAAGTGTAAAAAATACAAACTAGGCATCAGTTTTGCAGTAAATCATTATTTTATAGGGGAAAACCTGTGAACTATTTCCTCAAACCCATAAGATCTGAATTAGGCCTCACTATAGCACAACTTAGGTGGAAACCTACATTCACAGTCTTTTCCAGATTACTAACCTCATTCCCACCCCTCACTGCTCCATACCTGTGTGTATTATGTTAAGCCTACAGTGAATACTTGCATTCAAAACCGTTGACCTACATTGGATGGTTTCTAAAATAACGAGACAGTTACGAGGTTGAGGTTTGAACGAACACCGTATGTGTGTGGGGCAAAGGTAAGGTGTCTAACCCATATGTCTGCTTCTGGTGATCTGTAGCCCCAGTGTGTTGTACAGATTTGCACATTTCCTCTTTCCTAGTTTTCAGTCTGAACGAGGCCAGTTGAGTGGTTTTGTGTACACTTGTTGTATGCGTGAGTGTATGTGAACATTTGTGCTGAATAGTGACCACATGATAATATGATCAGACCATCACTTTTTATAATGGAAATTAAAGACAAATGATGATTGTCCACAGCCTTTGGAGCTCCTAGGGTTTATATAACATGTCGCAGTGTATAGTATTGTGAGTCACTGATAGTCTTTGACAAACGGTGGATCTCTATGACCGGAGGTGGGTAGTAACAACTTACATTTATTCCGTTACATTTACTTAAGTAACTTTTTGAAAAAAAATGTACTTCTAAGAGTAGTTTTTCTGCACCATACTTTTACTTGAGTAGATTTGTGATGAAGAAACTTACCATTTATTCTACCAGAGAGACGACGTCTAGAGTTGTGACGTTCACAGATGAACCAAATCTATTGAACGGCACATTAGCACGAACGATGGGAGCCGAATCGCGGTTGGGAGCCGTTCTTTTTTATTGTTGTTTCACATGCACATAACTTACTATGAAACCAACCAATGTAAGAGCTAGAAGAAAGCAAATAAATTACAAGGGAAGAAATTAAAATCATAAACCTGCCGTATTTAAATCATAACAAGCTAATATAAGCAGAGTTATGGCTATATTGTTCTTATCTCCTTTACTGTTTCTCCCTTGTTTATTTTTTAGCGTCAAGTGGATGTACTGCGATTTTTAAATAAAACCTCTGTTTTAATAAGAAATTACAAAATAAAAGCAATCACCTAAATTGTCTAAGCAAAAACCTTAAACAACTTACATATTGCTCACACAAGTGTATTGATGTCATTTACACCACTTGAAATATTTTAAACAAAATATTATTGAGTTTTTCTGTATTGTTAAAAATCTTTTATACAAAGGTTAGATTCTAAATAGTGATCTCACTGTCAAAGCAGACCTTGTGAAATATTTGTATGAATTCAGATCAGACATCAGGAACATAGTCCACACATGTCAAATGAAATTATAATATATATTATATTATATATATTATATATTATATATTCAGGCTCATGGCAACTGGAAAGAAATCAAGTTGCCATGACTAAACTTCCTGATATCTTCACACGTAGTCTACGTGTTACGTGACGTAGCAGAGGGGGAATGAAAACACACATGACGCTTCTAACGCTTTATGTTGTGAGAAAGTAAGATTTTGAAAAGTTTCTTGTGTCTATTTTATATTTTTGTCTGTCTGATTTTTTTTTTTTATAAATCAGACATTACGATCAAACAGTAACTCACCACTTGAATAGTCTATTCACTTCTTTACTCTTACTTGAGTAATTTTTTGGATGACTACTTTTTACTTCTACTTGAGCAATATTATTTTGAAGTAACGCTACTCTTACTTGAGTACAACGCAAAACTCTATCCACCTCTGTCTATGACACAGATGAATAAGCAAAAATCAGGTTCTGGATTCACATGCAATATAGTAAAAAGATACAACTCGTTGTTGGTTTTGTTTTCTTATGGGATAAATATAGAAAATCACCATAACCTGTTAATATTTAACTGCATGGTTAGCTTAGCTTACCTTAGCACCAAGACAGGAAACATGAGCAGCACCTCTAAAGTTCACCAAATAACATCAAATATCTTGTTATCTATCAGTTTAATTTAATTTAATTAATTTAATTTAATTTAAAGTATAAAAAAATGACAATTCATGGCTTTATTTCAGGTTATGCACCAGCCTTTTTCTTGACTGTGAGCAGCTGAGAGTCAACCTGTTGAGACTCCAAGAACTTAGTGGTCATGAATAAGAAAAAGTTTGGCACATGATGCCACATAAAACAGTGGATTGTTGTTTGGTTTCATATGAATCCAGTCTAACTAGCTGCTAATCCCAGCAGGATGGATAAGATAACCTGACACTTGCTTTAATGGATGAAATGTCAGACTATTCCTTGAAAATGTTTGATATGCATTTGTGATAGTGGGTGTGTTAGAAGGTTGACCCTGTGGCCTTTGACTGACGTAGCTATAAATTAAAAGCATCCCCATAATTGTAGAGAAAAAGTCAGACAAAACCATGATTTACCGTCCTGCAACGCTCTCTCACTGCTTGTTATAGTTGAATGCCTTCACAGACGTGATGTAATGGTATGGTAGTAATATTGTGAGAGAGGTGGTGATTTTGGCTCCCTGGTGGTCGCAGCAGTCCTGGGAAAAGGAAGTCCGTACAGGAAGTGAGCTGGCTGGGCCTCAGTACTACATGACTGCAAACACTGTCGTCTGTCTCACCACCCGTGTCTGTGTATTTGTGGGAACTGAAAATGTGTGTGCGCTTGACTTTGTGAATGACTGCTGTAGCTGCGGGAAAAGGGCTGATAAATGAACTTAGTCATCACATCATCTCAGAGCCAAGTTATGCAGTATTGTGCAGATGTGGGCTGATGTACAAGTGATGACAGGAAAGAGCAGAGAGCAACAGAGGAGAATAAAACCGAGCAGGTCACTGGAAAGACGGCTCCTGAATGTATTTTATTAATTGCATAAATGTGAAGTTGGTAAAAGGAACACTTTGTACTCTATAGTCTTTGTTTGGAAACAGGCATTCTTTTTATTAAGTACCTTTACTTTTAATAGTTGTTTGTGATACTGGGCTAATTGATGGCTTTTAATCCAATATTGTTCATGTGTGGTATTTTTGTATTTACTTTTCACCTTGATGCCTAAGACGTGCACATGCTGCGCTTGTGCAGTGAATACGGCACGTGGAATTGTGTGTGTATTGCACATGTGAACGTTGGTATGCTTGGTTGGCTCGGTGTGAGCTCTTTGTAAGAAAGGGGAGTCATGAAGGGGAGGGAGTGAGGTGAGCAGGGTGTTTCTCAGCTGCCTGCCGGTCTGGTTGCTGTTGGTAACTTTGCTTGATGAGATCAGAGGGGATCGGCTTTCAGCCCTTCATGTCTCTCTCTCTTTCTCTCAGAGAGACTGAAGTGGAACTGAAACTGGAGTGGGGCCGTTTCGGAGCTCTAGTTGACAGCCGCCGTAACAACACTGCCTCAGAAACACACTTTTTAGAGTTGGAGTGTGTTGGATTAAGGTAGTTGGGGGGTGGTGGTGGTGATGGCATCGAAGAAGCGATAGCCTCGGGACAGATAAGCTCCAGGGAGGGAAAAGTGGGAGGGGACAAGAGAGGAGGGAGGAGGAGAGGTTGGCAGCTCTCTGAGCAAAGAGGGAGTCTCTCTCTCTCTCTCAGTCGGACTTGCTGGTTGCTGGTCTTCTCTTCCTCCTGTCTGCTCGGCGGTCTCGCTGCCGGCGACTGGCTGAAGGAGTTCATCTGTCTGCCGTCTAGATGTGAACATGGACTCTGGCTGAACAGCTACACACAGCGAGGCACAACAAGAGTCACTGGAGATACCCTGTAAGCAATTTGATCTGTTGTGCTGTCTACAAGGTCCAGTGTGTTATAGCAGTGTCAGTGACTGTGTGTGTACCTGGAAGAGATAGAGAAGCTCTACAGCTACATATGATGCAGTGTGTTTTATGACTGTTTATATACAGTGATACACCGTACAATGTGTCCCAGAGGGTTAAAAGTAGCTGTAAGTGTGATTAGTTTTTCTTTCTGTTTACATTAGAACAGATCCTCCTACGCACTGCTGCTGTTAACCTTTTCACAATGTACTCAATATTTTCTTTTTCCCTGTGGATGCTTCTGTGCTCTCAGTTTGTCCTCCCTCCATCTCTCCCTCCTCTTGCTCATCCTCCCTTGCCTTTAAATTTCTTAATGGTTTTGAGGCCCCAGCTGGCCGGCTGGGATACCCCCGTGCACATCTTTGTGTGTGTGTGTGTGTGTGTGTGTGTGCTTTTGTTTGATAGAGACAGAGAATTGAGAGTTGTGGGATAAGCTACCCAAAGGATTTCCCCCACTCACACAATAATAGGATGGATCCTGCTTTCTATTTTTAAACACACTGTTTGTCTGTGTGTTACAAACGCACCTAATCTGACAACTCACTTTGTGCTGCCTGCAGTAGCTTTCTTCACAGTGTGATGTTTAGTCTGTGGATTGGGGTGAGGGGTGTAGTTGCATGGCCCATCCTGGGATAGAGATAGCAGCTCTCCTTTCTGACTTTATCCTTTTGTTTTGTCAGCTGCTGACCTCTGTTTTTCTCTTGCTCTCCATCTCTTCCATTGTTGGTGTCTCTCTCTCTTTCTCTCTTCATTTCACCCAGATCTTTACAGCTTTCCTCCGCTGCTTTTTTGAGTAAGCCCCTCTGTTTAAATCATTGCTTCATATAGGCACTGCTTTTTATATCCTTCTTTTCTTTCTCTCTCTTTTTCTTTCTCTGCCTGCAATTTGAGGCCAATGGGGATATTTTTTGATAGTGTGCTGCTCCTGTGTGACCTGGTGTGTGTGTATGCATGCTTTCGTGGATGTACTTTTCCCTGTCAAATGTTCCGGCACAGCACCCTATGTTCCACTTCGCACAGAGCAATTTTGGAGAACACTGTGGGGAGAGAGACAAGTGCCCCAATCATAAAACGTTTGTGTGCCTGTGTGTGTGCGTCCAAGAACTGAGGCTGCAATTTCTTCTATTACCTGTATGAATTGTGTAGTCTGAATGTAAGAAAAAAAGCTGTTCTCGAGTTACAAGAGGCCAAAGTGACATCTGGCATGACTCTTCATTTAGTGCAATGATCAACACTTCAGTTTACAACTAATATTATACTAAACTAAGATGGTAAGCTTTGTATAAATATATTACCTCTCTAAACATCTGAATATTGGCATTGTCTGGGAGCTCTACTGAAAAATAGTTTTGGAATATTTACAATTACAAAAACAAAACATTTTTTTCTTATAATAGGCTTTTGTACAGTACATCTATCTAACCCAGGAGGTACAGTACAGTGCTTAGCTTAGTATGGATATCCAGAATCACAACAGTGAAGTTACAATTGAAAATGCCAAATAGCAAAATATGGCAACTTTATCTAATTAACTTACCACTATAGTTTCAACTCTACAGAGAACTCTGAGCTCTTCAACCATCCAGTGAAACTGAAAAACATGCCAAAAGTCTTTCAGATGTCATTCCATAATCCAGGAGTTTTAAAGAAATTCATAAGTTGTGTTTGACTCGAGCGGGAGTGACATATTTCATCACACTGTTGTGAAAGCAGGTTGGATGTTACATGAGTGGAGTGAGGCAGCAGCAGTGCGTCATATTGAGGCAGATGTCGATTCTCTTTCATTACTGCTTCATTTCTGCCACCTGAATCTACTGCTACCCCAGAGAGCATTATGAGTGGTGCCTATAAGGGCTTCTGTGTTTATGTGTGTGAATATCCATGCTATAGATGTGTGAGAGAAAGAGATGAATAGGTTTTGTGTAGGTGTCCTTTAAGGAGTGTTCAGTCACTGCAGCACTAATGCTTTTCCCTAAGGGCATCGTGGATTTAAAGGTGTCACAACAAGCATGAGAAAAATATAAGAACTTAGGAGCAGACACTGAGTATGTGTTCACACATATCCTGTCAGTGTGCCCTAGTACATTTTCTTTTTCAGACTACTGTTTAGTTTCAGTTCCTAAATTACCAACAGCAGATGTTCAGTATTTTAAAAAAATAGCTTGGGAGTTTTACAAGGGAATTTCTCATTTCAAGAGAAGAGTTAATTAATGATAGTAGAGGAAGAGGAAGAACATGATTCATTTGGGAGATAATGACTGGAGTTGCTTTATGAAGAGTTCATGGAAGGAAAATAGAAACGGACTTTGCTTTTCTGACTAGAGTAGGAATACATAAAAGTGATGCATCAGGGAAATCACACCAAAGGCAACCATTGACTGTATAAAGCCCATTTCTTTCGCAGCACATACATAGTCAATTTCATCTCTGTGTGAGAAGGTTTTTTTGCTGTCAGTAAGCATGTGTACTAGTGCGCAGCTGTGAATTTGCTTGTGTTGCAGACTGTGTTTCTCCTGTGCGCTGAGCTCACATTGATTGCCAGCATGGTAGATGCTAGTGTATTTGGTGGCAGGCCTGAGATAATTTGTACCATTAGATAGGATGTCAGCTCTGCTGTAGTCTCCATGACTTTACTGATACAGTAAGACAGACACATAGCGAGAAAATCAGACCGGGACAGAGACAAATGGACATGGTAAAGGAAAAAGAAAATGAGGGATAGGGGAAAAAAGGGACAAATGTGAGGTAAAAGAAAAAAGAAGTCAAACATGAGACAGTGATAAAAAAACATAGTGATATCTCCTTCTGCAACTGCCTAATAAGTCCAGAGATGTCTACACAAGTGCCCCACTTCTTCTCATCAGCTGCAAGATAAGTTTAAAGTCCCTGTCTGGAGTCTATGTGTGTATTTTGACATCCTCTTAGGAGCCAGACAGCACAGTTTAGGTCTAGTTGTGGCATCTTCAGCTAGCCAGGGATTCCCTCAGTAGGAATAAATGTCAGCAATGTGGAGAGGATGGTAGTTTGTTTATAGCAGGCACAGCAGTTGCTATGAAGAGATATAAACGTGTTTGTCTGTGTTTTTTTGTGGTTGGATGTAAGCTCAGTTCTTACACAGTGTGGTGCCTGAGTGACCCCACCTCCGCCCGGCAGGATAGGAAAGTGGAAGAAGTGACCACTTTGTGATTCATTTTTCAGGCGTCATAGAAATGAGGTAAAGTTGCTGTAATTTAGCATGACAGTTACAGTTCAAATAAGGTCGGAGTAGTTTAAAGTTAGTTATGTAATGGTGGAGCAATATAGTCTTAGTTTAGAGGCAAGAATAAAAGTCAAGAACAAGAAGGATGAGCAAAACTACCATAGATGACACATAATGAGACACATAAAATCTGTTTGGCCTTTTCAAACTTCAAAACTGTTCTCTTTTTATCACAGTTCTGTTTTATCATGATGCATTTCGAACCTAACCAACATATCAGTAAGTGAGCAATTTTTAAATTAGCACAAAGTACCTAAGTCTACACTTAAATTGGAATTCAAAATGACAAGAATAATTGGAGTTCACCGACCCTCGACAGGTGGGTTTAAAAAGTAAATTTTGCACACTGCAGAAATATTTTAATGCAGACTCTCAGAAATATTTCAGGAGGAAACTGCTGACTTTCTCAAGTGATAACCAAAACAAATGCTTTTATTTCAGCTCATTAGATGTTTGAACTTTGGAATTGTATCTGCCTAGTGTCTCAGTGGTCTTGGGGGCAAATGAGAAATTTGAGTTCCAACAAATTTGACTTTGCAGCAGGTCATAAAGGAATCATTTTTGGGAATACAGTGGAACCTTGGATTGCGAGTAACTTGGTCTATGAGAGTTTTGCAAGACGAGCAAGAAATTTTAATAAAATTTAACTTGATGAACGAGCGATGTCTCGCAATACGAGCAGTATGTATACGCTTTGTCTGCCGAGCCTCATGTGATCACAACTTCTCTCTGCAGCGTAATAGATGAGTGAGACTCTCTTATACTGTCTCCTCATTCCAGCGTAATCTGAGTTGTTTCAGAACATTAATTAACATTAATAAGTCACTAAAGTTTAGTTTGTAGCTTCCAGCTGTGTGTAGAAGTATTTCCTGTGAGTTTGTAGACCTTGCTCAGTAAGGATCCATATGAAACGTCTCCATGGTGAGAACTTCTGTTCACATTTCTGTAGGTGTAGCAGTATCAGTCACTTAATTAATTATTCATGATTAACCAGGATTGGTCAGAACAGTAAATGATATTGTTCGCTGTCCTCGTGCTGCGTGCTTGATGTCTGCATATTTACATTTGCGGGCACTCGTCCGACCAACAAATAGTCCAAAAATGCAGATTGCCGCTTTAGTACAGATTAAATAAACAAGATATAATGTATTACATGTTTAAAATGTTTATAAACAGTTGATAGCATTTGACTTTGCGTTAACATTTGACTGTCTAAACAAAGCCCATTGTTTCCATGCACAGCTATAGTGGTGCAAGTCAACAGCTGTTTCTGTTGCTGTCTTTGTGAATGCAGGTGGCTGGGAGAACACACTCAGACCAGACAATACATGAGCACAGCAACAGAAAGGCTCAATGACTGTGTAGCTATTAGTCCTGATCTCTTGGGGCCTCTTGGGTCACTAGTTGTTTTTGGTTTAACCACTCAGATGCAAAGGAGAGGTCACATTCTTAACAGGAAACGATCACAAGCATTTTTAGACGTGTGTAGTTTGACACGATTTCTGTGGAACAGCCTGCAGATATCTCTGGTCTGTTCTCCGAAGTTGGTGCAGTACGAGTGAGAGGTTCCCCAGCAGCTTTCTGTCTTTGTCTGTTTGCCTGTGTTTGCGTGTGACTTCAAAGCTTGTCTGCCCAGGAAGAGCTTGTTGGACAATTTTAAAGGAAACACAGTCTGTGAGGCAGGCACATACACTGTGTCCTTCTCTCTCTCTCACACACACACACACACACACACACACACACACACACACACACACACACACACACACACACACAC
>JAUBNQ010000009.1:7712541-7735166 GCA_032353495.1 Ctenopoma kingsleyae
CACACACACACACACACACACACACACACACACACACACACACACACACACACACACACACACACACACACAGCAGCAGCAGAAGCCAGATGAGGCCAGCCCACACATCAGGTGTCCACTGCTTTCTGTCTGTCTGTCCTTTTGTCTTCTTATCTTAACCTTTTCCACTTTTTCACAAGTTTCCAAAATGTTTTCGCATTAAATAAACTAGTCGACTCCTTTTTGTGTCATATTCATTGGTCTGTCAGACATTGCTGTATTTCTTCATCTTACATGAGTCAAAAGCTGTTGGTTAGATATATAGTAAAAATAATCATTAGTTGCAGCTCTGAATCATAGCATCCCCTACATTTTTTTTGTACAGTATGTCTTTCCATACGCATGGCACCGTGAGTACTGCTGTTCCCTCCATACCTGTCTAACCCAGCTGAAAGTACAGATGAACGGAGGGGAAACCAGTGTGTTTGGTCCTAAATGAATTGGCTTCAGAAGAAAAGAGAGATGGAGGGAGATGGAAGGACGGAGGGAGGGAAAGTAAACAACAGATGGCAGAAGCATGTTGCCACTTTTCGTTGCAGCAGACGCTGTGCCAGCCCACCACCAGCCTCTTGAGAGGTTACTATGCAACGGTGACCGTGACGACACAGGGTCAGAGGTGGCTCCTTGATGACTGTCCATATTGCCAGATTGCCATACACATGCTGTGCCAGACTGAGAAACACACACACAAACACAGCGAGGGTTTGTGCAGTGTTAAATAGTGCTTTCTCTGGCTGAAGTTTGGCAGCGATGACTCTGGAATCTTCCATGCAGTTACCCTTAACCCACCTGCCAGCCTGTGACACACTGAGGCAGCTGTCTGTGAGTGTGTGTGTGTGTGTGTGTCTGTCTGGGCACTGAACCTTTTCATGCTGAGGAGTGAATTGAGTGGTGGCACACATTGGCTGCCAGCTGCCATGACCTCATTCACATCAAGAGAAAAAAAGGAAAGACAGAGAATATGGGAAATGCGAACAAAAATTTGACAGAGCTGTGTGTGTCTGTGTCTGTGTGTGTGTGTGTCTGTGTGGAGGGCATATACATTTCACACAGAATTACACCATGACCTCACTCAGTGGTGTGGCGGCTGACGGGTGGGAATACTTGTGGTTGTGTCATTTGTCTGGTTAAAAATAAAAATACACATTTTTATATTGACATTGTTGTACTTTAGAATTTACAGGACTACAAAGAATGGTCTTTGTAAAAAAAAAAGGCACTTTTTGAAATGTATTTTCATCTCTGTATTACTGGCTTTCTAGGCTTAAAGGTGCACTACATTTTTTTGGCTACTTGGCAGAAACAAGTTGTGAAAATAAGACAAAGTTCTTAGGAAGCTGTTGCTTATTTGCATATTCAACAGCTAAACAGCAGATTTCTTATAATATTTATTGTCGTATTTCTGGCCACCTGGTAAATGTAAGACCAATATTCAGTCTGCTTTTAGCCCTGACTTTAGTCTCCACCAACTACTGAGGGATATTTCTGTTTCACACTTCACTAGCTGTACATTGTTATTTGATTAATTGTTAAAATGTGTATAATACAGCTTATAGCCACTTCATGCATAGATTGAGACAATGAACTGAAAAGAGACATAATAAGCATAGATTCAGGTTTGATCTTTCATGTCTGTCTTTTACTGCTAACTTTTTAAATCTGTCTATGCAAAGCAGTGTTGATGTATAAATAAACTGCATCATTCTTATTGAGGTATACTACACTCTGACACAGAAAAGGTGTGCTTTGTGGCTCGTTGTGGGTGAGGTACAGACAAGCAGCAGAGACATGCAGAGAGTTTCGTCACCCACTTCCCTGTCTGCCTGAGGTGTGACTGACTCTTTTCCTGTGAACAGGAAGCACCAGCTGCCATTCCTGGAAGAGATCATTACGTCAGTTAAACTACACAGAACAATGTGTTAGTATGTATAATCGTATTTTATATGATGGCAACTAATAATAACAGTTAATACAAGATTACATGAGAAAATGAAATAAAACTGTAGTTTTATTCTCTTATGCTAACAGTACCACACCAGGGTACAAAAATCTATGAAACATTTTGGTCATTTTTTTTATGTACATTTAACTAAAAAACATGAAAATAAATATTAAAAGAAAAAATGTCTTTTATATTAATTATAGTAAAACTGTTTTGAAATTCAGCCTAAATCAAACAATATATTGCACACTTAATCGTGTATTTTTTATTATTATTTAAAATATTAGTTATCTTTACCTGAAGTGAATCTAAAACTGAATAAAAACTTAAACTGCCACCAACATCCACACTGGAAACTAACATATTACCCCTTAAAAAAGAAGAAGTTTTATTCTGAAATTGAAACATTATTGACCGTGTTAATTGCTATGACAGAAAACCAACTGTCTGCTTCTGTGTGTAATACTAACACATACTGTTTATCTACAAAGTGCAAGTTAAGCTGACTTTTTCAACTCAGTTACACAAGAAATGGAGATAAATTATTACCTGGTGTTTCTGTTTTCCTCCTGTTGTATTGATATTTTTGCAAACTCAGGCAATACTCATTAAAATTACATTACCTAAATTAGAGCGTGCCTGCTTCAAATTTGGCCACTGTTGCACAACTGGGAAATGTTTGGAGGGTTGCATGCATGTATTGGAATTGGCACATGAGCTTGTTGGGAGGATGCAGGATAAGCCAGAGGAAATGTGTGTGTGTGTGTGTGTTTGTGCCAGTGTGTGTATGTGCTTCATCATCCTGTTCTTTGTTTATTCCTATCAAACAAAGCCACAAAAAATCTGTGAAGCAAGGAGCTTTGCCAACATTTGCCATCAGCATCCTCCTATTTCTCTTTCAGTCATCCTCACTTGTTCTTTTTCTAGTTCATTCCTTACACTATTGTTTGCAAAAAAATTGTAGTGGTTAATATTTAAATGGGTTAAAACTACGTTTTAACCGTGTTTTCTCTGGTCCTTCTCTCAACAGGAGTGGCAAATGTTTTTCTGAAGACATTTGTGGAATGAAACCAGACCACACGCATCTTTCACTCATCACTTCATCTCCCTCCACCACTCTCCAGCTATGAACTCTCACCTCAGCTCCACTGCATTGATGAGGTAACGTCAAGCTCCACGCAGCGCAGCACCCACCTGCACAAACACCACCCTCTGCCTTCCTTCTGTCAAACCTTCTATCACAGCCATGGGTCAGAAGATCTCTGGCGGCATTAAATCGGTAGATGGTCGGGGGGAAAGCGGTGGTTCTCCATCCTACCGACCACTGGCTCATCGCCGGCAACACCCAGAGCTCAGGGGGCCGGATTTCTTCAAGCCTCCCAGGCTGGATCTCCTATTGGATATGCCATGTGCTGGACTAGAGACCCAGCTTCGTCACGCTTGGAACCCAGATGACCGCTCGCTCAACATATTCATCAAAGAGGAAGATAAGTTGACATTTCACCGCCACCCGGTTGCTCAGAGCACAGACTGCATCCGGGGACGGGTTGGATACACACGGGGTCTCCATGTGTGGAAGATCCACTGGCCTGCCCGGCAGAGAGGCACCCATGCCGTAGTTGGAGTGGCAACCTCAGAGGCACCTTTACATTCTGTTGGGTACACAGCGTTGGTGGGGTCAGACTCAGAGTCCTGGGGCTGGGATCTAGGACGTAATCGGCTCTACCATGACAGTAAGAACCGAGCCCACAATTCGCTGCCGTCTTATCCTTGTTTCCTCGAGCCAGAGGAGACGTTCACCTTGCCGGACTCTCTGCTAGTGATTCTGGACATGGACGAAGGGACACTGAGTTTTATGGTGGACGGACAATATCTAGGAGTGGCATTCAGAGGGCTGAAGGGCAAGAAACTCTATCCCATCGTCAGTGCTGTGTGGGGACATTGTGAAATATCCATGAAGTACATCAACGGCTTGGATCGTAAGTATCATACACTACACTCACAGTATGTGTTCTTAGTTATAATGCTGTCAGAAAATATCAGAAAATGAAACCAACTTTAGTATCTAATCTGATTGTGACAAGCCACCACACATTCTTGGTTGTGGTACAATTTGAAATGTATAATGTAGCTCTGTAAACTCTGCACTATGACAAATTTTGTCATAGCGAATGGACTGCACCAGTTTCTCCAGTGGAAAATTTGAAGTAGTAGTTTAATAGCTCATCATGCGTTGACATCATCTGACTAGGTGCCTTTTATATGTAGTTTATATGCAGCACATGGCACATCCAGGTATGAATGGCCCATTTTGGCTTTTTCTTTTTTGAGCGCCATCGTAGATAGAGAAGTTTGTCCTGCACTAAATGATGCTGTAGGACTGTATCAGTAAGTCATTGTGTAAAACAGATGTATATTTAGTGGTATGAGGGGAAGATGAGTCAGAAATAGTTTGGATGTTATTTTGCATGCTTTGGATTTAGGTATTTGAATTTTTGTAATTGTAATCCATTCTTCCCACTGTCTGCATATGTGTGTTATGAGAGAAGAGACGGGCTTGTCCTTCCTCCACAGTCTAAACAGAGACACTTGTTAGAAGAGCCCTTACACACACATCATGGAGGACACCTAAACAGATGGACACACACCTGCAGGAAGAGAAAGTGTGTGTTATAAAAACATGCTTATGATCTGACGCTGGGGAGGGCTCACTGTTTGCAGAACCCCATGGATCTTATTTGATATCACAACAGGGTGTGTTTTTGTCTTTGATCTGGCAGAAAGCTGAAAGGAAACCCATTTTCCTCTGTAGTTTGTTTCGTCTGATTTCTCTTTGCTCAGTCACCTCAAATTTCTCTTTCAAAATATCTGCTCTCATGGGTCAACACATCATCAACAGCCTGTTTTCTATTTTTAAAAAGAGATTATGTGTCTAATTCCAGTTTCACATTGGATGTTTTGGTCTTAAAACTATAGCTGACCAACAAAAATATGAGCCAGAATGAAAACAAAAAGTGGAATTTCTTAACCTCGGGTTGAAGTCCTGCCTGGCAGTATGTGTGAAGTGTGGTAATCTCCTATAGTCAAGTTTAGCTCAAAGTACATAGTTTGGCTGTTGAAAGCACCTTCGCCTCAGCCGTTTTCCATTTATGGAGCCATCTTCTGAATTTCATGGTGGGTCTGTGTGATGGGCCACCTAGGAGAATATGGAGAATATTGAGTCTGTTCAAAGCTCTCACTTCTACAAGCATAGACGCCGTACTGTGAAATGAGGGTTGACTGTTGAAAATGTGCAAAGCTTAAAGCAGGGACGAGAGTGAAGCTTGAAAGGCTGATAGGTGCATGTGAAGGGAAAGAGGAAAAGGAAAAGAGTCAGTAGGTTGGTAAAAAGGATGGGGGCAGAGATGTGTCTGTGAGGAATAGACACAGAGACGGCAAGAAATTAAAAAATACACAGTTGTGCTCAAAACACATAATAGAATTTAAAAAATAGTAAAGAACTAGTTACACCAGAAACTGGAAGTTAATGGTTCTTGGTGGTGACATAGTGACTAAAAAGCAGCAAATCAGAAACACTTTAGTTAACTTTCTCTGTACTAAGCTGTTTACTCACCCTAACAGTTTCATTCCATCAAGAGTTTTCTTGTGCAGGCAAATACAATTCTCTATGAGTCAACACGCTATTCATTGACCGTACTAGCAGTTAACATTAGTTTGATTGGGAGCAGGTCAAAACCTTTACACAGACATATTTACACCGAACTCCTGCCTTACAACTGCCATCAAACTATTCTTCTTTTGTCGAGCAGTTTGTACTCAGAGGATGATTAAATAGAAGTAGATGGTGAAACACAGGTGATAAGCTACGATAGCTTCCTCTTTTTTGAACTCTCTGGCTTCCTGTTCCCGTTAAAGGTCAGCAATGTTGACTGCTGGTGGGTCAAAGTACAAAATAATTTGTGCTGGTTGAGTCTGCCCCCAATAGTGAATTCACGAACAATAGAATTAATACATTTCACTACAAAATGTTGTAGTTTTAAACAGGAGTGTGACCAGGCCTTAAAACGTCTGTCTTCTGTTCGATATCGGAGTCTGAAAATGTTCTTATGCAACCATGTATTCCAAAACTCCTAAACAGAATAATCAAAATCATGTGTGTGAGCGTTCAGACACAAAGTCTTCAGAGGGAGACAGGCCTCAGGTAGAGGAAGTCTACTTGGCCACTAAATATAAAACTGTTCTTTTGGCTTGTCATTCCATTCACACACTATCACATTCACAGCTGAGAGATTTTTTGGGTTATTAGTGCCTCAGTTGTTGCAATGAATCTGAAACAATGATAGTGGTGAAAGTAGTACTGTGTCTCGGGATTTAATGCAGAAGAGGTGAAATAAATGGCCTCGAGCATGTTCTCTGTGCTGCAGAGTGGGCAAACAGGGTATGATTACAATGGGTGTAGAGGCTTCATTTAATATCAGTTTCGAATTGAACCAGCTTGTCTGCCCACAGATGAGTCGAATAGTGAGATTGAAATCATTATTGCTGTCTGCTTGTGAGGGTATGAATGTGTGTGAAAGGCAAACCAGCTGTATGAGGT
Source organism: Ctenopoma kingsleyae (assembly GCA_032353495.1). NCBI lineage: Eukaryota > Metazoa > Chordata > Actinopteri > Anabantiformes > Anabantidae > Ctenopoma > Ctenopoma kingsleyae. The sequence goes on from JAUBNQ010000009.1 coordinate 7,719,120, forward strand.
CAGCAAGACTACACATAACACGTCACGTGGCTGTGTTTCGCTGATGTTAATTGCCTATCTTTGTGAAATATGTGTGTGAGCCTGTAGTGTATAAATCAGTTGTGTTTGTTGTGTTTATGAGTGCATGAAAAATCCTCTGGGTAGTTTGGTAATGACTTTATCTAACAGGACTTCCTATGAGAAGCGACTATTAGATTGTTTGTGAATTATTGTTGTGAAGAGAAGCAACATGACTGCGGAGTATTAAAAAGAGATTTATAGACGCGGCGCCCCCCTCGCCACAAACTGCCTCCCCCCCCCTCAACACTCTTGCCCGGGCCCCGCTGCACCATGCAGTTGATCATCGCTTTGCTCCACCTTAGATCATTGCCCCCATTGCTGTATTAACACAATACACACCAGTGAGACATAAAACCAACAGTGCAGCAGGCTCATGGTAGTTTTGGGAAGATCACACAAAGCAATTGAGGTCAGATAATTAGTGTAATAAGCACTAATGCAAATAAATGCTGAGCGAGGTTCAGACAAACTGCATTATCCTGTAAATGTGATTTAAATTATTCATCCTTCCAGCATTGTGACGCCAAAGATTTTCTTTCTTCTTCCATCTAGAAGTGAACAGATCCCTGTTTGCCACTTGGTGTATTTCACTTGATTGTTGCTGCATTACATAAACAACGTGTACCTAATTTATTTTCTTACCTTGAGCCACTCTCCCACCTGCTTCTGTCCAATGTGTTTGTGAGCATATGTCTCTTTGACACACAGCTCTGTATTCTCTCTCGTCCTGTCTCTATAATTGTACCAATTAGCAGTGCTTTGATTCACAACAATGTGAGCTGTCTTAGCTTCAGCCCTGATATCTGTCACCTCCTCTGTTTTCTTCCTCTCTCTTCTTTTTGTAGTTAAATACACATCACCAAATTGTATTATAAGTCTGGCATTTTAATGCTGCCTTCCTTATCAGCTAATATACAGGCCAACCAAAACGTAATTTCAGGCCTTCTCTGAATCATTAGACGTCACCGTTGTCTTATAAATCCAGTCCGTTTTTAACTTCAGTTGAAGGATTACAAATGTCAGTTTTTCTCAATGTGGTTTTTCCCAGTTGCAGAAAAGTTGACCTTAAAGGTTCTTCCCACACGTCTGATATGATTCACCAATACAAACCAGTTTCAGCCTCAGAGTTTAGCTGACTGGATCACATGTCCAGTCATTACTGTCTCGGGGAGTGTGAGACAAGCAGCGAGAGTAGGAAACAAAGTGAAATAGGCAAGTTGGGTTGAAAAATGGGAAAGACAAGCAAGAAAGGTGAGGGTAAGAGTGACAGAAATGTGAGAGAAACTACAGAGAGAAATAGCGGTAGTGAGATTAATTAAACTAAGGATAGGCTCTAAAAGTGGCAGCAAACATTTTGATGTTTTATGAGAGGGATGGAGCCAGAGTGTAAAGGCAGTGAGAGGGAGGGTTTGAACAGTGAGGACAGAAAGTGTGTGTGCGAGATGATGTCAGCGAAGCAGCTTGACACTGATGCTCAGCTGATCAACTTCCTGAGCTGACTTAGAAAAGGGGAATTATCATGTTCTCACAACAGTTTCAGAACTACATTGCAACACACCCACATCGTCCCTTAATACCTATTTTAACTGCACTGTATGAGAAATGACAAAAACAAACGAAACCACTGGACTACTAAGTGTGCTGAAAGAAATGTGAAATTTTCAGCATGTAGACACAAACACTGAGTTTTAGTTACCAGAGATTAATTCATCATTTATACTGCAGGCTTCTTCAAACATCATATTCCAGCATCTGTGACCTCTCTTTCTTTCCTGTACTGTTTAGTCTGCATCACACACGCTTACACACTCCAGGTCAGATCTAAACTACAGAGCACAGAGATCTATTCAAGACCAACCTGTTTACACAAAGGCTTTGGCACTGTCAGATAATTTGGTGTTTCCCCTGTTAAGATTCCAGTCCTGGTTAATTTGGTGATACCTTTACTTTACTTGTCTTGGTATGCATAGGTAGCAGGACGTGAATGTTGGGCTCCACCACTATTGATGAAACCTGTTTTTATAAAGACATAATTACATAAAGTAAATACACTCACTGACCACTTTACCACCTGTACAGTCTAATGCAATCTAATACTGCAGCTCTGCCACAAATTCTACTTTCACAAGCTTATAATTTCTCAGTTTTTGTTGAAACTGTCAGGAAGGTTATCATTAAGGTCGTAGCGGGTGGTGGAGTTGTAGTGGAGTGCTTTATGTTAAGTTTCTAAATGTTCCTGTTTAGTGCTGTGACCCTGCTTTCTAGTAGTAAGCTAGCACGCAAGAGTTTCACGCTCACTAAATGCAGGTGTGTCAGTGGGTTGGTGCTTTAGCTTCACTTAGGCTCTCACAAATGGACCACTTTTTGTGATTCCCTGTTTTGTCTCCCTCTCACTCTGCCTTTTACTGTCACATGCTCATGCTTGTTGGTCTTTGGCTGCTGTATTTCTTTCATTTTAATTTGTCTGAAGTGTTGGTTCCTGCACATTTTAGTCAAGCCATCAGCAGCACAAAGATGTGTTTCTCTTACTACCCAATTCTGATTTTGGGTGCTTTTAACACCCACTTTTAATGTACTGCTGGATTGACAAATCAAAGTGCAAACTCTAGCCAATGTTCCCAAAATGTTGAGAGAGCAGTTTGTGTTTGCACCTGTGCTATGAACTACAAAAAGCACATTAGAAACACTAATTGTGAGTAATTTACAGTGCCTACAAAGTGCTGAGTGGAACTAATATTGTCTTAAATTAAATGTCCTTGTTGGATGGATGCCTCTGTCTATGTGGCTGTGCTCTGTAGTGTCGCTGTTGACATAATGTGACAATAATGTGTATGATTGACTGCTCTGAAACTGCACTACAAGATGTATATTTCAAAGTGCTGTGTGTTTCCTTTTTGATGCTTTGAGATCTAAACACCCTCAGCTCCAGCAGGTAACAGTGGTGTCATGTCAGTGCACTCAGAATCAAATATTTAAGACCAGAGATGAACATATGAGAGGAGAGAAACGGACAAAAAAAAACCCCATGAAAAATAAAACAAGAAAGGGAAAAAAGAACAAGAGAGGAGTGGTGAAAATGGTGACAAGTGAGAGAAGAAAGACAAAATGGTGATTGTGGTCTTCACATGCTGTCTAGCGTCAAAGCTTTCAAGAAAACACAAAGGTGTCTATTAACAAAAAGATGGAATGAATAAAGGAGTCAAAAAGAGTCCACAATGGAGAGAATATGAAATGATGAATAAACCAAAATATACTGACAATGAGACAGAGGCAGCAGTGAGATGAGAGAATGATCACGGATGAAAGAGTGACAGCTGGAATGAAGAGTGACAGCCACAGGGTGATAAAAGACAAAAAAAGGAGAGAGATTAGAGCCGAAGAAGAGGATACTTGTAAAGAGTGGGCGAGGGGCAAATCGAAAGTCATGTCTGAATTCTCGCAAAGTGATAAGTGGAGAAATTCAGGAGAAGAGCTTCTAAGAGAGCAATGAGGCAGTGGAGGAGCTGGATACTAATGAAGGGCTACAGGGCAACGTTTTGATCAGTGAAGGTGCTGGAATATGTTATTGTTGTACAGTAAATGCTTCACATCAAAATCATGAAATCGTCATCAGCAGATACAGTGTGTTGTCAGGATCTGTATTAATACTGGAGCTTAATAAGACATAAAGTCTATTCCAGTATTTTATTTAATACTAATATTTCTTCAAAAATCTCATAGAAAAATTGGAGTGAGCTTAAAATAGAAATAGCCAATGACCTTGCCAGGCTAGCCACCTCTTACTCTCTCTCAGATACATGTAACTTTTATTTTACAATCTGAATCCCGGAGCTGGAATGACGAGTACGACACTGACCTGGTGTAGCTCATGAACTTTAGACAGATTTCCAGTCATTAAGTAAAGTTGTAGATTAAATGGGCCTTTCTTGTACTTGTAAAACCAGATTAACTTGAATTGTTTATGTCACGCATGATCTGGTCTTGGATTAACTAAACCAATTTCCTAAAAGAAGATTAGTTATTCCAGCACTGCAGAAATCTGCTTTTTATCACAAGTGATTCGGTGGCTAAACATGACCACATTTTTTCATCTATTTTTGTTTCGTTCAATCGCATTAATGGCCGTTAATTGATTCATTCCAGCTTTTACAAGCTTCTGTTTAGTGTAGGACATAATGTTAATAACAAATTAATAAATATCACAGAAAGCCAGTTTTTCTAACAGGATGAATTTTAGATGATCTCCTGGTTTAATTTACACCCTTTCCAGGACACCAGTGGCACTGTTATAATAGCAACGACAGATATAGCTGTCTCTATAGCAACCTGACTGCCAACACCTTCACCTGAGTGCCGTGCAGATTTTTAAAAGCTGTGTGTTGGAAGCTTTTGTACAAGACAAAGACAATGCGTTTAAAAATGTATTCTCCCTCGCTCACCAATGAACCAGACAGAGGGAATCATCACTTTTGAAATAATAGCACCTTAAGTTTGATGGGTTTTCATTTTAGTGTTGCCTTATCTCCTATATACATTTGATGTAGTTAATTCAGCCATTTCACTGCCCATAAAATTTATTTTAATCTCGGTACCAAACACATTATTAGCTCCAAGCCAGCCATGCTATACTGCCAGACTTTCTAGCTTAGTTACCAACTGTCAAGTGAATATATTTACCCTAAATTTTGGATTGATGAATACAAAAGAAAACAAAAAACACCAACAAGAAGAAATCGGAACGATTTCTAAATTGCATCATTTTAGTTGACATGATCAGAATTTCCATCTATTTTAACACATTGTGATTCACATTAACATAACTGTAAAAACTAGAGATTCGGACAGACAGAAACAGAGGAATTCTGAAGGTTGAGTATAGAGAGTGGTAAAGAGTCAAATGGAGAGATGGAAATGACTGATCAGCAGGAGAATAAAATGTAGCTCAAGTGAAGAAGATGAAGGGATAAAAATGGACTAAAAGGCCACTGTGGGAGAGGAATACACAGAAAAAGCGTTAAATTCTGAACATTGGTGCTTCCCCGGGAGTAGTCACAGTTAAGCATTTCCCTACTGTATTGCCAAAATGAGTGTTAAAAGCTCTGCGAAAAGTACCATTAATTTTGTGAAAACAGAAATGGTCCTGGGCGATGGGAGACAGCCTAGATTACTGCAGGAAGAAACTCAGAGTGATTTCACACCTGATTATCTCTCCATTTATCCTGCCTTTCTGTCAGTACTGATCCAATGCCCCGCATCTGTGTGTGTACCTATCTACTGAAACATTTTTACAGTATTGGTGGATAGGTATTGCTTTTACTGTATTTGCTATATTACCTCTGTGTCATTTATAGGAGCAGGTCAGTTTGTTGGAGGCTCAATTGAACGCTAATAAGCTCCAAAATACACTGTAAACAGCAATAAAACTGTTTCATAGGTCAGTTTTGCTTCAAACTCAGTTTTTCCACTACCACACTGGTCAATGGACATTCAAAGATTTATACCAGCAAGGAAAGCTGAAGAGCTGAAATTACTTTCGGAAGCACAGCAGTTGCTTTTTACTAATGTGTAAATGTCACATTTAAGGCTGCTGATCACTGGAAGTTCAACATGGCAAATGTGAGGGGTGTACTCACTTTTGACATACTGTATACACACTGGTGCAATGATTTACATCATGTTTTATTATTACAAAATAAACCAGTGAAGATTTCTAGATCAGTGGTTAAACTTTTTACACCGAGATCCAACTTAAAAAATATTTGGCTCTCCAACTACCACCAATATGACCAGAGGTGGGTAGTAACGAGTTACATTTACTCCATTACATTTACTTAAGTAACTTTTTGAAAAAAAAAGTACCTCTAGGACTAGTTTTATTGCACCATTTGTTTTACTTTTACTCGAGTAGTTTTGTAAAGAAGAAACACTTCTTACTCTGCTGCATTGGGAAACACTTGACTCGTTACTTTTGTTTTTAACCATTTATTCTACATTAGTTTCACCAATCAGGCATAGCAGCAACGATCACATGACTCTGTTTCACCACCGCTAATAAGGTCGCTAAATTGATTGAAGTTGGTTCTCGCTGACACACAGAAAGCAGACAGCTGTACAGCTGTGCACAAATACGCACACTTCATCCATGAGATCACCCGTTAGCTAACTCTGGATTCAGAAATAGGTGATTTACCATCACATCCTGATCAACCAACAAAATTCAGCAGCTAGACTTCAGCGATGTCTGTGAATAAGACTCTGTCTGTCCATGTGACCGTACGTACAAGTAACCTGAGAGATCGAACGGGTGAAGTGTGCGCACACAGCTGTACAGCTTTCTGCTTTTTGCCTGTCAGTGGGAACCAACTTCAGTCAATGTGGCAACGTTATTACCGACCTGTGTTATGTCTGTTCATGTGTCTGAATTAAACGTCTCCAATAAAACTGGACATGGTTCTAATTTCTGACAGACATCCAGATACCATATTTTGGCTTCAACATGTGAATGTAAACACTGTATAGTCAGTTTGGGCTAAGACTTGTAATTTGGGATGTGGTGTTGTGACTCTAATGCTGTTAATAATGTTTATGGAGATGTAAAGTGTATAAAAGTCTGACGGTCAGACGTTGTCCAGTGAGCGGAAACCGTTGGAGAGGGACACACTGGGCTTCAAAGCCCTGTATGACACAATTATTAATCCATGCTCCCGATTTATTAATCGGCAGACTTCAGCAACGTCTGTGAGTCTGTTTCTTTCTCTGTGACTGTGCGTAAAAACCTGAGAGATCGCTATGCCGTGTTGTGACTCCTAATGCTGTTTGACATTGTCCAGTGAGCGGAGACAATTCACCCGTAAACTATAGTAATATTATGTCTTTAATGTTATCATTTAATTTTCGTCAAAAATTCTCAGGTGTTCCTGCGTACCACTAGAGGGTGGTATGCGTGCCATAGTTTGAGAATTACTGTTCTAGATGACTTTGATATTAAAGTATTTGGTGACTAGTTTGTTCACTGGTTCAGAACATCATTGTTTTTCATTTATTAAATCCATCACACACATCCACATAGGTCCAGTGTTATTAAAGGGGTGATCCAACAACTCTCTCGCTATAATGAATGACAGCAAGATAATTCCCCTCAATCTCCATCTCCTCCTTCGCTCTTTGTTCAGGAAGCTGTAAGGCCGACCTGTAATCAACACCTCAATTTGGCCTCCTGACTTTGTGACAGGCTGGATTCCTTTGTGTACCCTCCTGGACTCAATTCTGTTTAAAGGTTTTCAGGCATCTCTCTTTCTCTCTGTGACATTCTTCCATCTAGTGAATGAAACTCACCTGATTTGTTTCATTAACTTCACTACATTTTGTGGCTCTGCTGAATTAGATGTATGTTTTTGTTTTGTCAGTGAACACAGCGTTGTTGCAGCCAGGAGCTGAGCTTCAGGTGTCTGTAGGTACTGAGAGCTTGTAGCCCGTCACTAACCTTCTGTTTGACTTGCTTATTTCTGACAGTTCCTCTTGTGAACTAATATCTGTGCATGAATTAACTGTAAACGGTATCCATCTGTTCCCGCTGAAGCCCTGTGCACCGTTTCCATGACAACGCACATCTTATGAGGATGATGTCACAACTTCAGTCAGGTAAAGGGGTCTGCATGTGTGGAGTTTTCCCAACATGTTGTTCTTTTACTTTGTGGCACAGAGCAGGTTTACTGGGGCTGTTTAGGGTGGAGTACACAACCCAAAATCACCTCATCAGTCATTCAGAGAAATCGGGTTACACACTGGTAAACAGAGAACACATTTATTTGCACTGTAACCCAGTTACTGTAAATCTGTGTATACAGTGGCAAAGAAATGTATGTGAAACATTTGGAGTTACCTGGTTTTCTGCATTAATTCTTTCCAACACAACTGCACCTCAGCCATATTTTCAGGATGCCTAGCATGAGCGTCTTTCTTGAGATCGGTGCACAGTATTAAGGTCTGCTGTGCACCAAACCTCCATATTGGAGCCTAAACTCAGTATGTTCAACCTATTGGGTTAAGGTTTCCCTGGACAACCTTTTCCTTGTATGAAGACTTCCACTATAGTAGATTTACTTTGACATTTGGGGTCACTGACTTGCTGTGTCACCGAGCTTCTGTCATTATTCTGTCAGATTTGTGGATAAACTTTAGAATTAATTTTACCTTTGATAATGAAGCTGTCCAGGCCCAGAGGCAGAAAAACAGCCCTGAATCATGATTGTCCCTCCACTATATTTACTTTCAGCTAACATCAGGTTGGTTTGATCTGTGATGAAACACAGACACCAGCTGATCATAGCTATCATATCCAGACTTAATAAAGCCAGGTGATAATGTGCATCGTACATTGTTTAGTTTAATATTTAGCTTCTAATATAAAAGTAAATCAACAAATGTAATTAAAAGCAAACCATATTTGTGTGCAGCTCACCAAGGCTTTCCACTTTTTTGTGTTAAGTGAACAAATATTGTGCATACCAGAATCTCTCTGTGCTTATTTCTACAATTAATGTTGATTTCTATCAACGGTTTTGCGCATTGTGACCTTGGAGACCAACAACTCAAAGTGACAGTGCAGCGCTGAATATGCACTCTGTCACATTTCACAGAGCAGAAAGAGCCTGCTCTGGCCTTTTGCTCTCTTTCAAAACAAAATGAGGCAAGAAATCCAGTGATTTCAGGGCAAGACATGACGCGGGGTTGGCCCGTTTGTCATGTCTTTCACAATATGTGAAGTATGAGTGAGTAATTGTGTGTAAGGCGAAAACCTTGTGACAGTATTGCATCATGGCACATATTCAGAAGTCAAGGGTACCTTAGAACTAAGTCTAAACTTTGTTTTAAGTGACCTCAGTTTACCCATTTAATGTCTAATTATGTAAACGTGCATTTCCATGTAGATGTGAAAATGTGGTCACCGTGAGCGTCACTAGCCTATTTTAACACATTAGTGGTTAAGATGATACAAGAAGCATTCAGGGTGATGCCTACTTACTTATCAAATACAGCAAATACAGTTCAGTTCAAATACGTGTCAGCAATCGATTAGTTCTTCACACTGCGAGTGGCATCATTGAACGATCATTTACTGTAGGAATCTGTAACATCTCTACTCTTACCACATACAGTATATTATGGATTTTAAAACATTTTGAAATGGAATGAATGTTTAGGCTCTCAGCCCACATGTTAAACGTAATACAAATCACAGACACTGTTGGTCTCCACAGTGTTGAACCTGCTTCCACAGTATTTTACTGAGCTAGAGATTATTAAGATTTCAGTCTGAATCTTTTCACTGTTCATGTCCTGTCTGGTGTAAAGCTGTGCATCAGATTGTATGAAGCATCACAGACATACACATGAAGGTAAAAAAAAAAAATGCTAGGTGTCCTTTTGCAGATCCTGCTGAGACCTGATCAGGCACATTGAGTGTATCTTGTAGAAGTGACTGATTTGTGTTCACACATAAGTGACACAGAAAGTTGCTTGATGCTTATGCCACATGCTGGATTCTTAAACAAATAAGTGAAATTCAAATTTTATACTGGGGGGAAAAAAAAACAAAGCAAATGTAAGATGCGTCTTGTTGAGAACCAATAAAATCTTTTCATCGCTAGCATTCTCACACAAGTTAATTTATCCAGTTTATTATCATTTCTATATCTGCTGCTTGTGTGTTTTCACAATTTCAACTTTAGAACTTTATATTGGCACCAAGTTTTTATTTAATACTGGAGTTTCTCTTTCTTAACATGGCATAGTGTACAGGGAAAAAGGTGGTAATTACTGAATCATTTCTTTGAGGATATTGTTTTCCCTTTATTGTGTTTTTGTCTTTTTCTGGCAATGTGATCTCCTGCTAAAGCCATCTTTGTCTTTGTTTTCTGTGTCCTGTTTCCCTCTCTTGTGATCTTCAGAGTTTCTCACACATTTCTACCTTGATGTTAGTTATGGGTTTTGTTGCTTTGTCCACTACGTCCTTTCACGTCCTCTGCTGCCCTCCATGTCCCTCCCTCACACTGTGCATTTTCTGTTATATCTGTCACTCTGCCTCTAGTTATCCATCACTTTATCTCCATCTCTTTAATCTAATTCACATTGCCCCCTCATCCCCTCACCGGGCTCCTTGCCCGGGCAGCTAATGTAGCTTGCTGTGTTGGCTGATATGGCTGCAGACCAGTCCAGACACACACTGCTGCCCTGTCTGTAGTGTGGGGTTGGACTTCTGCAGAAGTTACTTAGAATAGAAGAAATGTTGAGTTGTTGTCAGAGATTTGTTTGTATGGACTAGTATACCCTTTGCAAAAACATTTTGATTGCTACGGTCAGTCATTACTCACTGTCATTTTCTACCCTGTGTACTGTGATGTTCACTTTCATTGTGACTCACCTTTCAAGAAGAAACTCAGTTTTTTTCTTTCCCCTCTTAAGTCTATCAGATCAGTGCTTGTTTTAACTGTAGGTATTTCATGCAAAGTTGCTCAGAACAGAAAAAGTCCAATCTTTGTACAGTATCTAGTTAACTTTTTGCGTCATGTTGTCTTTTAAAACTCACAAATTATGACAAGTGTGTTATGATGATGCTACTTAGTTAAAAACACGTGGATTAGAATGACATAACATATGCAAAAACAAACATGTTGATATTTTTAATAAGAATTCAGTTCAGTTAATTTAATTTTTTATTATGTATTATCATGTGAGCTGAAGAGAAGCAACTAAATTCTATTTTCAAGATTTTTATACCTAAAGTAAGAAATGTGGCATATAATGAGCTACAGCTTCACTGGACTGTGTTAGGACCACTGGATTCTTTATGTTGTGCTTTCAAAGAGGAAAACATGCTGATGTGTGTCCTGTTGCTGCTGCTTTCTGAGCAGAGAAACACTAAGAAACTGCTCTGTGGTGAAAGTTAAAAATATTTCAGCTTTTAACTAAAGAGCGCTGCACATCAAATGCCTATTCAGATGTGTCATAGCAACAGTGGTAGCCATGAGAAGAGCCTCCTCCAAGCAGCTGTTGCATTGCCAGACAGATAAAGGTCTCCTCGGGATTAAGATGATGTTTTTAGCTCCATGTCATACACTTCTTGGAGAGCACTTTTACTATTAGGCCGCTGTTTGAATGGGAAAGTTATACAGTGTAGGATTGGTATTTCCTCTGTTGAGTAACTTTTACTTTGTCACAGCACACCTGTGTCCATTTATTATAAAAGGTTTTATTGTCCAGTTTTATAAAAGGAATGGATTTTGGACCAACAGTGATCACAGATATTACATAACCTACTGATTTCATTCAATTGGCCCTTATATAAGCCAAGATGACAGTTATACACGTTGTGTAATATATAAACTGGTTTGTGCCAAGTGTGTATTGTAACCTTAGACGAGTTTTTCGTGAAACTGATAACGAGATTATACGTGATTACCTAAGAAGTCATCTTGTGCTTTGAAGCCCAATAAAATGACATATCAAATTCCAGTTGATTCGTGGCTTTCGTAATCTTGAGAATGAGACTGTACTGGATAAATGTAGATATAAAAGCTAATAACTCTTATCAGTTCTACTAACTTTGTGAAGTCAAATCTATTTTGAGTTTAAAGGAGGTATTCTGTATCCAAATTTTTGGCCCCTCACAAATTATAATGTAATAGATCAGACTTTATACAAGGTTTTTTTTTTATATATATATATGCAGTAATACTTCCCAGTTTTCCCCAGTGAATCAAATTTGGGATTTGGTCTGTAGAAATAAAACTTGATTTGATTTGAACACTCAGAAATATAGTCAATCTGCTTCATCATATTTAGAAAATTAGTTTAGCATAAGACATTTAAAGGCATAGAAATGTTCAGCTCCATTATAACCAGTTTTTAAAAAAAATCAAACTCATAAAGGTGCCACCCAGAGACATGCATGTAGACTTTGATCCCCAACCAAGCACACTGTCTAACCAGGAGACATTGACTAAGCAAACACACTGCAGCTTTCAGTGGCTGATGTGTGTAGATGTTCAAACCACATTAGTGTCACAGCAGCTTTCCTTATCTAAAAGAATTATTTCTGTATTTTGCATTTGAAATGGGCTTTTGTGTCCCTGCCTGACGTCCCGCGCCAACATTGACCTCGTTGGTTACAACACGGCTGTGCGTGGCATCATGACTGTGAGCCAGAGATGGGGATTAACTGTCTGTGTCTGTGCGCAATTCCCTGAAGCCAACTGGTAATTTGTTCAGATGTAATGATGTGGGTGCTAGACAACACGTCCTTCAGCTCTGCCATAAAAAAACTTAATTACCTCATTTTTTACAAACTGAAAAAATATAATGACAACTTTGGTTTTTAGAAACCATTTGTCTTTATTACTGTTTATTTTGTAACTTTTTTTTTTGACAACTGCATTTTCCAAAAAAGAAAATTAGATTTTAATTACTTGAGTATGAGGGAATGTTGCATATTCTCATGATTTAAAAATGTTCCCAGTGTTTAGGAACATATTGTGCATAACTGGGGAGAGAGAGCTGAGGCCTGGGAACAATGTCTCACATTCCTGATGATTTCAGTAGCAAAACCAATCCAATTCAAGCACTCCTGCTATGAAAGTCTTTATAATTACAAACCTGCAATGAAGCTGAACAGGAAACCAACAATAGATGCACCGCAGAGCAGAGAGATAGCAATTCAAACCACAAGGCTTTACTGAAAAGGATTTAATTTAATATGCATTCGAGATGGTAACTTTATCATTACATGTTGCTTAATATGAGTTTTGAACAGTTTGGCAGCATGTGGCATAGATGTGTGAAGAGAAAATAGCTTTGCATATAATGTTTGTATCAGTCCTGTCATAAAAAATACACATATTTGCTTCATTGCTAAGTTACACGAGGAGATAGATACTGCTCTAATGTCTGTAGAGTAAATACACACAGCCATCATCTGGTTGGCTTAACACAGCATCAAGGCTGAAAAAAGCGGGAGATAGCTACCTCAAAGTTTCCATTCCAGTAGTTGTATTCATCATTTGAGTGTGTGCAGTGGTGTCTGTGGAGCAGGAAACGGCTATAACATTCACAGTAACAGTGAATAGTCTAATCCCTGAAGCTCTGAGAGACTCTGCAGTTGTTTTTAGTTTTATTGCCTTTGGTTAATCACATGAGAGTAGTTTTCAAACATTCAGTGTAGCAGTATTAAAGAATAAATGTGTCACTGGTGGCTCCAGATGTTACAGAACCTCTGGTATAGTCTTTATAGCAGTTACAGAAACAGAGTCTGTTGTAATTAAAACACACCACTGTGTTCACAGTCACATTAGGCAAGCCTTCTGATTGGACTGTAGGCTAACCTTTGGTACGGTTGACATGAAGCCATCATTCCACTTTTCACTTCTGTGCTCTCCTTTCCTCCCTCCATCATTACTCTCCTTTCTTCTTCCCTCTCTCTTCTGCTCATATCGCAGCCCTCGTCCTGGCAGCTCTGCCTCTTAAACTCTTCCTTCATTCTCTCCTCTTCATCTCTATATGTCTTCCCCTCCACACATTTGCATTTCTCTTCCCGGGGACTACCATCCTGATCTTCTTTTGACTCTAACCTCTGCTCCTGCTCTGGTTCCATGTTGATCTTCGTCTCCTCTGGCTTCTGTTTTCTCCTCAGTCTTTCCACTTTCCTCAGGTCTCTCTCTGCCTCCAGCTGAGCTCTCAGCTGCTGCTCTCTGTGGTTCCATTCCTCCTCAAGCCTTTGGTACATGTGAAGGGAGAAGTGCCATCCCCCATTCTCCTGCAACATGTCTTCCACTTTACTCAACAGCTCTCTCACCTGCTCCGGCTCTCCTTCCTTCCTCCCATATGTCTTACATCCTGCATTCTCCCTTCCTGTCTCCTTGTCACCTTTCCTCCACCAAGTCCCCTCCTTTTTCTTCTTATCTGTATTCTCCTGCTTTCTGCTTTCTTGGCCAGTGCCGACTGTCCTGTTATCAAATACATGGTGTCGATAGCGACACTTATCCATTAGCCAGCGCAGGGCAGAGCCTCCTGATTGAATGTGCTCCTGTATGCTGTGCCCTCGTCCCCTCAGCCAGTCTCCAAAAGTGAACAACACCATTGTGTGTCTCCACACTGCAGAGGTGAAGAGCTCCATCCTTCTCTCCAGTGCTCTCCTCTCTGGCTCGGTGAAGTCCAGCAGAGGAATCACTAACAGAACAATATGAGGTCCTTCAGGTCCACACAGATCCAGCGCCCTGAGCAGTTCAAGTTTTTCCTCTCGAGGCACAAACTCCTCAGATGAACCCCAACCCTGTGCATCCACCACAGTCACATAACGTCCAGCAGTGACAGAGCTGGCAGCTGTGCTGGTCCCACCTCCTCTGATGTCAAAAGCCTGTTCCCGACCCAGCAGGGTGTTACCAGTAGAGCTCTTTCCTGTCCGCCTGGGACCAACCAGCAAAATCTTGAGTTCTTTGGGGGCTGTACAGAGAAATAAATAAAGGGACACAAAAAGAAAGTTCTAATCTGCAGTTGATAATTTAAACTACTTTTCACTTTATTTGTTTGTGTGTACAGGATTATTGTTATAGCTGAGTGGAAAGAGCAAATCTTACTCGCCCACTAGTAATACAGTCATATATGTTCCACATTTCATGAATCATATCCATCTCATTTTGTTGTGGGGATTTTCTATAAATTTCGAGCTTTTTTCTTACGTTCCTTTGCTTTATTGGCATGGTCTTAACAACTCTTAAGATGTAATTAATCACTGGGCACTAAACAGTCAGCCAGTGTATTAACTTTGAGATAACGTGCTCAGTAAAAAGTCAGTGGACTTCAATCATTTTTGAAATTTAATTGAATTTTTGTTAGATATATAACGTAGGCCTTTGTTATAAAATAAGATCTGTCAACAGATTTGTTTGCCAGGTTAAAAATATCTAAATAAATAAAAATCACTCACCAACATTAGCAGGTGGGTCCCAGCTTCCCATCGTAATCGTCTTTCTTGTATCACACCCCTGGCAGCTACATCAGGTGTCAATAATCTTAAACCTACAAGGTTAAGACTTGAGCTGTGACTCTCTGACTCCTTTCTTCTTCACTTGCTGTCGAATGGCTTCACTGACACATGTTCCTCTTATCAACACTTAAAAGCACCTCCCAGTTTTTATTGCTGACTTTGGATTCATAAGGAACGTAAAACTATCAAACCTTTTATGATCCTTATCAAAACAGTTTGTATTGTGTTTTTCAGGAAGGCTATGTCTGAATTCCTTCGTTTTATTGTTTTATAAAAGGGATCCAAGCTTATCGTCAGCATTTATCATTGTTTAACTAAAGTTGCTCATTGTTCAAGTGGTTCCACAGAGTTTATTTACTACAGAGGGACTAAGGTCGTAATCTAGAGAGATTGTATACACGGTTTCATGGGATTACAGCTGAATGGAGCTTGTGGAGTTGCTTAAATGAGATGATGAATGTTTATACATACTCACACTATACTGTGTGTGCGTTGTGCAAGGAAAGTGTTGCTACCAATGTATTTTATGCTATTACTGCATGCATCTATAATCATGAGATTAGATAAGATTAGATAACACTTTATTGATCCCCTGAAGGGGAAATTCACGTGTCACAGCACGAGAGTAAAAGTGGCATCAAAACAAACACCAGAACTGACGACTAGAACATAGTACAAAAATACAGAATACATGAATAGTGTAATAATAATAATAATAATAATATAGAGTTAGGGAGGTGAGATACAGTAAATAAACTGGGAAGTCAGGCTCAGAAATCATAGTCATACGTGGCACATAAGGCAGGATACATTACAGCAGTGTAGGACATGATATAAATGCTATGACAAATACCTACTGTACATATGAATACCAGAGGTGTCAAAAGTACTCACATTCTCTACTTAAGTAGAAGTACAGATACTTGTGTGAAAAAAGACTCTGGTAA
>JAUBNQ010000009.1:7761089-7784684 GCA_032353495.1 Ctenopoma kingsleyae
AGAGGAGAGGAGAGGAGAGGAGAGGAGAGAAGAGAAGAGAAGAGAAGAGAGAAACGGATTGGGTAAAAGAAACAACAACATATATTATGTATATTTCCAAGGGAAACACACTCAGTTTGTGAATCTGCTTCAGAAAAGTTTACAAGACCCAATGGACAGGAAGCTATGAAGAATTCAGTAGTTATTTTTCCTCAGGTTTAGAGTGGAGGTAAGTCTCTGACACAGACACTGATTCTAACATAAAATACATCTAATTTAATTTCCTTGACACCGACAGCAGGCATAACAAACAAAACACTTGTATGTACAGATTTGTTCTTAATTACTGTGTATCAGTAATTTCATCTGTGGGACAATCTGTGGCATGTCAATTTACTGAGAGGTATTTTAGATTTTTATTATTTCATTGATGTATTTCTCAGTGGCTCAAGTAGTCGCCCACCAGTTTGGTGGTTCGCGCCCTGATTCCTCCTGGCCATATGTTCAAGTGTCCCTGGACAAGACACTGAACCCCCAAGATGTCCAAAGACCCAGACACAGAGGCTACACAAGCCACTGGAGCAGGTGCCAGGCCCAAAGTGTGGGACAATTGGAGAGCAGCTTCTACATTTCTGGAAATAAAGTGGGAAAATGCCCTCTGTCCTCACGTCACCTCATGGTTTTAATGCAGTTCTGTCTCCAGTATCATCCCACACTAAATATAACGTGGGAGCAAGTAGCAAAGAATGTGAATTAGTCTGCAACACACAAATATTATATGATCCCCTTGTAATACACAACACCTCTACCACTTCCTTCCAGGGTTTAATATTGAATTTGATGCATGAGTTTGACACATCACGCGTGCATGACCTGCACTGTTGGAAATACACGGACCTTCTCGTTCACCATCGCACTGTTTCTTTGTGTGTGCAGTATCAGGTGACAATGCAATTTATGGGGTCAGTGCCATCACAAATTTAGTCAAGTGTATTATTTTCCATACAGAAAGCTAAATTTTTCTGAACACAGGTAAGTTCTGCCCCGTGGTGCAATTTCATCGCTTCAGGAGAAGCCTGTCATTTCCATCAACTCATAAAAGTCTAGTAAACTTAACACAAATTACTTATTGATTACAAATTACTGAGAAATGGTGACATTCCTGTATGTAAACAACACCATGACATAATTTTTAAACTGAGCACCAACATAACAGACAACAGACAAATGTCTTCCTTTTACCTGGACATTTTCTGCCTCCTGTGAAGTTAGACTCACAGAACAGCATTGGCAGTAATGCAGAGATGTTTGCTTCTAAATGTGAGTGAGGCTCTCCCTTATAAAGACAAGTTCAACAATTTCTACTTGATTAGTAAGTTTTGCAGCATTCTGATGTTATGTAATTTGATAATGGTCAATATCTGAAGGGCTGCGCAGAGTGAGGTGAAGGATAGGAGACAGTAGAAGAGCATAGCAAAGCAGGGAGATGGAGGCATGGGGAGAGCTTGGAGTTTTACATTATATTGAACAAATTGATGCTTCAGAGGCTCCAGTTAGCTGAATAGTTACAGCACATGCCCTATAATGTTTCCACTGTTAATTTTGAAATAAAGTCTAAAAAAATATCCAAGAATATTGTTTAAAAAACACAGAAATTATTTATGTCTTCTGTTGAAACTGACACGAATAAAGTTGTACATTTACTGTAACTTCATTAAGCATTTTAAGTACATGTGAAAACATCACTGCACTGACTTCTTCAAGAGTCTGAACACTCAGTTTTGTTCTTACTAACTCACATGACAGTAACAGCAGATGCTATTCTGAACAGCAGCCACCAGCCAGCCTGTATGGGGCTGGAGGCATCTTATACATGTAGAGCTGAGAGAAGAGACATTGCACTGCCTTCAGCAACCTGTGTAGCAGGAGACCTAATTGTGTGTTATTTAAAAAAAGTGGTGTAGCGTGCAGAAACTTCTAATTACTAGCTGTTATTCTGAAATTCTTCTTTAAAAATTGCAGCACATACTAAGTGTTTTTTGATATACATTATTAGTATTCTGTTGTCTTGGATTCTCGCCCTCCTTTATATCAGCGCATCAACCCACTTTGTGATAGTGGTTGTGAGTGAGATGGAGGGACTAAATCACGGTGGGCAGAGGCAAAGGAATTAAAGTACAATGTTACGATGTAACCCATGTTTAACAGCTGTTTGGGCCTCCAGTATGCAATAAGTTATGTACTAAAACTTTTTATAAACTTTTAGAGTTGCCACAGTGAATCACTCTGCATATTTGGCAAAGATTTTACGCTGGATGCCCTTCCTGACACAACCCTCCCCATTTATCTGGATTTGGGACCAGCACTAGGGAGGACCTGGGATGCAAACCACCAACCTTGCGGTTCTTAGACAGTAAGCAATTGCCAACTGCCCTATCTACTGTGCCACCATCCTGGCCAATATGTCATGTACTAAACTTCTTTAAAATTTATGAAGCTGGCTGCTGGTTTACGCTTTGAACAAAGGCAACAGAATAGAAATAGAACATTTCAGTGCTTAGTATTTTTACAAAGCAGCAAAACTGCCACTGTAAATGCATTTCATCTTATTTACATGTACAGTTAGTAAAATAGTAGTACTGTGTCTTTCAGTTTAATGAAGGCAGCAAGAGTACAAAAGGTCACATCTTAAAACGTTTTTGCAATTTGCAAAAATATATAGAGAATATTTTACCAGAGGATATTACTACATTGAAAATAGTAGAAAACTGTTTCATTGTTGAGCTTTTTCAGTTGTCGAATACAACAATGCTGTGGTTGCATTTATATAGAGCACTATGATATAGTACTACATCAGAAACAAGATGTGGCAACTTCTGGTAGCAACCTTCAAAAGCAATTTTATGCCCACATTTGTCAAAATGTCAAAAGAAAATATTCTGTAATGTTTTTCCTTTTTGTGCAGTAAAGGATACTGTATTTGATGCTTTGGATGGTGGAACGTACCAAACATGACACCATCGCAAACTGCAAACTAAGTTTATCATCCTTACTTTTGGTTTATTATTGTTATTCCTATTATGTATTATTTTATGGCCATGCATTAGGAACACACATCACACACAAGTACTGGGTTTTTGAGATGGCAGTATAATTGTTCCTAATCTTAATGCTTGATTCATTTTTCAACTCCCCCCAAACATAGAAATATTCATCATTAAACTGCATTTTATTTTGAATGTCTGTCTGACAAATGCATTGTTGAAAGTTTCAAGACAAGATCCTTTTGATTTAGTGACCAGGCATAAACTGAAACTGCTGCATTGCCTGTCTACACATGCATGTTTTTACAGATGCATGAAATTAATCTACACAAAATAAATAAATAAATAAATAAAAGAAAATTAACAAACAGGACTTGATCTTCCCTAAATAATTTATTTGCGCAAGCAAATCAGTTTAGTAAACAGTTAGTACTAATTTGCATTTAATAACTCCAAATTAAACTAAAGCATGCTGATTTTAATTAATATTTTGATATGAAGAATTTAAAAAATCCTCTGTAGTTCTAAATAACAAAATAATTACTAATAACTTAGTATGCCCTGTAGTACTAATAGTGTAGATCAGAACCATGTTGAATATTTTATTTTATGGTGCTTGGCCTGAGGCTGTGAAAATGAGCGTAAATAAAGGCGTAAAAGAATCTGTCTTCCTATTTGGCTAAAAGTTGTTCAAACTGTCAGTGGAAATCATATCATCTTTCACTGTGGTTGCCTTCCATTCTCAGGTAACGGCCTCTGAGTTTTACTTTGCAATTTTCTTACTCATAAACACATTTACTGTAGCAGAGGTTATAAACTGTGAGATTTAGAGAGACAAACATTAAACTAAATCTATCTGTTTCATGTTGAAGCATATAATAATAATAATAATAATAATAACCAGCTTTATTGTCACTGATTTTTCATTGACATTTTTAAATGTTACAATGAAATTTGGTTTCTGCATTTGACCCATCAAGCAGTGGGCAGTCACAGGGGGCGCCCGGGGAGCTAGCGCTGACTGTCTCGCTCAAGGACACACCTGGTATGGGTGATGGGCTGGGAGTCTGGCTGGGATTAGATTCTGCCAACATTTGCATCGCAGTCTGATGCTTATCCCATTGAGCTACCAGGCCGCCTAAGCATCAGTATATCAATAGGTTTAAATATTGGCTTGAATGTCCCAAGGACCCCCGCAGTTGGACCATGTTTCCTACTGAACTTTCTCATGGTTAACATTATGACAACAATCATAACATTTTATTTAGGTGTAGTGTATTTGCTGGTTCACCGGCATTGCTGGGATACCCTAATGGACTAATGGAATTCATATTATTGGTAAAACCTTTTCCTTTCCTGCTATGGTGAATCAAAATGAGAAAGATGTGGATTTCCTAAGAAAACAATCACTGTTTATGCTTGTAGCAGTGCACTTCCATATCAAATATGACTGCTGACTTTTCTTATATCACTGTGTGTGAAAAGCAAGCTTTTTACGCCACATGTTGATTGATGCCTTTTATTTCCTACATAAAATCACCCCACGCTCTTTTTGATGCCTGCTTTGTGCTTCTTCTTCAGTTATCTGTATACTGTGAGGGTTGCTTTGAGAGTTCACACCCACTTTCCTGATGCAAATGGACGGAGATGGCAAACACATATTTGCCACTGAAACTCAAGAACAGCTTATTGCTACACAAAACCGCTTAAAAAAACCCAAACCATTTTCTTGTTAACCTTGTATGACAACAACACGTCTTCTTTTTGCTTTCAGGGCAGTGAAAGTACAGTCTGAACGTCTTTCATTCCACACGTCTCATCATTATGTTGTTGATTGTGAGGAAAACGGGGATGGAGAAATACAAGACTCTGAAAGGCAATCTTGCTCACTAATGGCCTGCAAAGTTATCAGTTGCGGCTTAGTGAAGCTTAAAGCGGCTTCATTGGGATGTAATAGCTGGCAAAGTTGTCCTCCATTCACTCTGGCTAATCCTTCCTTCAGGGCTTTTTCTCACAATCAAAGATTCATGGAAAGAGGCAGAAAGCGAGGGGTGCATGAAGCAAGGAAGAAAATGATGACGACAAAAAGAAAATTGCAATCAGGCACAGGATGAAAAGAAATTTAAACAGCAACCACAATGCCATCAGGACTACAGCTTTGTATGATGCTGGCGAGTGTTACGAGCGTGATTTAGGCAAGCTACAGAGCGGATCAGCACTGTCTCACATTTTCCCCTGTAAAGCACTTCTGTATAATTATTCAACTCATAAACATGGCAGCTGGGTAGCACTTATTCATTCCAATGTGATCACTACTCGCTCTCGTTCCCTGCTGCTGGAACTGACACGCAAAATTTCCTGTTTGATACCCACTCAGTTCATGCCGCTCCATTTCAAAGAAGTACTCACAGCTCTGAGGCGTGAATCTTAATCTCTTTATTTATCTTAACATTGCTTTCTCTCTCTCTCTCTCTCTCTCTGTTTGTGCTTCAAATGCAATTTCAACATCTTTTGGCTGCTGTAGCTCTTTGTTGATGCAATTTCTCTGTTTTTGCTACATGTTGTCAAGCTAGTTCCTCTTGGCATATTAAAAAACTGTTTTTTTAAACAGTTTTTTACTGATACTCCTGAAAAATATGGACAGATCATTTGCCTCTTTGAAGCCCTATTAGTTGTCATACGTATGTTATATTTCAGTCTGCATTTAATGCACAGATTTCCCACTTTACAGTGTTATTTTGACTGTTGAAAATGTAGTTTATTCTGCAAAATGATATGAAAACTACTGTTTCAGACTAACTACTCCTGTAGAAGAACAAAACCTACAACTGATAAAGGGAGCAAATTAGGTCCTTTGGAAAAAAAAAGTTGACATAGATAAAGTAATAAGGGGTCTCTGTAATATTCCTCCAAAATATATTCCCTCATTTTTTTCCAGTTCTTTTTTTAAATTCCTATTTCCTTTATTTGGCTTTCCAATAAGCATTAACAAAAATAAAGCAGTTGTAACTGCTGCCAATGTGGCATCATAAAACAATTATATAGCGGGACAAACCACAGTGCTTTTAAATGAAGTGATATACAGTAGGTGATATTTCTTGTGTACTGATAAAATAGGCCTATAAATAACTGATTTACTGATTTTATGTGCAGCAAAAAATAAACACCATAACCTCAAACTGAAAAGGCTGGTGCATATAAAACAACTGTCAAATTATAGTATAGCTGTAAACAATCCCAACAACACAGTGTAAAAGAACTTGCAACTAACCCTGTCTCATTTCAGCTTCTTTAATGCCTTGAATAAATGTCTGCATAAAGCTACTGTATATTTTTAGGCACAAATACACACACTGACCTTGCCAGCAGGCTCCCACAGTCAGCTGTGTATCAATCTTTGAGGTGTGGATCGGCCAGTCATCTGTCACCAGGTAGGGTTCATAGGTCACACCATCCACAAATAGCGTCACTGCAGGAAACTCCACGTTTATCACATAATAGTGCCATTCCTTGTCACAGATCTGCAAAAGGGAGAGAAACATCATCCTGTTATTTAGCCACACCACTGATTATGCATTCAGGTGAAAGATAATATTCCTGGTTTGCACATACACAAAAACAGGACAGCTTTAAAATATATTACTCAAATAAATACAAATAAACCTCTATTTTGAGGGGTGTTACTTAGGTTAGGAGCGTTTTTGAGTAGAGGATTATGTTTATGGGGCTGCTGTTGATAATGTTTACCCCAATCATGCAGCTGAAACCAAAAGCGCATCCTTGAACGTTCCCTGCCGTTCTACCTTCAATAGAAGAGAAGAAACACATTCTTCTCCTCATCTGTGGATCATTTGCTCCCTGTCATCTGAGAGCTAATGAGCTTTCTGTCTAATGAGCTGTTCATTAAAGGCACACGATGAGTGACAAACATGGCTGTGGAGGACCTGAGTGCCTCACAACTTTGATCAACCATAGCAAACATTATTTGATTACTTGGAGGACTTGTAAGGACACATCCTGTTTTGTGTCTATCCCCCTGCCTCGCTGCCCACCAATAACAAACACACTCCTTGACCCATACCTGGAGTATGTCATTATGTATTTACTGCTTTCTTTACATGGTCTTCATCACAAGAAAAAAAGCCAGAAAAAAATGAAAAAGACATTTTTTGTCATGACAAATTACTGAAATTATTAAAGAGTTACCAAAATAGTGTATGTGTATGTTGAAGAAGAGAATTTGCAAATGTTCACATGATTCGACAACTAAAGATGATAGGGTACATTACAGAACAGGTGCGTGTGAGAATTATAACCACAGTGACAGATTCTTTTGGCCACTTGTAAGTACCCAGTCTGGACCAAATCCATGGACTCATAGACCAACACTGCCATCCACAGAGCCAAGTCACTAATGTGGCTACAAACCCCTATGGGACATTTGGCCAAAAATAGAGTTCAGGCCTTATTGAAATCTGACAGCAACAAGGTGAATGACATTATTTCTCCCACGCAAGGCGCGAGGCTTATTGTTTCTCCCTTAATCTATTTTCTAGTGTTTTACTATTCTTCCTCTCTGTATTTCAGTGTAATAACTGATGGAGTGGGTGCTGGAGTAAACTGCAGAAACAGAGGGCATGAAATAAAGTCCTCTATGTCTATATTATTATTTAAAAATGCATGGTGACTGCATGTGTGAAAACCCTTACAGGGAATTTTTACTTTCAATGGATAACGCAGAAATCAACATAATCAAACTTTATGACATAAATAGTAAGATACAACAAGATCACTCAATGCTAAGCTGTACTGTACACACACACACACACACACACACACACACACACACACACACACACACACAAAGTTTAAGTATAATGTATAATGTGCAAATAATAAAATGATCACAAGCCATTTTGTTACAGATTTTACTGACAGTGCAGTAATTTATGTGAAAACACGTAACTACTGTAAGTAAGAAAAGTTAGACACACACATATACCCATAAACATCATTAGCAGAAACTACACATTGCTTGAGTGTGTGTAAAGGCGCATTTGTCAGTGTGAACATGACCTGATTTCTCCTCTGCAGCAGTGGAATGAGACAATAAATGGCCAAACACCGTAATGAGCTCATCCTAAAGCAGGTTACAGACCTGCTTAGGGTGAACACAGTTACTAGAGCTGTCCCACAACAGAGATGAACAGAAACAGAGATAGCAATAGAGCCATACTAAGACCACACCCTTTCTAGATATATTTTAAAATACAGTACATGTTTTCTTCATTTTGAACTCAAATTTAATTTCTTTTCCAACACAAACATTTTGGAAAAGCTCTGCTCCTCTGATAAAACACTATAAAATCACCTCCTTCAGGTATCTTGAAGACAGATTACTTTCTTGTTTTTAGACTTCTGTTGAATAGGGTCAGTGACTTTACCTCTGGTGTCCTGGCACAGTTTTTTATCATTACTCTGTTACTATAGAGGAAAAAGAGGCTACTGATGGAGATTAAACTGGCAGACACTATTGAGTGAAGCCTACCTTACTGAGCCTGATTCCCTTTGTTCAGGATATTACCAAGCAATAGCAGTGTTTTATTGCGTAGAATAAAACCACCAGAGATAAGCCTGTCTATCATGTGGAAATCTGCCACGGTGTATTTGTGAGAGACAATTACTTCCTATACGTGGGCACGAAAGAAGGATGTTAACAGCCAGGTGGACCCAGAAAATACTATACAGTCTGAGGGCTGAAATAGGTTGTCACCCAAAGGACTGCTGGCAAAACAATTAGACACTGCCTGCTCAGCATCAAACTAACTGCTAACAAGGAGAACAAAGTCCCAGATTTTATTTTTATGCCAAGCAGAAGTAATATGAATCAGGTAAGGTAAGTAAGATTGGCTTATTGTGCATCTTGCTAAGAAGAAAACCAAACATAAGGCCTTATTTGCAGATTTCAACAGGGCAGTTTAAATCTGCTGACAGGAACAGAATAATGAGGATATTCTGCTGGCTACTGAGCAGACCTTTAACAGGGTCAACGTTTTTTTGATGCAGTGGGGAGTTCTGGGATGGGAGGGGACTTCTTTACATGGATATAAAACATATATAATGATTCAAATCTGTTTTACAGCAGCCAACAAGAATGCGACTTTAGACCATTAATCTTGCTTTAACATTTGAACCACAGGCCAGACTATTTTGCTGATATAATGATTACTGCACAAATTTTCTCTTGACAATATTAATTTGGCAGATGTTCTCTCCAAACCTATTGATTACTTGCTTTAAGCAAACTTAGCATTAACAACATTAATTTCATTTCTCCATGCCGTTATGCGTTTTGCTTTGTATTTTTGTTTTTCGGAATTACTTGCTACTTTAGCTTTACCTTACCTCTTTAGCTTTAGCTTACATTTATTCTTTTATGTAGCATATGATCTGGACAGCAAAGAAAGAATTTCATTGTACAGGGAAACGTGTTTCTTTACTGTGCACATGACAATAAACCCTTTGAATCTTCCTTCTCCTGCTAACCTCACATCCACCTCTTTAGTCTCTCCTAACTTTGTCCTCCTTGTTTTTTTTTTATAATTTTTTTTGCCATTATTTACATTGATTGCCACTGCTCTCATCTGCCAGTGTTGTGGTGTGTGGTGGCAGGGTTTGATGAATACAGTATTGGGAAAAGGCATGAAAATAGCACAGACAGTAAAAGAAAGAAAGAGCTTTGTTGTTAGTGCAGCTGTATCTTATCCCTGTGATAGACACTAAGTTAAATGTAAGATGTACACTGTCATGCAGACAGTGTAACACTCAACTGTAATAAACAATGTGACAAAATAAGAGATTATCAAATTTCTTACTAGTTGAAAATTAAATCTCTCTGGTTTAAGTCAGCGGCACAACTGAGAAAGCCAAACAAAGAAATATGTGAGGCCTAAGATGAAAGATCAATGTAAAAAATGTCTGCCACTTCAAGTCAAAGGACTACTTTGAAATTATGTTTTTCTCCGTCTGTCTGTCTCTTTTTAATTCTCACCAACTCTTAATGTTTAATGAAGCCATATAATATCAGCGAATTATTTAACCCTCTTTAGACAATAGTAAAGGCAATCGTTAAAAAAGGAGGACAATAGATGAGCAATCAGACAGAGACGGAGACAGACACAGTGAAAGGTAACAGAAAAGAAAAAGATGGGAGAAACAATCAGTACATCAGGATGCTGATTGAATTCTTATGTAGCGCTTGTAGTGCACTCAACACGTCTGCTGTGTGGTCCATAAGTAGCAGATCGTGGCATCAAGTATCCCGCCTCTTGCATACATGCACATATGCTTGTCTTGCTATATTTGTGAGGACACTCACACTCACTATTGACATAATGTACTCTCAAGCCCTAACCATACACTAACCATCACAACAAAATGTCTAACCACTAACCCTAGAACCACGTTTTAATCTTCAAACAGTTCAAAAATGTTTTCACAACGGTGGTATTGAAGTAAACTTTGTCCAGTCACCTAAAGACATGTACACATACAGCATTATAAACACTGCCAAGACATTAACATTTTGTGAGATGCAGCAGCTCTACACTGCAGCAACACAGGAAGCGCCTAAAGAAGACAAAGTACGACCGAGCTCTCAAATGAGGTCATTTGAAAAATAGGAGCTAGAAATGAAATAAACACTCAAAATGTGTATGCTAGAGGCAAAGCTCAATATTTTCTCTGTCTGTTTCTGTTCTACTGTCACAGACGAGGGAAAATGCATGTCTCATAATTGCTAGGCTGTGTTGTTTTATCATTTTTCATATTGAATTCTGAGTCCTCACAAAATTAGAGTGATCCGTAGTAAATATTGACGCCGAACACTGAAAAGTAAACAGACATGTGAGCGCGTGAGAACGATGCTGAAATTATTGAGTTGTTTGAGTCTATCATGCAACCAAATGTGTTACTTCAAGGAGATTTTTATTTGAGTCCCGCAGTCAAAGGGTTGGCTTTGGAGATCCTGCGGGTCTGCATTAAGGCCTTTACTGTCCTTAACTATCCTTTACTGTTTACACAAATGACTTGCATTTATCTCATCCTGAAACAAAAAGTAATTTAGAAAATTCTTCATGGCCTTGCACCTCCTTTTTATTAAACTTATGGACAGCACAACCAGGACGTCAAGAGCAGTTTCCAGATGTTGTCAGAAACCCTCTGCAATACTGAAATAAGGAGCAGCACAACAGCTACTACTCTACTCAGACCTGTACTCATTGGTGATCTGATGGCTTGAATGACTTGTTTGTAGTGTTGCTTGTTTGGTACATTAGCTGTTGAACTACATTTCCACTGATACAATACAAACTAACACTAAATGCTCTCTGACTATTACAAGATCTCTACATTTTTAACCTGTGGCAAAAAAAAAAAACATCTCCCTTTCAGTATCATTCCTGAGGATTTTTGCTTTACCCTTTAAACACCCACACCAGTGAAGACTGTGATGCTACAAACTGTGTTGTAAACATACCGAACATTGTTGTGTAAATTGCAAATAACTTCAAACTGAACTGAGGCACTTAACAGTTAGTCTTTTGTGTTTGAGATTGAACTGAATCACTCCCTCAATAGGCACTTCAGTCTCTCCTGGTATCTACAAAAGACAGGCAGATACACACAAACACACACTCACACCGCCAACAACATCCAATTAATCTCCTGAGAAACAAAGAAGGGCGTCTAATCAACACAGGACAGACAACATGCTATGGCATACCGAGCACGGTGGATAAGGCAGATAACTGTAGATGCTGTAAAGACAAGCAGTGAGGAGATTAACAGACCCTATAATCAAACTCACACAAACGGACTAAATGATAAATAACAGGGGTTTGTTTCAAGCAGTCTAATTGGTGCAAATGGAAAGTTTATCTTTGATTTATAACACGTGATCTTCCACCACACCCTTTTAATTGTAAATCTATCTTGAGCTGATGTGAAACACCTGTCGGCACAAATAAATCTTGGATCTTTTCATCTTTTTCACATCTCAGGCCTCAGCTGAGAAAAAGACTGTATTTGTCTCACCTCTCACTCTTCTGTTAACAATAGATTTTTCCTATTCTATCTATAACAACCCTGCTGTGATTTTATAACACAGCACGTGTAAGGAATTAGATCATGGACACATCACACACACACTTGTTCTTTTCCTTAGTAAGGTGGAGAAAACCCATTTAAAAACATTCAAACCTATATTGTAGCTATGCCCAACCTGTGAGAGGGTACTTCTTCTTTATCCACTTCCTTTTCATTTGGGATTTCATGACTTTGTTTGCATGTATGACACATTCCTACCATCTTTGGCCTACAGTACATGAGAATGTTGGCTTGTACAGGACTTTGTGGCTGTGAGTGAATAGTTTTTGGACAGCAAGTTTGTACTGATAGGCTCTCTCAACACAGGAAGAGTGAATAATGAGCAGAAAGAGGAGTGATCCATCTTCAAGTCTATTACAAAGGCTGAAAAAGAGTTTGGAGGAAAATAGATATTGTGTGTATGTGTGTGAGCACGCGCGTGCATGGTTGTGACCACATATACACTCACAAGTAAGTCAGGGCTTGTAGATGCATGTTTCTGCCTGATGTGACATTCCTTCACAGCATTCAATCAACATGGAAGACTGAACTCGCCCGCTTTCTCTCTTACTCTCTCTTTGCCAGATTCCTTTCATCCCCCTCTACTCCTCCCCTCTTGGGGTGAGAACTGCAAAATCAATAGAGCTAAATGGAGTTGCCGTAGAAGCCACTGAGTGTCCTTTCTAAGTGCTCGAGGAACAAGGACACAAAGAAGCAGTTGTGACACAACACAGTCACCTCAGCTCCTTCCTCCTTTTATCCACTACACTCTTTTCTCTACAGCCTCCACTACTCTTTGAGTTTGTGCTCGTTCACCATTGGTAGTGTAGGGTCATGTCCTTAGTTATGACTGAATATGTAATTAGATTTATAAGTTTCATAATATATAATAATAGTGTTGAGGAGAAGGAAATGTGTAGAAATGGGTTATATCACTGCGGGTTGGACTAGAAACAAGAAATAACTGAAAGCATTTTCCACTAAACCATTCTATAGCAAAAATGAAACTAATGTTGTATTATAGAGGTATAGGATTTACACACTTACCATGCTCACTTCTCTTTAAACTTCAATACCATGTGCTCCTTTGTGGCACACGTCAGGTTTTGATGTCACTCTTCACATTCAAAGAGTAAAGATTCAACAATAACACATGAGAGGTGGAGATTCTCTTTTGGCAGCAGCCTTTTGTCAAAAATGCAATCCAGCTGCTAAACACATTTATTCAACGACAGAAATTCACACTGAAATTCTTCAAGCCAGTTTCACAGATGTACTGCTTTTACACCTGCAAGTAAAACCAGCGTTTAAAGGCACAGTTAGACATCTGTCAAAGAAATATTTCAGAACGCACAGGAAATGTCAGACTAGTATTTTCCCTTAATCTGCCTATTTCTGCTTTGATGGTGTCATCTCTCTCTTGTTAACCTCGGTATTTCAGACCAGTTTCCATTTATATTTAATGTGAGTTTCTGCACAAGTGATTTGTACTGGTGACCAACTCATCGCTAATTCTCTTTTACTGCACTGCATGGTCCCTTACAATAAAAAAGTAAATGGCATCCGACTGTCTATGTACTGTACTGTATATGTGGGTGTGAGAGTAAGGGAAAAATAACAGACTGAGAGAGAATGAGAAGAAGATAGGCTGAAATAGAACTGTGTCTTGAGGTTGTTTGCTAAGAAAACCCAGTAGTCTGCTGCCTGGCTGCCCTTCTCTTTGTCACATTCACCTCACTGGGTCTCTGGAGCAAAGAACACTGGACTGAGAAAAATACTTTTCAATCTATCTTTGACCTAGAACAAACAGCTACATGGTTGGAAGGTATACACTCGCAGCAGCAGAGACAGCACCATGAAAACATACTCTGTTTACATGGACACAAGGAATAACTACCTACTTACACAAGAGACACAAGCCTCATATCTATTTTGTCCATGCAAACATACAGATTCAAAAAATGATCAGAGTCACCACAAACTGAGAAAACTGAGAACTCATACTGAGCAAAAAGTCATGAAACACTGAAGCATTTTCTGTATGAGATCGATATATTCTAGATCACAAGTGCAAACACGTAGATTAGATTCATATCTACAATCATACATGAGTGCTGGTAAGAGCCGGGGAACAGGTGGAGAATCCCCTACAGCAGAGTTTGTTTATCATCAAAATCATCTCAGCTCCCAGGATTTTATTTTATTTTTTACAGTAGGATTCTCTCTGCTCAATGACTCCTTGGTGAGCGACAGTGACTAGACACCATTCAGCCAGATGATTCTCATTCATCATCCATCTCATTCTGTCCACCTTGCTGAGGTGTCCTTGAGCAAGAACAACAGAGAACAAGCTCCACAGTCACTGGTCAGACCCGTTATTGGAATGTCTTGAAGAGAGGGAGTCACTTTATGGATGACAACTTTCAATTTTTATAATTATAACAGTTGAAAGACCTGTCCAGCTGTGCATTTTCTGGAATGTCATTCACAGCTACTTCCAGGAAGAAAAGAACTGTGAAACATTTAGTTAGAAAAACCGTATGCATATCTCCAGCTGTAGCTGTGTTTAGAGGCTGCATTTTTTTTGTTTCAAAGGGTTTGTGCAGGACTAAAACAATAAGCTTCACTGCAAATTAGTTCAACAACTCTACAGAAGCATGATAGATAATAGAGATCTGCCACTAGCCAAGCTATTACCCATAAACAGACTCTCCACTTTGTGTGTGTATGTGAATGTGTGTGTACAATAATGACGTGTTCGGCTCTCTTATCTCCTGCAATGAGCAGAAGAAGTGATGGAGGGCCTCCGGTAATTAGAATGGTGCGCCTCTCCCCTCACTACACAAATAATGATAGCCCTTCACCTGCTGTAGAGAATCACCCTGAATCTGTGCTCACTTTCAAATAGGACACAGGCCAGCTCACACACATGTACACACACACACACACACACACACACACACACACACACACACTCCTCACCTGCTCCAACTTCCAGTGGAACTCAGCAGGTCTGAAAGTGTCGATCTGAGTGAAATCTCTTCTTAGCAGGAACACCAGGCGGCAGTTATGAACGTACAGAGAGTAATGGTGGCGGTTCATCTCTGAAACAAGAAAATCACAGACATACACACAATAAGAGAAGATTGTGCTCTCTGCAAGGAGGATAATAAACGGGTGCACCTGCTTCTTTTGGAGGTGATTAGATTTTTTTCTGGAACCCTACACGAGTTGTCATACAGTACATTTGAAGACAAAATTCTTTGCAGCCACATCAAACGGCTTCTCCACATCTAAACACAGCTGTCAGCGCGACAGAGAGACTCCACTGTGCAGTGTGTGTGGTCACAGACTGCACGCTGCCAGTACGTCTTTTTCTTAAATTATCAATAAGGGTGAGTAGTAATGAGTGAGTAGGTAAGTAATGTTGAGGTGGGATGTTTTATTTGGACTTTCCTCCAAATATAGTAATGAACCTCTGGTTGTCAGTAGTTGTTGGTGATGAAGCTTTCTGTTTTGTTTTTTGTTTTGAACATGTAATTAGAAACAGTTTGCTAATTTTGTTGCCATGTTAATTTTGTTGCCATGTTAATAATCATGACAATAATTCTTGACCATATCACCCACCCTTAATGTCACCTTATTTAGGAGTCAATACGTGGCCATTTTACCACACAGCATTGCTGATCTGATCCACATCAGAAACCAATCCAAAATGGTACAAATGACAAAAATGTAAAGACCCAGGTGGTCTAACATGAACTACTCGGCAGTTTTACAAGATCAGACTACACATTTCCTAAGCTAATAAGCCATCTGTGAGACCATTGTGAGAGTGTGCAACGTGCAGATGGCTCGCTTAATTACACAGTTCAGGCGGCTCAGACGTGCAGTGGCAAAAAAGTTGAAAGTTTCAAGGAGCATTTGTCATTGTAAGTTTTAGTCTCATCTTAATTATCTTGGTATTTTTAAAGTAAATTTTCCAGTTTTCATGGTATGTTTTGCAATGCAGAGAAATATATAATATTTCAACAAGAGGGTAAAATAAAAGGTCAAATGTAAATATTTAAAATAATATTTTGATCCTGATTGTAAATTTCCACATGCTAAGATTTATGTTAGAGGGGGTTATTTTGCATCTTAATAGTCAGCAGATGTGAAATGACATCCTTACCGGTCTTATCGGAGTTACACAGTAAGGTTTCCTTCTCAGCTCTGACTCCTGGACTGGGTCCGTGTTTCATCCAGGTTGCTATGGTGAACTGATCTGTCAGGTTTTGGGGCACCACATGATCTGGAACATTGGCGGCTTGACGTCCATCAAATCTGTAGATGAGGTCACTGTCTCGTCCGCTGTCAGTCAGCAGCGACGCCGTCCAGTTTGTGGACGGGCTGGGGGCAGGAAGGAGGTCAGTGCTGCCTGATGCTGCACCTGGATGTGTCAATCACAAGATACAGCACTGTGAAAATGGCTCAGTTGAGAATAAACCTAGAAAGAACTGCTTTAACTTTTTATCAGTGTAGTCTTTCTGGATAACAGCATACATATGTTAGTAAATGTTGTGTTTGTGTGCTGCCACATGACCCTATGAATGAGGATAGATCAGTCACAACATTAATACCACCTGGTTGTTTTAATGTTGTGGTGGTCGGTATGGGCACTGTGACTGGTCTGCATCTGTGTTCTGACAGCTGTCGATGATAGATAGCATTACATTTTACCTATGCTGACCCCTGTGCTTACTATATGTTTATTAAAGGTTAAATATTTGTTGTAAGGTGGTAGTGCTGAACCATTTGTGGTATAGCTATGAATCTGTGTGTATGATTCTATGCGTATGTGATATTACTCCTACCAAAAAGTACATTGTAAAGAAATTCAAAATGTGTCATCCCTAAACATCCACTGTTATTACAAAAGTTGCAGTAATGTGAAATTTGTTTTGAAAGCATTGTGATCTGATTTACAAGACACAGTTTAATTAACTCTTGCCTATTGAATAAAATGATCTCTAAGTTCTTCATTTGAATTTACTTTTCTTCTCATATTCATTGTCTTGCTGTTGACAAAAAGCAAAAAAAAAAACACATTGAAAAAGATCATTATGCATAACACAAAATCTTTTCAGACATTTCCTCTTAAGAGGAATATTTCTTTTATTAACAATAATTTGTAGTAGTATCAATATTGTCTTGTACATGCATGCAGCCATGCTCCAGTTAATAATAATGAACACGTCAATGTTAGATATGACATTAATTTCAAATAATAAATTAAATTTAAAAAAGTCTCCAGAATTAAAATAGCACATTGGAAATTGGTATATTAATACTCTGCAGAGGTTAAGATGTCAAGAGGCAATGTATTCTACTTCCTCTTTTTTCCTTATTTCTCATTATTATTTCTGCCCTTTGGTCTCTCGTAGCACCTCACTATTTCAACAACGCAGTTCATCTCACTTTTGTCACTTTTTCCTTGTTCCGCCAAACTTCGCCAAATTTCTTTATTCTCTCCGTTGGATTTTCTCTCTACTTACCACAGAGTTTTTGCAGAGACTTCTCAGAGTATGTTTCACGGTCGCAGCCCTTCCCAATGTGACTGGTCTGTAGCTCTACCGTCACCCTCACACCAGACAGGGGACCGCCACAGGTTTCCAAGTGCGTCTTGGGAAACAGCTGTTTGCTTCCAGTCCCTGGCTCATAGTCTACACGCTTGTTCCAACCTTTAAAATCAAAATGTGTTTAGGATTTTGTACATAGTAAGTTGTTCATTTAGTAATGTCAGTGTTATCATCTGTTTCAGTCACAGGTGATATGGTAAAAATGCTTTCATCTTCTTATTTCCTTTACCTCACCTTCCTTTCCTTCACATCCTTACCACTATTTAGAAATAAAGGAAATGTGTTCAACGTAGGTCTCCCATTTCTATCTTCTTGCTAATCTTGTTGTCTCTTCTTCTGTACTTCTGCACTATTGGAGTAGTCCACAGGAACGTAAGGAACAATACTGATAATTAGCGAGTGGTTCTTAAAAGAATGACAGGGAACACATAGTTGGCAACTTGAAAATTTCTCAGTGAAATTTTTCCCCGTGTCAAGTCAAAAGGAGACTGAAATGGCCCCCTAACATGACAGGCGTGATAGAAAGTGGCGCTCCCACCTTCTGACTGTCAGTCCAGTTGCCTGGTGTTATATTTAGCCTAAATGTCTACGAGAATCCCTGAATCTGGATGTGAAAGGGATTCACAAGTATGATAGAGTGCAAGAATGTGTGTGTATGTGTATGTCTGCATAAGTGTGTGTAGGTGGACACCTGGCAGCTCTTGCCAAGCCCACACAACACAATATCAAGTCTCTGGAGACGCAGATTCACAAAGAGAGAAACAGACTATGATTAGGGAGCCGAGGAGGAGTGAGAAGTGAGGTGGAGTGAGGCATATTTAGCCTCCATTCGTGCCAGTTGCCTTTCTTCAAAAAAACACAGCTGACCTTTAAACACAAATGATAAATAAGGTAATGAGTACAAAGGCTTTGCTGTTTGTATGTATCATTGGATTATGTTTTATTCATGTCTTTTAGCTACTACAGGTTAATAGTTATACAAGGACTGTGCAGTATGGAACACTTTTATGAGTCAAATGGCAAAGAGCCGTTTAACATTGATGAGGATGATAGCAAGTGTTTGTTTGTGATTCACATGTCGTGAGTTGATAACCCCTTTGAGGCCATGTGAATCTTAAAATATTTTTCTCTAAAAGCAAAATATCTCTTATCAAAATATCAAGAAGAAGAAATATATGTACAGTATCTTGTCAGTGTTTTTGTGTTCAACATAAATCAGTATGTTTTGGATAAAACACACTGCTGTTCTGCTTTTATGTTCTTTCTTTTTTTTAGGACCACTGTGCTAAAAATCAGTGGGTCAGAGTTTTACATGTAAATGGCATTTATACCATCAGAACACAGTGTATTAGTGTTTCTCTATGGACTTTCATCCCTCTGTGATGTGCACTGACATTTCCCTCAATTAGTGTCCCTAAAGCCTAAACAAGTATTCACATCACTTTTAGTATGTGCTCTCTTTTCACGGATGGAGCGATCATTATCTTTGTCGAGGCTTGACCACTTTTGATTTATCCTTATAAATTATCATCTCTCACTACAGCACATAAATCATTAGATGTCATCGTTAGAAATACAGCATTTTATCTACCATGTGAGTTAGCAATCACTGGCAATTATCTTTAGAGTAGCTGAAAAATCAAAATCAAGTCGCACATATTCACTACAACTGTGTTGTAAATTTATTTTGAAATAGAAAAAATTGCATTTTTACCTATAATGATAAAAATGCAGCATTTTGTTAAAAATGTCTAAAAAGATAAACTTTCTTCTTAAGAAAAGTATTCAGACCCTTTGCTACCAGTATGCCACTATTTCATGAATAAAAATCAGAAAAATATCTGCAACAAATTTAACAAAATTGGTGAGTGTCATGGTGAGAGCGACTGTACATGCATGTGTAAGTGTTTAGATGTGATGAGGAAAAGCTAAAGTATTGAAATTATTGTAGGCACAGTGTTTCCCTTACATGCATTTATTAGTACCGTCCTGTCACAATAACACTAGTTCCTAAATATTGATTTTTTTTTAATTATTGCTAAATAATTGTTAAAAGAGTTAAATATAATCTACATGCAGCACATTAATTCATTCAGCACCTCGTTGCCCTGTCCTCTCTCTCACACGAACACATGGAAAATTGACCCGTCTTTGAATAATCTCTCCGTGCACAATCTGAATCATATCATAATGTGCAGGAGGAAGAATTGTTGGAGCAGAGACACCAGCCCCAATCAGTCTAGAGTTCAGGAATGGTTAGTTAATATCATGAGCAACTCTGCATGAATTTGTGCAAAGCTGATGCCTTCAAGTTAACTTTGATAAGTTAGTCTATGTTAATCACAGAAACTTAACCCTTCAAATAAATTATTGACAAGCATGTAAGGAGTCTAGCTAGTAAGTATAGGTGAGCTAACATTAGCATACAGCTAGGCTGTTAAGGTTAGAAAGTGGTACATAGTTGCTTGTCAATATCAACTACTTGTGCAAGTGGTATGCAACTGGCCGGAACAGTCTGACCAGTCAATCCAATTAACTTGTTCTGAATATTTCCAGTCTTTGCCCAGTTCTGCTGTGGCAGCTGAAACCGCAACAAAAGAGTCAGGAAGATATAACTGTAGCTAATGAAGAGAGAGAAATATGAGGAGGACAACAGCCAACGTGCTGGTGTGGGAAAGCCAGCTAGTGCAGAAGCAACAGGTCAGATTGGCAGCAAACACAAGCAGGACAGGTCAGAAAAGCAGATTTCTCAGTAAAAAAGATTTTGTTTTTATTCTTCCATGCCCTGTAGGCAGGACATCAGCAAGCAGCAAGAACAGAGATTTAATCAAGAGTAGCTACATCCAGGTCCGCTATATGTAGAAATGGGCAAAGAACAATTTGATTCATGAATAAACAAGAGCTGTTTTATTTAATCCTCTGCTAAATTTATCTCAGAGGTAACAAGAACATACTGTAATAGGAATTAATGACACTGTTAAGGGATCTGCTCATGGATATAAAACAGTACGTTGAAAAAGTTTGGGGCTTTACTAACTATCCACAATAAAGTATCCTGGTCAGGTCATTTATCTTCCCCCACATGTGTGATTTTTTAAGACTGTAAGATTAACTATCACCTCTTTCCCTCACTGTAACTTTGTTTCTCTCTTTCCTCCCTAGAGTTGCATGCTCAGTCAGCTTCTTTCTTTATCTCTTTTCTTTTCCCCACTTCTATCTTGTCTTTCTCTTTCATTCCTGTGTGAGCCTGACTCCTGAGATGCTGTCAGTGCTGACAGGTGAAGCAGCAAGGGAGACAGGCTGGCTTGAATGCCAAGCTGCTGGCATGTTAAAGGAAAAAAAAAAAAAAACATGCACGCACTCACACATACGTATACACACACACTCACACACAGACTTCAGTCAACTTCCATCTGGAGGTTTTTGTCAGGTCTTCTGATTTCCTCAAGAGGCTTTCATTCTAAAATGAGGTTGGATTCCCTTGAGAAAGGATATGCTCAAAACTGCACTGAATTACCTGCTTAAATTTTGATGGTACAGCTTTACATTCAATCATATTTTTAAAAAAATGTCAGTGCACTTCATACCAACATACAGTAGAAAAAGGGATGTTTCTGTTAATAATTGCAAGGTAAATTAAAGCATTTTGCAACTATTTCAGTGAGTCTTTCTTTATGTCTGACCTTGCCATCCAGGTTTGCAGACAGGCTTGACATCAATATGCACAGCCACATCCTTTTTTGCTCTTTTCTGACCGCAGTCAAAGGCCGTCACTATAATCTTGTAGCTCTTCTGCTTGTCGTAGTTCAGTCGCTCTGTGTTTCTGATGTTACCTAAAAAAAACAACAACAACAAAGAGGAAAAAATAAGTGCTATGCTTATTTGGTTAAAATAAAGCGTGAAACACTTTCTGCTGGGCAATAATTGCAGCTGACTTTGTACTAAGGAAACAAGCTCCTTGAAAATAATAATAAGTCTTTGTACTTATTGAAGCATTTTAACTCAAGGTCCAGTGACCTTGTGTCGCATTTGGATATTAAAGGATCTCTGTAAACAGTCAATGTAAAATCACAATGATGCATTATCTCTATCTGTCACCAGGGTAACAGTGTCAGATAGTGGAGATGCTTTAGGCCTGAGGTTTTTTACTCAGAACAGTTACTAGACAAGGTCATATACTGAGGTTACTATTATCTAACGCTGCACCTCTCTGTTTATTTTATAGTGACTGACTTTAACAGACATTTAATGATGTTGAAACTTGCAGTTGTTTACCTTATTGTTTACCTACCTTTCACCCTGCCTTTTTGCATATTGTTGGTCAGCTACAAATTGGCCACTGCCAATTACCTGAACCTAACATATTATACATACCCTACATAACTAGTGTCTGCTGTGATGTATATAAAGTAATTGTTGTGGTTAATAGAAATGTTACAATAACCAGAGAAAATCTGCTAAATTTAATGCACAACAACATATTTTTGCTGTGGTTTTCCATGGCTGCAGAAGGCTATCTGGAATGCCAAACTCTTCCTCGTCCATCTCTGAATCTTTTTCTCCAGAGAGCTGAGTTATTTTTATATTAGTTATAATGACGATACCTCAGACACAACCTTACACATGCATATTATAGTGTTAAGCTACAAAATGTGCAGCTTTTTAAATTATAAAATTGCATCTAGCAGTATTTACGGTAATAGCTTCCAATCATGTCTTTTGTATATTTTTATGATAGTAAAAATTGATCAGAGATTCATTCATAAAAAGGCCATTTCATGTGTTGTGTTGTTTTGTCTGGGGTAAGGCTAGAGACGTGGGTTGGATGTGTTTGCAGTTCTGGGGAATTGTAGCACCATTTTAACAAATGCATTTAAGCAGTTGTGAAAACTGGAAAACTGTGTGGATCCACACACTTATGTGTGTGCTTTTGGGAAGGCCAGCAACCACAAAAAATACTGTCTAAATTGACTCACAAGGGATTACACCCCAGGAACGCCGATGCAACAATCCTGCAATATGCTTTACTAACTGAGCTAAATGTTAACAATGAGTAGTGAGGTTTTTATTGTTGCGTCCCAACATGACAAATACAGAGTGAGCAGGTTACATTTCAGAGAACAGCAGAAGTAGAAAAGTGTATTCTAGTTGTTATTTAAACACATTATTTATCCGTGAGACTCCCATAAAGATGGACATCTTTATGGAAGATAAACAAAAGACTTCAGTGTCATAGTCTTATTTTGTCAAAGATTTATTGTGCCAGTCTCTGCCATTACAGCCCATCTCTGGACTTATGAGAACTGAAGCTATTTTTGTTTTGCATCTGGAGGCTTGGCTGTATGAAAGGCTGTCACTCTGATTGCTGTCGAAGAAAAGAGGAAACCAGAAGAGGTGCAGAGAGCACTGTGGAAATCAGTTCAGAGAACAACAATACAGAAAAGAAAAGACCGGAGCTTGAAATGTCACAGAGAAAAAGGCGAGGAGGTCAGCGTCAGATAGTTCCTTCAAAAATCTCCTACAGTGACTATTTGATCTGCAGTTGCTGTGAACAACATCAGCAGTAAAGGTACAGAATATCAACTGACATATTCAACAACAGCATGAATGTAAGGTGAGTGTTGGTTCATTAGCAGACAAACTGTAACATTATACTCTCTGGGGATCTAAGGTGTTCATCTGGATTAATATAGGTTTCTTAAGACTATAGAGCTTATCCACCAATTTTACAAATGAAGTCCAATTTCACAAGAGAACATATTGAGAACATACTTACACAATGTCTCCTGAGGCTCTGGAAGGAGATT
>JAUBNQ010000009.1:7803422-7820976 GCA_032353495.1 Ctenopoma kingsleyae
ATAAACAACCTTCAATAGAGGCTCCAGTCACAAAGAAACACATTGGTTTTTGTAACTGCAATGCACTACATGAACGTATGGGGCAGTATTGTTTGTTATTGTTTGTCAAGACTGCACACATTCTCACTAACGAAGAAGACCGTATGAGAAGTAGGAGAAGTATGTAGAGAAAAATAAAGAGTCAGATAGAGGAGGAGATGGGAAAAAAATGAGACAGAAACTTTCTAAAGTGTGGGAGCACTTCACCGAAAAAGAAAAAAAGTTGAATGCAGATTATGCAAAGTGGAGCTTTCTTTTCACGGCAGCACCACCGCGATGCATTAGCATCTGAAACGCAAACATCCTGGAGCTGTGATGCTGCCGTCTCTTGTGAGGTAAGTTTTAGAGAGTAAAGTTAGTGTCACGTGAACATCAGAACAGGATGTGCAACCACAGGTCACAGGCATCAAAATAAGGCTTGTTCGGGATGAACTGCGCCTCACATGGAAAAGAGAGGAGAACAGGCGGCTGCAATATGAGGAGTGGCTGAAGTTCCGCTATGAAGTCGGACAGTTTCTAACATTTCTAGCAGCCTTCAAGCTCCCATTTGTACCAAATGCTCACATCCTCTGAGGCCGGATGCAGATTGAATACAATTTATTTTCCAGTAACTGTTGTTTGTTATAATAATAATAATAACAACAGTGCTTCACATACACTGGAAAAACACATTAAAATTAAAATAAAATACTAAGAACAGTAGAAGTAATGGAACAGTAAAGCAAAAAATAAAAGCAATAATACAGAAGATAAGGTAATTGTTGTTTAAATGCATGCAATGTAGAAGGTGTTAATATGGTTTAACTTCCATATGGCTGATGTATTTCATATGAAATGAGGTAAAATTGTGATGAAACGCTGTCATCATGCCAGTTTGCTGATTAAACTATAAATGCAAACATTAATCATACATTCAATTATTGATCTGTCACATTTAGACTGTCAGAACTGAAACATCTGTGCAGATGTTATTTTAGTAATCTGAAAGTAATCTCTCTTAACAGTCTAGTTTAAGATACAATCGGCTTTTTCTGATCAATCACAGCATTTATTCTGTAAAAGAATTGATCTTCACAGTGAAAACTGAGACTAATGAATCAAAATATTTCAAAGTCAGTAAAAGAGGAAAAGTTTCTACTAAACGTCCTGTTGTTTATCCAACACCTAAACCAATCAGATCTTAGATCAGGTGAGAGCAGGCATTTCCCATCATGCCCTGAGGCTTTGCATTTGTTGGAGACCAACTGCAGCGCCTTGCTCCAAGATCTGCAGCCACCTTGATCTCATAAGACTAATAAATTAACGCTGCGAACTGTTGAGTACAGTCAGGGATAAATAACCCACTAAAATAATCTGGTGTGTGTCCTCTGTTTTGAAACAAACTGGTCACACATAGCATGGAGGTGTGTTTTGGGTCATTGTCCTATTAAAAAACAAATGATGGTCTGACTAACCAGATTGGATGGCATGTCATTGCAGAATGCTGTTTTATATTCATGCTAATTACGTGTCCCTTGAATTCTGGACATATTGGCAACAATATCCCCAGCAAAGCACCCTCACACCTACTCCACAAATCATGGCTTCAGGGTCGAATCATGTAAATAAATACTGTATTATCTACTCACCTTCTCTATGTGTCACAAAGACATAGTATCTCAAACTTGGACACGTCAGAGCAAAGCACAGATTTCCGCTGGTTTAATGTGCTTTCATTTTGTGTCTTGGCTCAAGCAATTCTCTGATTACTATTGGTTTCCCTCAGTAGAGGTTTCTTTAGAGCAAATCGAACACGAAGACATGATTCACAGGCTTCTCCAAACAGTTGATGTTGAGATGTGTCAGCTACTTGAACTCTGGGAAGCTCTGATGTGGCTTCTAATCTGAGGTGCATTTAATTGGTGATTTCTGAGGCTGGTAACGCTAATGAAGCTATACTTGGTCTTTTTTCTCCTCGTGACAGCCAGTTTCTCCTTACTGCTTGATTGTTTTGCAACTTCAGTTTAAGAAAATGTTACGTTTTTGGAAAATTAGCAGACCGACTGACCTTCATGTCTTCATGTTAAAGAAAATTGTGCAAAAATAGTATGATTATTTGATGGCATATCTACACCCCTGAAATCACAATTAAGTAACAGTGTAACTGCATTTAAAAAATACAGACATCTCCTTCCTACAGTATATCTGGATTGGGAATGACTCTTCTGCCTGGGAAGAAAACTGGGTCATTTGCAGCTTGTGCAGAAGCAGGAGAGTGGTTCTAAGTATATGTTAGCAAGATCTCTGACTTAGTTTTGCTCAGCACTTGACTGATGGCCCTCACTGCCCTCATCCATTACTCTGTCACTCGTCTGAAATTGCCTTTCAAATGTTCTGGCACTTCTGGAAAAGTGAGCGCTCCCCCTTTATGTCCGAATAGCTGAAAGAAGGCACAGTGGCAGGTGCAGGCGCACAAAAATCTTATTTCACTTGCACAGCTGTCACATCCCATGGGACCACTTCAGAGGTGATCTGGCCCTGCACTGTGATTGAAATGACAAAATGTGAGTAAACGCACTGAGCAAAGAAGTTAAGAAGAAAAGTGGAAAAAAGAAATGCAGACACATGCTGCAAAAAGTATACCTAGATAAAAATACTTAACTGACAGATTTCAGAGAGAAATCTGAGCATAAGGCAACATCTCATTATACTCTTTTTGAATGTATGTCAGAATGGCCCTGAGATGACACGTTTAAGTAGATTCAGAGAAATTGATAGTTCTTAATAACAATAATAATAAAAGTCTCTGTTGCAACTTTGAATCCATCCATGTGTCCACTAAAAACAATATGTCTAATACTGTTTCGAAGTACATGTGCAAACTTGAACTTACAGCCTTCACATCAAAGGGAGTC
This sequence comes from Ctenopoma kingsleyae, assembly GCA_032353495.1. Classification (NCBI taxonomy): domain Eukaryota; kingdom Metazoa; phylum Chordata; class Actinopteri; order Anabantiformes; family Anabantidae; genus Ctenopoma; species Ctenopoma kingsleyae. The sequence goes on from JAUBNQ010000009.1 coordinate 7,806,356, forward strand.
TCTCATCCTCTATTCCGTTCCTGAGCATGGACCTAGTGACATGACAGCCCATTCTCAGCCACTATTAATGACAGCACTCCTCCTTTCTTGCAGTGACTATCATCTATCACCCACAGCCAGGCAAGCTATCACTCCTTCACTAAATTGCAACCTGCTGCATGAGACATAAAATAGGGTAATGGGTTGAAAATTAGCCAATTACAGTCATTACACTGCCATAATTGACCCTCGAGACCCATGTCCAGCAGTACACACTCTGCCTTAAGGTTATGTGTGTGTGTTTGTGTGTTTGAGGCACTTAATTAGGAATAGATTGGACCATGGGGATGAAATCTAATTTATTGGACAGCACCATTCCAACAGTTGACTGGCAGTAAATAAAGCATTTTGAAGAGGTGAATGGCTGAGATGCTTTCAGCAGACCATAAAATATTGCAAAACAAATGTCAGAGGAAAAGATTATATGGGAGATATATTAGACAGATATTTATTGTATCCATACATAAAAGAGGAAAGAAAAATATTTTTAAAAACTGCAAAAACATAAATTGGTCATCGTTTCTCACAAAAGAGGATGGTCAGTATATGTTGGCTCCAAAATCTGGCAAATGTTTACGGTAGAGAAAAACTGAATGAATTTTTGTCCTCACAGTGAAATCAAAGATTTTGTTAGCAAGATCTCTGTTTGAAATAAGCGCTGCAAGCAAGATAATGAACAGAGTATGTTTAAATATTCAGTCAGTTCAAGATGTTTCTGCAAATTAGTGCATTTTATAAAAATACAAATTGTCATAAACCCTTTCTCTCTTGTCCTTAGTAATCTTTATTTGACCTTTGTGTGTGTGTGTGTGTGTGTGTGTCTCTCTCTCTCTCTCACCAACACAGATATTAATCTCAAGGGCCTCCAGGCGAAAGCTCCATTAAATAAAAAGACTGTTTGTCTCTTTAACCTTGATAGGAAGCAGTAAGACATCCATCAGATTTAAACAACATTTTTCAAATCGGATCTGTGAGTCAGTGTTTAAAGCATTTTTATGTGTCATACAAATGCTTGTTATATATAACATAAAGAGACTCAAATTGCATTAGTTTCATTGAAATTGTGTTTGAATAATAAAGTATACAAAATCTTTTTTGAAAGATATTTATCAAAAGCTGACAGATTTCAACCATGGCCCATCAAGTACTACAGACTGCTTGTATCCATCCGCTTGTTTTGGTTGCCTTATTCCGCACAGGGTGTATAAAATATTTATTACAACTGAAAGGTTTCTGGGAAAAACAGCTATCAACATCTCCAATTAACGTCAGTCAGGAAATTAAATCAAAAGGCAAGAAGGCTGTTGTTACAGCAGGGTAGGTTGAGTCTGAAAACATCAGACAGTTAGTGAATGAGGGAACAAAAAACAGAGAATGAATGAACTATGGAAGCCTCCTGTTTACCTTTTGTAATTTCGATCATGATAATGATGAGAGAGGAGAGGAGGTGGAAAGGGTAGGGTAGAGACTAAGGTTATAAATCCAATAGGATGTGACAGAGGCTATAGTACAAAAAAAGGTCTGTTGAAGTGACAAGAACAGAGAGACAGAATGGAGTTAGGAGGGTGGAGTAGTTGTGGATAAAGAAAGATGAAGTTAGTCTGAGTGACTCTGATGTCATACACAGGTCCGAAAGCCAGATTATCCTATTTTATGCTCACATGAACAGGGCAAATGGAGCGAGGAAGATATGCAAATTGCTGTCTAATTGGCCTGTCAGGATTCTAAAGCCCTGTCAAACCACTGTCAGAGAGACAGAGAGCAAGCACGAGAGAACACGAAGAATTACTGGATTAGTTTCAGATGCCATTCACTGCACATTTCATTAAGTGATTCCAGCTCACATTAGGACCATGGGTCAGTGCTCTATCCTTGAAGAGCAGGTTATTTCATGTCATTTTTTGAAACGAGAGGAAGCAGTTTTCATCACCGCTCTACCTTCCGTCTCCTGTCTGTCTCCTGCAACCAAAAATATGGATAAACTACCAGTATACACGTTTCTCTGGCTGTTACTCTGCAGCATATGGCAGATGAATTCAGAAGGGTTCTAATCCCACAGCATCAGGTAATTACGCTTCCCACTGCAATTCTACTGCTTTTCAAGCCTGACACTTCTGTTTTCTGTATGAAACAAACAGGGTGTCTCCTTGACTCATTGAGTAATGGTAAATTACTCGCTGCAGTATTTGACGCCCAGAGCAGTTGCTCCGGCTGAATCCAGCTGCAAATATTGGATACTTTGAGCTTGGCCTGATACTGATATTCTGCACAAATAGCATATTTGCTGGAAGGACCAATAATATCAGACTGAGGAAGCAGAGCTATTTTTACAGTATATAATACTGTGTATATAGTGAATATATCACTATATAATATATATAGATATCAGAGTTTTGCCTGAGAAGCTACGCATTCTTGCACAGCACATATAATGTGCTACAATCATAACAGTGGTGGATGTCTCACAGGATTATTGGTTATTTTTACTCAATTCAGTCCTTAATTGCAAACAAAGGTAGACAATAGTTGCTTTTACATTTTTAATTTGGTTGCTTCTTGAAGAGTTCAGGTTTTATGTTTTGGTGGATAATATTATGGCAACTTCACTGACAAAGCTAACAAATGTTATTTTATGTTAATCCACTAATAAATTGTTCTGCATGGCAGTTATTGTTTACACAGTGAGGCCGGGAAATATCTGGACAGTGACAGAGTTTTTATGATTTTGCCTTTATACATCACCACAATGGATTTGAAATAAAACTAAAAATAAATCAGAATGTGATCAAGGTGTAGGTTTTAGAGGTTTCACGAAAATATGGCATTAAATTTAGGATATACAGCCACTTTAAGCAAAGTACAGCCATTTTCAGAGGTTCAATAGTATTTGATTTATCGGTACAATGACAATAAAGTCTATTCTATTCTACTGTATTTGGACGAAGTGACATAATTGTAAATACAACCATAATTTTTAATACTTGGATGAAAATCCTCTGAATTTCGTACCGGGAGATGCTTTACCATGTTTTAACTGCAGCCACTTCCACGTTCCTCTTCAGTAACTGAAAAGCTGCTTTATCGGGTTGAGATCAGGCGACTGACTAAGTAATTAGAGAATATTCAAGAAACCTCAGGCCAATATGGAAGGTTATTGTACCTAAGGGTCATGTGCATGCAACCATTTTTTCAGGAGATTGTTGTTCCCTGACTGGTCTTTTTAGAGTCAGCCACTCCCACCTGCCCTGCTGTAACAACAGCCTTCTCGCCTTCTGATTTCCCTATAGCCACCTGTTCCATCCAGCCACCCATTATCTTTACCACTTATCCTGTCGCCAGTCTGTTGCAGAGACAAACAACCACTCACAGCTAGCGGCAATTTAGAGACACCAGTTAACCTGCGTGTCTGTGAATTGTGGGAGGAAACCACAGTACCCAGAGGAAACCCACACAATGAGGAGAACATGCCAGTTCACACAGAAACACAGAAAGGGCTGGCAGCTTTAAACCCAAAACATTCTTGCTGTGAGACAAGATTACTAACCACTGCACCAGTGGGCACTTTCATGAATGGATATACTGTATAACACTGATTCATTTGCACATGAACTCTTACAGATTATTTATGTACACGCATTTATATAATCATCTTACAATCGTCTTTCACCAGTAACTGACTGCTGAACTGTCATGTAAATGAGAAGGGATTATAGAAGCTTGATATCCAGAGGTAGATTTGTGCTGGAGAATGCAATTTTCTGTCATGGCATGTAACTGGCTTTTTACGAGGTGCGAGACAAAAGGCTGCAGACTTGGAAAATTGCAGAGTGGAGCAGCTGGATGAAAGGAGAGATCATTACAGTAAGTCTGCCCAAAGTCCAACTAAAACTGAAACTAACACAAAGGGGCCCGTAGACGTTCACCACTGAACATTGTTAAATTCAAACAGTTGCAGTGCAATGTGAAAAGGAGCTCCACTCTGTCTGCCAACCAGTCTTTCTCTCAGTGCGCTGCGAGTCTATACTGACAGAAACACACGAAAAAAGTAGACTCCTCTATCGTTATGCAGTAAAATCTGTGAGCAATACTTCCAAAAATAAGCCTGCATAAAGGAGAAATCTCATTATTGATCTGCTGCATGTACACTTGGATTTACTGTAATCGGATTACTACAGTGCACATAAATACATTTCCTAAATATCCTAATTTAATTTCTCTGAGTAACCAGGTTACTTAAGTGCATGTTAACGCACTGAATGTCTATCATGCTATCCCAGGCATAGCTTTCTGCCTTTTTACACTAACCTGTTTGCCAGCCAGTTTTTGCATGTTGGTTTTTCTACCTCCTGCATGTTTTTGTGATTCACCTGCTCCTTTGTGCTTGTTTGCCTGGTGTTGCCGTCTGCCTCTTACCGATCATTGCCAGTCTACTTTCTTCACCTTTTGTCTAAGCCCTTACCTGCTATTTCCTGCATTATATTTGGTTGAACTGTTCTTCAGTGTTGAGTAAAGTGCATCTGAGACGTGACATAGACAGAAACTCAAACACAAACAGCCTTAGCTCATTACAAGTGGGCACACACAAAAAAAGAGATCGCAATCGAGAAACTGAAAATCAGCACTTAGTGTTGAGAGATGAATCCGGTGCAGAATAGAAAAAGGGGGGTAATGGGGTAATACGGGAAGAGACTGAGTTCTCTGGAAAATCAATCAGGGGCTAAAAGGTTGTTTGATACTGTGACCAAGTTGACAATGCAATGATGACAGAGCTTTAGTGGAGTATTACTGGACATATTATTACTCTGACCAACTTATATGGATCCAATTAGCTCACCCCAGCAGTGGAAAGCCCAGATAATTCCCATAATAATGATAAGTAAGGCTCTTCAGAAAACATTTAACACCAAATTATTATTGTACTTTTTCAGAAAATGAAAAGAAATGTGTACCGAGACCCTAAAGCAATGTTTTGAAGCATTTCAGCTATTGTCTGTAGTAAAAACTTAGACTTGTGTCATTTCTTCTAGATCGTGAAGAAATATGTGTAAATTGCTTTATTACTTGCACACAATATTTCAGTTTTAGTTAATTCAATCAGTCCAGCTCAAAAGTAGCTCAAAAACTGAATAATGCAGAAAAATATGACATAACAACACTTTTCAATTAAGATTGCACACTCTCTCTTTCTTAACAAGTACAATGAATAGGAAAGAATAAAATCTTAACCAGTCGTGTTTGAGACTGAATACTACAGTCCAACAGAGACAGGTTCTAAGGGGAAGAGAAAGTGTAATCCATTACAGCCAGTTGACAACTGAAGGCTAAGAGTCAGATGAAAAATTCACCTTCTAGAGAAGCAGTGCACATGCGCGCGAGAGTAGAAGTATAATTTCAAAGGTAAAACTTTCCAAATTAGGATTTATTTTGATGATGGAGGAGTGAAAAAAGAGCAAGAGAGAGACAATGAGGGAGATGAAAATCCAGGTGAGAAATGAGAGGGACAAAAAAAATTGTATCTGTCCTGGAGAAAACAGAGAGAGATGGGTGTGGAGGCGTAGCGCTGAACCTTATGTCCTAAGGCTAGGAGGAGATATCAATACACATATTCTGACAGCTCATCGAGAGCCAGTCTCTGGGATGAGGTGCAGTAGTGGGGAACAATTCAAGTCTACAAATCCAGAACCACAGTGGACTTGTAATTGTAAAAGAGAAATACAACAATTTTATGAAAAACATATTGGTAGATAATGTATTATTCCAATTTGTATGAGATTTGCACCCCTATTGTTGACTATACTAATTCTAAACTGGTACCAATTTATAAATGGCAAAACTTGATTGACTTAACTGATGAATGAATGATGAATACTGGATTTGTTTAACTGTGTCCTAGCTATCTTTACATAATCACATTTTAATTAAAAAAAAGAGCTGAACATAATAAGTGTGTAACAAATAAATTTTTTTTTTTACCATTTGGACCTATGTTCATATGTTACTGTAGTACCTTACCTGGTCTATCTGACATTTGGAGTTGGGGAGGTATCACTGTGTGTCTATTCACTGAAAACAGCTGCCTGCCACATGTTGAGGAAGCCTTGGACAATACACTGAAACTCTGTGGTAGCGCCATCATATGTGTGTGGCTGTCCAACAACAACTTTCCCCAAAGGGATCAATAAGGTATGCCATTATTATTATTATTATTATTATTATTATTATTATTATTATTATTATTATTATTATTATTATTATTGAAGTTATTTGACATACACATGTGTTAGTGCAGCTTTAGTTTAATAATGTTACACTGTTATATTAATGAAGGGTTAATATTAACTGACAAGATACAGGCAAGTAAAATGTTCCTATCACTCTCATGCTGATCCGTTAATACTGACTACAGTAGAGAGAAATCCAGTTTCTGGGTAGGTGTTAGTCCTCTATTAGCTCACAGAATCTTTGATGTGCTGTCTCTGTTTCATGGTACAGACCAGCTTCGCTATTATCTCGCAGCATCCGTGGCAGAAATTTTACAGCAACTCAAATGGAAAGAGTGCAGGACAAAAGACAGGGGGAAAGAGAGAGGAAGGCAAAGTAACAGCTAGACACACGTGTGGTTTGATCAGACTGTCCCTTCAATATCCTCATTTATCCTTTGATGATCCATCACATCATTTTTTCTATACTGCCTGTGTCTCTATCTTTCTTTTCACTCACACATGCTGCATATACCCATTTCCTGAGTCTACTTTTGTTTCTCTTTCATCTGCTCCTCTCTCCCCACCTCCCTTTTCCTAACATTTTCTCTCTCTCTCTCTGTTCCTCCATGTTCTGCTTCCTAGTTTTCCTCACCACATTTGAAGTGTGTCATAGCTTCTGCTGTGTTGGCTTCTACAGTTTAATTAGCACCCCTGCTTTTGTCACCTTGGTGAAATTTCACTCTCTGTAAGTCACTGGAGGCAGACAGAGAGTTGGCAAACTGAAACCAACTATTGTTATTGTGTAAAGATGGTTAACAGCAACACAGCCAAAACTACAGTCATGATCTGTGGTGAAAACACACTTTGACGGAATCACATCATTAGTTTCTCTTCATTATTCACAAATTTTACATTTGTGTCTTTATATCCTCCCTACCTTGTAGTAATATCCCATCATGCAGTTTCTGCAAATGGATTTTTAAAATGCACATGCACAGTGAATCAAAAGCTGTTATTGTCATGGTATAGATATATAGATAATATAGATATATAGAAATGTTTCTGAACCGGGGGAAAAAACTGTGTGGCTGTAACCAAAAGAGGACCAGGAAGTTATGAGAACTTGTCTATCCATTTAGCTGCTTTAATAATGGAGGCCATGAACCACTTGAACCACTTCTGGCATGTTTAAAAGACATAAAGGCCTGTACTGTAATATTCTACTTCTAAATTCAAATAAGACTAAAGTTATTCTTTTTGGGGCCAAAAACATCAGAGATATGTTATTTAATCCTGCAGTTACTGTAGACAGACACAGCACTGTCCCCAAATAGTACCATGAAGTTTTCTTGGACTAAGATATCTGGTCTGCTGCAGTTTTCTTCTATTAAAGGCAGTTTTTCCTCTCCACTGTCTCCTAGTGCTTTATAATTTATAGTTGTATTGTTATATTCTGTAAGGTCTTAAAACTTACATTGTAAAGTGCCACAAAATTACTTCTGTTGTGATTTGGTACTATATAAACTGTATTGAACTGAATTGAACTCTGAACACTGAATTGGTTTGTATTTTCACAATTCAAAGAGCAAAAAATGATTTTTCTCAACAGAACTGAGAATTAAAACTTTTCAATTACAGTTATTCAACTGGCCCTCACTGTGATTCATTAACAAGTCAAATACCATGATTTACATTATAAATCCCCCTCACCACAGGCTTTGAACTTATGATAATAAGTCCTATATTTTCCAAAGAACACTACAAGGAATAAACAAAATGTAAATTATGTGTACCATTTGTTTTTCATCTTAACAAAATAGAAGTGAAAATTAAACTAAACTATTGAATTTGGAACATATATTGGAACATGTGAATATGTAATTGCTTTTTATAAAATATAGCTGGAAGTACAAGGTTTCCAATTTCTTTTCATTTCTGCATTGTGTAACTGTAGTGATTGTGTACTAAAAAGCAAGAGCTGCCAAAACAGCACTGTAGCTGAACATAGCCAGAGGAGTGAAGCTGCTGCTTTTGCCTTGCAGCCTAAGTAAACAAGGTTTTACTGGACTGATTGGCAGATTTTCTACACAACTAATGTGATAAAGAATTTGAACATTATTAGGAGATAAAATGATTGGATATTATAATGATGATGAACATACAAATCCACAATGTTCAAAAACATTACTGACAATGTAAGACTGGATGCTGACAATGGGGACAGCTAAGTGTACACAAACACCATCAAATGCGCACACAACCTAAACCAACCATATTTTTGTGGCAGCTGCTCATGATGACCCTCTCTCATTTTCATTGTTCATATGTCACCCTCATTTTTTCTCTTGGCTATCCATTTCCCATTTTCTTCCAGTTCTCCAACTACTTTTGTTCCTTTACCCCATGTGAGTTCAGCAGAGGAAACAATGTATCACACAGTGCATTATTCTGGTACCATGATGAATGGAGCAAATCTGTGCCTGTTGACTGTGGCCTTGAGATAAAGAATAAGTAAATGAAACTGCCTGCCTGCCTTGCAATACTCTAGAGTCCACTGGCACCATTTCTCATGCTAATTTGATTGAGAATGCTCGATCAGCACATACACTTCAACCCACACACCTTTGCACTGAGGGAGGTGTTGGGGCAGAGGATAGAGGACGCCATCATGGCATGCAGTAATAACAATTTATCTGGAGAATGGCTGTCTCAGTGTATAATGTGCAAGTTAGGCCCACTGTGGGTAGTTTACATCAAAGTGAAATGTGGCACCACATAACAAGCAGGCAGGAAGGAAAGGAGTGAAAAAGGAGACAGAGGTAAAAGATGTAGATGGGTATGAACTGACTGTATGATGCATCCAGAGGAGAAAGACTAGTGATAGAAGAAATGAAGAATGATGAGAAAAAAAGTGCAAGGGAGGAGAAAAGAGGCAAGTACTTAACAATCCTGACCTGTGTTCTCACACTTCAATTAATGTGGAGCCAGAAGGACAGACTACTCCTTTTCAGCACTAAAACAAAACCAGGATTGATGAGAGTGTCTGTAATGCATAAATGACTGCTTGTATATTGGCTCGCTAGGAGCAAAGTGTCAAGATGGAGAAGAGGAGAAAGGATAGTTGGATTGAGAAAGGAGGGATGTGGCACAAGGTGGAGAAAAAGTCACAGATTGAGATGAAGATTCGAAAGAACACTTAAGACTCCAAGAAAAGGAGGAGGAGGAGGTATGTGTGTAGGTTTGTGAGCAAAGCACGGGGAGAGCTGGAGCAGTAGACAATTGCAAAGGGAGATAAATTGGGACAGAGCTGCACTTTTGATGGCCATTTTTTCACAGTCTCCTTGGTAGCTATTGTATGGGTTTCATTCATTAGACTGCATGCAATGGAAAACATTCAAGGAGAGAAATATCACCAGTCAGCAGCTAGTGCACAGCACTGATTTTTCCTCTTGGGCAATATTTCACCACGCTTGACCTTCTCAAGCCAACAAACAATGTGTTAATCACGAAGAAAAACAATCAAAATTAATTTCCTCTTTTGTCTGCTTGCTCATGGCGGCGTCATGAAACCTTCACTGCATCACAGATTTGGTTACTAGGGAAAGCTATGTATTGTAAATTACAATTAGTCACTACGGCTGGATTGGAGAGGAACATTGTCTGTAAGGAGTATCTCATTCTCCAGTTCTGTATATGAATAAAAGATGAAGGAAGTTTCTATTTTTGCATATCACATTCTGGCCAAATTCAAATGTTTAAGATGGCTAAATCTTGCTACAACCTGCCAAAGGATTTATGCCACAATATTTGGGTTATTCTGTACAGTATATGTACAATACAGGGCTCTAAGAAGCCATGTGAGGAAAAATAGAGAAAATATGCCTTTATCATGACTACAGGCTATTTCACTCTCTTCAAGGTCAGCCATGTTTGCCCATTATTTACAGAACATCTCACATGGAACACTGAGAAAGACAAAATGCCTATAGTATTAGAACCAAAAACAAGGAAAGAAGGGGGAAAATAGCTGAGTAGCAGTTTTCCATGGTTGTCAGCACTGGGATTAATAGCAGCCATTTCGCCATAATGAGCTGTTAAGTGTTAGCTGCCAAAAAGCCTCTTCATTTGCCTCCGAGTCTCAGAATACTTTGTCTAATTATAACAGTCCACTCTGTCCAAGTCACCAGTGCTGAGTGTGACAGGATTTCACTTCTTGTTAGACAACTTAATCAGCTCCCGAAACAGTCATCTGGAGATGAGGTTCACAAAGTCATGCAGACATGGATGTGTACCTTTCTTTGTGACAGAATCAGACAAGTTGCAGTCAATGCTGTACTCCCAGCACCTGGTTTAATGTAAATCATTATGGGCTGCGTACAATTTTTGCCTTAAACATGAGCTGCAATAAAAAAATTTAAAAAAAAGAGTTGTAGCTGTAGTAATTTACCTGGCTTTACTCAAGAAGCCACAATGATTTCTCAGTAACTAAACTTTGAGTGAATGCAGACTGTCTACATGTATAAATTTAACACTACCAGTACAAGGACGTCACTTGGTCAAGACCCCCAGTTTTTGAAATGTCTGACAACACATTTTAAAAATGCAACAACATCAATGAATAAAGTCAGAACATTAATAAATAAATGGAACTGTGGCTAGGATCAAAACAAAAAGTGCTACATCACAGACATCTGCAATACTCAAGTAATATCATAGGGAGAAGAAAGTGTTCTTAAAATAACAAAGTAATTTGGTATTCATTGCTAACGGTGATAAATGGAATTCAGTCTCCATGACAAATGCTGAGTATGTGGTGTGAAGTTGCCATAGATGTCTGCACACAACACTGGAGAATGTACCATATGTGTGCAAGAGAGTGCACACTGCACAGTACTAGTGTGTGTGTATATACTTTGGTGTTCCTATACTGTCATGTATAGGAAATGTGTTTTTTGTGAATGTGCATTTGACATTCCTACCAGCATAGGGCACTGGGGCATCCTTGTCTAGCGCAACCAGTGGAGGGTCCAGCAGCACCGTGTCCATGTTTTCTGTGATCACACCGTGGTAAGACGTCTCTATCCACGGCTTGTGCTTGTTCACTGTGAAGAAGAAGGTAAAAAAGGAGGAATAACATAAACATTACTGTCTCCTTTTGTAAGTCAACTTGTGTTTGCTTTAGCTAATGAGATTTTTATATGGGTCCCCCCCTCACAGAGGCTGCCATGTTGTAGCATGTTTCTACAATAGCTCAAAATGGACAAACCAAACCAAACATTACCACAATGTGGTAGCAAATGTGACAAAATATTCACTCTTACATGAAAGCTATGACCTATAGTTGTACATACTAAATAGGTTTACTTAATTCAATTTCTAAATATATAGTTACTAAAGTAACTTCAACACTGACAACATGGCACCTGACGGACACCATAGACCATATCACACTTGTAAAGAGAGATGTTGGACGATGGGTGTATTGAGATCATTACAATCTGCAAACTCACTGCATTTTACATACTGCACCTAAACACACATTTTAGTTCACAGAATTAAGATGAGGGGTAAATCCTTTGTCAACCAATGCAGAATACACAGTGCAAGTCTTTCCATAATAATGTGAACATGCCTTTAGTGTGAGTCTCATGACTGGTATTCACATGTTTTGTTGTTTCCACTACACATCACTGTATCTACGTGTGCAGAGTCACTTCAAGAGAACTGAGAATGGGAAAACAGAAAGCAAGGAAACCTTTACTTTTCGAAAAACAGTATGGTACGATCATGCCCAAGGTTTATGAGTAATCTCAAGGGTTACCACAGATAGTGATGTGAAGCTGAGAGATGAGAACACTGTGGAAAAGAGTAGAGTAGAGTAGACTAGAGAGGAGTAGAGTAGAGAAGAGTATTGTACAGAAGCACAGTCGAGCAGTGAAACAGCAAAGCTGTTGCAGCAAAGCGCTATACTTGAAATACCTTGACTTAGCCAAAGAAACAAAAGGGTCTCAGTAGCTCAGAAAACCTTAAAAAACTTCTGAGTTGTATTCTTTACCCAGACATATTGACACAGTGAACTAGAATCCACATTCAACAGTGTTAAGCTTCTATTGTGCATTCTCATTGTTTCTTCTTCTCTCTTTATTTTACACTTTACTGTTTTTTCTTCCAATGTACAGGAACAACCATATGTACGTGAACTTTCATGTACAACTGCACACACACACACATACACACACACAGAAATCTCTTGTGTACAACAGTCAGTCTCTTCAGGGAGCTAGGATGTCAACTTGACCTTTCAATTCACTCAAGAGGAACGCTTTGTCTCATGCCAGTGAGCAGATGACATGTCCAGCTGGCAGAGATTTTAAATGCACCAAACTGTTCCTAAAACCTTCGCACAACATTTCATCTGTTTGGACAGATTTCAGTAGTTTTGTGCCACTATTCCATTTTCTCCCATATTTGTCGCCATATGGAGTTGAGTGAACAGGGTCAAAGTAAAAGAAATGAGTGCTAGGCTTGTGCAAAGGAAACATTTGTTTAAAGAAATAAAGGAATGCTTGTGGACAGAAACATTTAAATCAGAAAAAGAAAGAAAAACACAAAAGAGGATTTAGCACCTGAGAAAATTTGTTGTTCTTATCATCTCACACCATACACTTTTAACAACTCAACCATGTATTTGTGGATGTTTTCAGTTTAATGGCATAAAACAAAATGTGATTATTGAGCCTGTTTACTTCTCATTCACATTTGAATCATTCTAGATGGGATTCTTATGCCTGCTGAGACAGAGCAGACAGTGGATTATAGGGAGTGAAAGAGACCCACAAAGGAAGACATTATTCATACCAGGAGTCTCATCTCATGCACATGCAGGAGATCTAAAGTACTGCAGCACACAGCATGACTCTGCTCTGCTGGAAAGTGGAACTCTGTCTTCAGGTGGTGTTTAGGCATCAGTACACCTGGAATATTTCACTTGATATGGTGGAAAATCAATGCATTAAATCACAATAGCACATACTTTTTTGATGTACTGTAGGTGCAGAACAGCTTCCTCCTAATACTTACAGGTTTCCTTGGATTTACAGCTCTGTATTAGCTAAATTTCCACCCAAAAGAAAATGTGTAATCAACTGAAACAATCTTATAAAAAGACTCTTCAAAACCAAGTGCATATTAGTCTGAGGCGCTGAAGTGACTGTAAAACATACTATAAAAATGAACATTATTGAAGTGATTCTTCATTCCTGTGTGCTTGCACTTGCCAGTATAAATACATATTATTCCATCATGCTCACATAGCATTTCATTTACATTTGAAGATGTCTTCAGTAAGTCTCCTAGCAGCCCACAGTTAGAGCAGTTTACTCATGGATGGCAGGTTCAATTTCTGGCTCATGGTCTTACATTTATCCTAAACAAATTGGGCAGCAGATCTGCAAGTCTTTAAAGGGAGTCTAATATAAAAGCTGTTGTGTAGAAAGATCACACATCACACCGTGGAAATAGGCTATTTCCAAAATGGTTTTCATGACATGTAGTATCGCAAAACCATTAGTCATACATTTTAGGTATTCATCCTTGACATCCCGGTACTGAGCCACAGCACAGAAGGAAAATTGAGGTAAGCTTGTATTTAAAGATAAAGGCCAACTTCAGATGTCTGGACTGCACTTGCAAACTTACTGATTTAACAGTATGTTACTTACTAAGTGCACAAGCAGCCTCAAGTGGACTTGGCTGATTTCCTGCATAGGGTACAGACTTGTGTAATTGTACTGGTGTACTTGGAAATAATAATAATAACAACAATGAATTGTTTTGTGACAATTAAAATGTGTGTATATGTCTGTGATGGCTCAGTCTAAAGTCTGGACATTTTTAAATTATATTGTGCAGCAATTTTCCATAACAGCACCTCTGAAACTGAATGACTGAGACAAAGACTAGTACTCTGTAGCCATGCTAATTGCCCTGTGTAACTAGCCTCCGACCTTATCGCTCAACTAGGCCATTTTGTCCCAACCCTCACATACGAATCATATGAGTATTTATTTTAAGAGCAACCCCACATACAGAGATAGGTGTCTCCTGTAATTGCACCCCTTTTGGCATCGGATGCTAAAATGAGCTGCTATCTCAAAACAATAGCACCAAAATGGTGAGTTGTAATATTTTACAGGAGGACTGTTTCCTCTGTGAGAAGGCACAGCAGCGCTTTAAGCTAAATGTCAGGATACTAACATGGTAATAGGATATTTAGCAAGTCTAATGTTTACTGTATTATTCATCTTGCCAAACTCAGTAGGATTCACCCTCTGGGGACCATGCATCTATGTAACATTTATTGACAACCTACTTGATAAT